>JASJET010000390.1:907500-1507500 GCA_034092305.1 Diaprepes abbreviatus
TAAATTTACATTTTTGATATTGTACAGTGTGTACATAAGGAACAAAAGCTTTGGAGCTATCCTCTTGGTTTTCGCATTTTTTTGGGGCCAAGTGTTTGTTTTTTAGAGCCTTGTCTATATGTTCCTTTTTATAACCGTTCCTTGTTAGGGCGTCCTGCAGTACGTTCATCTCTTTCTGATAATTTTCTGGATCTGTAAGGGACTGCGATCGAAACGCAAGTGATTTCACTACATCAAATAATTGGGCGGGGTGGTGATGTGAATCGGCGTTGAGGTACCTGTTGGTGTGAGTGGGCTTTCTTTAAACAATGTGCGAAAGCAAACCATCCTCTTTTCTTTTCAGTAGGATATCCAGAAACGGTAGTTCTCTTTCCTGTTCTGTCTCCATGGTGTATTTAATTTTGGGATGTATACTGTTTATATGCTCCAGGAAACTTTTGAGATTTTCTTCCCCATGTTGCCAGATAACGAATGTGTCATCTACGTAACGTAGCTACAGTCTTGGTTTATGTGAAGAGGTCTCCAAAGCTTTTGATTCAAAGTCTTCCATATATAATTTAGCGAGTGCAGGAGATAGCGGCGATCTCATCGGGGCTCCTTCGACTTGTTTATATCGTCGAAAATTGGTTAAGCACGGTTACGTCTGTAACGATGCTTTTTTGTGTCGAAAGTATATAGGCAATATATATATATATATATATATATATATATATATATATATATATATATATATATATATATATATATATATATATATACTTTTTTTGGTCATAGATGTTTTATTGTTTTTCTGTCATAAACGTTTCAACTATTATCATCATTAGATTTTGGCCATGATCGCGATAGAGATAGAGACAGTCGCAAAAGACGCATGGGTGACTGTATTTTTTGGTAAGTTTTCTTGTTATGTATTTGAGGTCATTGTTGTCTTGAAATAGTAGTATCTAGTCATCCACAAAGCATAAAGCATCTAAAATTTTATCATTTAAGGGCATTCGCATGTTACTGCATTTTCTTTTTGGTAATTTTAATGCTTGTTCTAAACGTATTTTAAAAGTATTAAGTGAAGAGCAGCATCCTTGCTTCAGTTTTTATTGACTTTAAATCCGTCAGAAACTATATTTCCGATTTTCATTCTACCTGTTATGCTTTCATATGGTGTTTTTGCAGCTCTTATTAGGATTGCGTTAATATTTGTTGTTTCCAGAGTTTTCCACAGTTTGTCTTGTGGTACGCTGTTATAAGCTTTTTTCAGATCAACATACAGCAAATGTACTTCCTGATTGGAAGCTGTTTTTTTTTTCTATACAATTTGAGATATACAACAAGTTAATCGATTATAGATCTACCTTCCCGGAAACCTGCTTGTTCTTCTACCTCCATATTACAGTATGCCTGTTCAATTTTGTCTTTCAAAATCTTTCCATATAGTCCCCTTAGGGTATAGTGATATAGTGACCGCAATACCTATGTAATTGTTACAGTCAACTATCTTTCGTTTTTTTGTGAATAGTGGTAACTAATGAGGTTTTCCAATCCCTAGGCACCCTTCATTCCGTTTAGGCAACTCTAATATATATATATATATATATATATATATATATATATATATATATATATATATATATGTAATAGAAAAGATAGAAGCATACTCGAAACATTAACAGCCCAGTTTTTGACATGATAGTCACCAGTTTTTGGTTCAATTACCTCCACAAGATCCCTCTCAACTAATACTTACCCCAAGCATAACGCCACCTTCTCCAAAACAATATCTTTGTAGAGATTGCAGACAGCGTAGCCTTCATCTACTCTTTGGTACAGAGAGAAACATTCAAAACTATAATGTTCACAATTTTGAGTCTACAGTTGTAACTAGACCCTTCAGAAATCATCAGAAAATTCGACGGGCACAAATCCGTGTTACCCTACTGTTTATTTTAGCTGCACTGTGACAAAATGATATGTTCCTTTCTGCAATTGAAACACTTTAAATTCGCCAATTTCGCTCCGCGTTACTTTTCAAAAGCATAATGACTCTATTGTTCCAACTGTCAAAAAGCAGCATTCATTTGTTTATTTTATAAAAGGTGTTTGTTCAGATGTTTCGTGCATACAATGGTGGAGATGCAACATGAATCGTAATAATTTCGAAGGCGTTTTCGGTAGACATTAAAGAAGGAGATCGGCAAACGCAGACGCTTCGCAATTTGTATGCGACATAACGCGAAAATTATTTTTTTATGAATTTTAAGATTGCGCGGAACATTGCACAAAGATGTATTATTTTATGCGAGGATTATTGTGATTTTTTTTTGAATGTGATTTGAATATAATCATAATTTTAATTTGGAGATGACTAAGCGCTGTAAACTAGACAAAAAATATGTTTCAAATACCAAAGTACTAATAAATCGTAGGAATAACGGCATCCCATAAAACATATCTCGATTGTAACTCTGAAAGACCTGTGCAAAAAAAATGGCAGACCAAAAATGGTCACGATTTTCAGTTTTTTGGGTTTATCTCGAAAAGTAAAAGTTGTATCGAAAAATGTTTCAAACAAAAGTTGTAGAGAATTAAAAAAACTATCGATTCATATGATATGAGTTATAGGTGGCGCCACTAGTTATCGAGATATATATTTTTTTTTCGACAAAATTTACAGGTTTTATTTAAAAAAAAAGACATTTATTAACTAATTATCGTTTTATAATTTCAAATAAATATAGGTATTATCATTCTAAAAAAGTATGTCAAACCCGGAATCTGTGAGTTTTTTATTTTTCGAGAAATTTGATGTCAAAGTTGAAAATTCAGCCTCAATTTCCCGCTTTCCTAATTAAGATACAATGCTCAATTTTAATGAAAATAAATTGTTTGTATTGTTTTATGTTTTAAAGATCTATTAAAAATTTTTTTTTTCATCGTGGGCCGAGAAATTTGGCAAAAACCAATTTTTGCACCAAAAAAATTGCGATAACTTTTCACGCGATAGAGATAAATTTTTTTTTAATGCATGAATTGGATTTAGATGTACCATTTACGATATCAAAAAAAAAATAATTTTGAATGAAAAAAAAAACGTTTTTTGTTTTTAAAAATTCATAATGGCGTGGCAAATGAATATTAAGGGCTCAAATTTGCAGGAAATGCTTTATAATACTTGTACTTTGCCTGTGAATTTTTTGGATCCAAGAAATACACTTCCATACGATCTGTGCACCTTCGAAAATTGGGCCGAATCTAATCCAAAATACCTGCTGCAGGCCACTGTTGGCGCATTATTCATTGGCGCTTCAAGAAAACTTATGTATCGCAAGTAATATTTTTAATATTGATGTTGTTTTATTAATTTATATTATAGTAACAATTTGTTTAGTCATATTAATTATTAATTTGTTTATTAACAAAATTTTTACAAAAAATTATAGAGAAAATCATACAAATATTCAATTATATATTACATATTATTCTGTTTTTTTCTATGGTATTATTATTACCTAATAGTTTATTGACAAAATTTTTACGAAAATTTCTATAAGCAAATCATATAAAAAAGTAATAATGATATATAATAGGTCATATAAATATTTAAATAATACATTCAAATTACGTGCGAAAATCATACAAATACAGATATCAATTTTACACTCATCTTTCTTTTTTTTTCTATTACTTCTATGCAATCGGCGCCCATTTCATCATCGCAATTATTACTCTCACTTACATCGCACATACCATTTTCATCATTATTCTCAATTTTATTGTACATATCATTCTCATCATTATTAACATTTTCATAGACAAAATCATTATCACACATTAATTTCCTCCGAATTGTCATCATCGTTTTCTAAATCGCAAAAAATAACATTTTCAGAGCAATTATCGCACTGTCTGTCCATCACAGTGCTCACACATATCTGTACATTTCAGAAATTTCTGAAATTTTCCTAAAAACTTTGTTAAAAAACTATTTCTTCTTCTTCTTCAAGTGCCTTCTCCATTGCGGAGGTTGGCAATCATAATAGCTATTTTAATTTTTGAGGCAGTTGCTCTAAATAGTTGTTTTGAACTGCATCCAAACCATTCCCTTAGGTTTTTTAGCCATGAAATTCGTCGTCGTCCCACGCCTCTTCTGCCACTTATTTTGCCCTGGATTATGAGCCGTAAGATGTTGTACCTTTCTCCTCGCATAATGTGTCCGAAATATTGCAGTTTTCTCTGTTTTACTGTTATCTCGACTTCCTTTTCTTTCCCCATTCTTCTCAACACTTCGGCGTTCGTAACTCGATCCACCCACGAAATCCTCTGAATTCTTCTATAGGACCACATCTCAAAAGAGTTAAGTCTTCTCATTGCCTCTCGATTCAGTGTCCATGCTTCCATTCCATAATATAGAACACTATACACGTAACATTTAGTCAGTCGTATTTTCAGGGCTAACGTTAGATCTTTGCTGTAGATAACCTTTTTCATTCTAATAAAGTTGACACGTGCTTTCTCGATTCTGGTTTTTATTTCGACGGTATAGTCATTATTTTCTGTTATTAGGGTTCCTAAGTAAGTGTATTTCTTAACTCTTTGTATGTGCTGGCCCCCTACCATTAGGGTTTCATTATTATTGGTGTTGTTCTTACTAATTATCATGAACTTGGTCTTTTCATGTTAAGAGAGAGTCCATATTCTCCACTGACTTTCAATATCCTATTCATTATCTTTTCTAGGTCTTTCAAACTATCAGCTATTATTACGGTGTCATCTGCATACCTAATATTGTTGATTAAAACTCCGTTTACCTTTATCCCTGCTGTTTCAGATTCAAGACTTTCCAATATGACCTCTTCAGAATAAGCGTTAAATAGTAAAGGTGACAATATACAACCTTGTCTGACTCCCCTTTGTATTTCCACATCTCCGGATCTCTGTCCAAATCTTACTGCCGCTCGCTGATTGTAATACAGATTTGATATCAACCTTAAATCCCTTTCATCCAAATTTTGCTTCTAAGAATCTCTATTAGTTTGTCATGCTTGACCCTATCAAAAGCTTTGTTGTAATCTATGAAGCAGACATAGAGGTCCTGATTGATATCTAAGCATCTCTGAGTAAGCACATTAAAAGCAAATAATGCTTCTCTTGTACCCACCCCGTTCCGGAAGCCAAATTGTGTGTCACTAATATCAAGCTCCAACTTGGAATGTATTCTAGCGTGTACAATTTTTAAAAGGGTTTTCAAAGTATGTGACATGAGACTGATTGTTCGATAGGCACTGCATTCTTTTGAATTTGCTTTCTTTGGAAAACATATGAATGTTGATGTTAGCATTTCTCGGGGGATAGTTCCTGTCCTGTAAATTGTATTAAATAATCTCACTAATAAATCCAAATTTTTGTCATTGATCAGCTTCAACAACTCACCTGGCATTTCATCTGGACCAACAGCTTTATTAGTTTTTATCGACCTTAATGCATAAATGACCTCTGCTTTAGTAATTTCAGGCCCTATGTCACCGCCTAGACTGTTTATAGAAGAAACTATTAGGTAATAATAATACAAAGGAAGAAAACAGTATATAGTATGTAATATACACTTGAATATTTGTATGATTTTCTCTATAATTTTTTGTAAAAATTTTGTTAATAAACAAATTAATAATTAATATGACTAAACAAATTGTTACTATCATATAAATTAATAAAACAAAATCAATATTAGAAATATTACTTGTGATGCATAAGTTTCCTTGAAGCGCCAATGAATAATGCGCCTGAACTATGGCAACCCGCAGTCAGCGGCCTGCAGCAGCTATTTTCGATTAGATTCGGTCCAATTTTCGAAGATTCACAGATCATATGGAAGTGTATTTCTTGGATCCAAAAAATTCAATGGTAAAGTAGAAATATCAAAAAGTATCTGCTGCAAATTTGAGCCCTTAATATTCATTTGCCACGCCATTATGAATTTTTGAAAAAAAAAACTTTTTTTTCATCTAAAATAAAATCTATTTTTTTTTTGAGATTTGAAATGCTACATCTAAATCCAATGCAACCATTAAAAAAAAATTATCTCTTTCTGATGAGAGGTTATCGCATTTTTTTTTGGTACAAAAATTGGTTTTTGCAAAATTTCTCTGCCCACAATTGAAAAAAAAAATTTTCTTTAATAGATCTTCAAAATATAAAAGAATACAAACAATTTTCATTAAAATTGAGCATTGTATCTTAATTAGGAAATCGGAAAATTGAGGTTGAATTTTCAACTTAACATCGAATTTCTCGGAAAATAAAAAACTCACATATTCCGAGTTTGACATACTTTTTTAGAATGATAATACCTTTATTTATATTAAACTTTAAATCGGTAATTTGTTAATAAATGTCTTTAAAAAGAAACCGTAACTTTTGTCGAAAAAAAATATATCTCAATAACTAGTGGTGCCACCTATAACTCAAATTAAATGAATCGATACGTTTTTTAATTCTCTACAACTTTTGTTTAAAACATTTTTCGATACACCTTTTACTTTTCGAGATAAACTCAAAAAGCCAAAAATAGTGACCATTTTTGGTCCGCCATTTTTTTTGCACAGGTCATTCAGAGTTACCATCGAGATATGTTTTATAGGATGCCGAAATGAACACATTACAGCAAAAAAATAATTTTTGTAAAAAAAACAGCTCTTTTTTGATCTAATTTCCATGGAATATGTTGCATTCATTCTTTTTCATTTATTCAAGTGGCATGAAACACAATATCCTTACCAAGAAGAGAATTAAACACTTAAATAGACAGGAAGCAACGATTTATGGGCAATTAGGTTCATTTTAAGCTAAGATTATCCCAAACACAAAGCTTAAAACTTTTAAAAGATTTAGGAACTACGCCCCATCGTTTATAATTGTATTTAAGCGTATTTTTCACCCACTTAAAATATTTACAATTTTTTTTTGATCTAATTTAAATGTGTTGTGTCCATAACAACTTTCAATTGTGTAAAATTTCTGAAACAGTTAATTTAGCTCAAAGTATTCAGGTTCTTTTTGTTTGAGTAATTTCTTATTCTTCATTTATTCATAAAAATTAACTTTAAACAAACTTAGATAAACACACCGACGATGAATCTTCGATCGGGGTTGGGTTGACTTTAATTTTTTTTTTAAATCAAAAACTATTTATTTAATTAAAGAAATCATGATTTTTTATTGTTATTTTGAGATTTCCACTTAAAATCTCATAAAAAACAAGTCAAGAAAATTTAATCATATTTATTAAATATAGTATACGAGGTTTGTCCCAAAAGTATCGAGCCTACCTTCATATCTCCGCGTTGGTGTTATTCTTTATCATCCTTCAAAGTAGTCCTCATTTAATTGAATAACTCGTTTCCAGCGGTGTTTCCACTTCGTGAAGCAGTCCTGGAAGTCAGTTTTCTGAATTATCTTCAGTGCATTCATCGCATTAGTTTCAACCGTCTCTTTGTCATCGAATCGGTGTTCTTTAAGCGGCATTTTTAATCTGGGAAAGAGCCAAAAGTTGCAGGGAGCTGCGTCGGGACTGTACGGAGGATGGCGAAGCTGTACGATTTGGTGCTTTGTTAAATTTCATTCAAATCGGTGCCGCCGTTTCGGAGTAAGCGGTGTAGATACTTAAAAAAAACATAATCGACGAATTGAGAACCTCCTTCTTTTAGAAATCGGTTTAAAATAGATTTTTTACGATTTTTTAAGTATAATTTCTACTCTTCTTTTTGACCACTCTGTACCAAAATATAAAAAGACTACTAAAGTTGATCTTGGCCTACAAGAAAACTAACTCAAATTAAATAATAAAGACTGTTTTAGAGGAAAAATTTATAGTTAAGTTTTGGTCCGTGAGACTTATGTATAGAATTTTTTGCGAAGTAGTAGATATCTGTTGGACTTCCATTGTCTTTATGCAGTGGAGTGTGACTAAGATGGGTGCAGTCATGCCTGCTATGGCAAAATCTCATTTTTTATGCTGCAATTAGTTTTAGTTTACAATTATTAAGAAGTGGTTTCCACACTTCTCTTATATCTAAAGATGGTTTACTAAAACAACTCGGGTTCTGATGTATAACCGCGGCTTCTTTGAATTTCCGTTTTCTCCAGTGTTGTTCTCGGTGTAGTATTTTAGCTTCAGACCATTTTATGTGGTGTCCTTGAGTCCAGGCATGGTTGGCGGCACCAGATTTTCCTGTTTCTCCTCGAGATGTGCATTTTTGTTGTTCTTTGATCCTTACATCAAGAGGTCTCTTTGTTTCGCCAACGTAGGAATTGCCACATTCACGTGGTATCTGATATACACAGTTCTTCATGTCTCTTTGAGTTGTTGGTTTGACCCTAGTAAGCCGACTTCTCAGAGGGTTATTTTAATTGAAAACAACGTTGATTTTATATCGTTTTCCTATCCTTTTAACTTTTTCTGAAATGCCTTTAACATAGGGGATGTTCAAAACTGGTTGTCATTCTTCATTCGTTGTCGATATTGTCCTATTTCTGCGTTGTTCTAGAAATTTATCCACTAGATATACTTGGTATCCGTTGGCTGTCAGATCATTTTTAATGTAATCTATTTCTTTCTTCAAGTTCTCGTTGGAGTTGCAGAGAGTTAAGGCTCTATCTACGAGATTTCTTATAATTTCTTGTTTGGTGTTGTTGGAGTGATTAGATAAATAATTAAGGTATTGTCCTGTGTGCGTTGCTTTTCTGTAAACCGAAGTTCGAATTTGTCTGGCATTTCTTTCAACCAAGACATCTAAGAATGGTAATTTATTTTCTACTTCTTTCTCCATGGTGAGTTTAATAGTTGGGCTGATATTGTTGAGATGAAAAAGGAAGTTTCGAAGTTCTTCGTCGTTTCCACTCCAAATAATAAAACTATCGTCTACGTATCTGAGCCATAACTTTGGTTTCTTAGTTGTGGATTCAATTGCAAACGTCTCGATCCATTCCATGAAAATATTTGCGACCACCGGTGATAGTAAAGATCCCATCGGTAGTCCATCATCCTGGATGTAGAATTTTTCCTTTTCTTGAAAATAGGAATTAGTCAAACAACTTTCCAACAAGTCCATAATGGCGTGCGGTGGTAAAGATGTTCTTTTTGCTAAGGTCTGGTCTTCTTCAAGTTTCTTTCTTTATGTATAGAATATTATACATGAATAATATATAGGGTATTCCTTTTAAAATAAGCAAGTTGACATCTACTTCCGGTTTAATCAGAAGTGCCGCCATCTTGAAAATATTTTAGCCGACTGTCCCCATGGACGTTAGTACACTGTCAAATTTTCAAATTTTTCCTAAATATAGTTTTTCCAGGGCCCGGTAATATCCCAGCAGAGTTGATAAAATACGGAACTAGAAAGCTGTATGAACAGATGACGAATTTATTTCAGAAATGCCTAAATGGAAGCACGGTACCCAGCGAATGGAAAACTTCACTAATATCCGCCATACACAAAAAAGGAAGAAGGGATGAATGTGAAAATTACAGAGGTATAGCCGTTACGAGTACCTTAAGCCGAATATACGGGAAAGTAATAAAGGAAAAGATAGAACTGGAATACCAAGACATGGAGGCCGAGGAACAAGCCGGATTTAGAGCAGGAAGATCCACTATGGACCATCTGTTTTCTATCACCCAAGTAATCGAAAAGAAGCTGGCTTACAATCAGGAAGTTCATCTTTTGTACATGGATCTTAAAAAAGCTTATGACAGTGTACCACAAAACCGCTTATGGCAAGCCCTCGAGAAAACAAATATAAGTGCGACCCTTATTAAAGCTGTCAACAACCTTTATGAAAATAGTAATGCACATGTAAAATTGGAAAATCAAATGTCGAACGGATTTAAAGTTAATCGAGGACTTAAGCAGGGATGTTGCCTATCACCCACATTGTTTAAAATATATTTAGAACAAGTACTTAAACCATGGAAAAGGAAATGTAGTGCTATGGGTATTCCATTAAACGATAATACGCTGTACACCTTATGCTTCGCAGATGACCAAATAGTGGTGGCTCAGGAGTACGATGACCTCAACTACATGGCAAGGAAGTTAATCGAAGAATATAACAAGTGGGGTCTGGAGGTTAACATAAAAAAGACCGAATACATGTGTATTGGAGGGATTCAGCAAGATCTTAAATTGGAGGATGGGCAATGTATTAAAAAATGCGAGAGTTACACATACTTAGGGTTAAAAATAACAAATGATGGTACACTGGATAAAGCAATAAAGGAAAGGAGCACTCAAGGCAGGAGAGCTATAGCTATGATGAACGGAATTCTATGGGACCAGCAGGTATCAAAAACTAATAAACATCGAATATTTAATGCGATAGTAAAAAGTATTATCACATATAGCAGCGAAGTGTGGCAAATCAAACAGAGGACGGAGGGTCAACTAAGAGCTACTGAAATGGACTACTGGAGACGTGCGGCAGGTAAATCAAGGATGGATAGAGTGACCAACGAAAGAATTAAGGAGATTATGGGAGTTACACATGACATAGTGGACGACATTAAAATTAAACAACTTACGTGGTATGGACATGTTCAAAGGATGCCTGAAGAACGGCTCCCAAAGCAGATATTAGAATGGAAACCACGAGGAAGACGGAAACCAGGAAGACCAAGAAGAAGTTGGAGAGGAGGAATTGACGAAGAAATCAGGATAAGGCAACTGGATAACGATCTTTGGCAAGATCGGGATCAGTGGCGACTGGAAATCGGAAGACGTAGAAGGACGTTATAAACCGACTATATATATATATATATATATATATATATATATATAGTTTTTCCACAATTGATCGATAAATTTCCCGGATATTAAAAAATTAAATGTCAACTTGCTCCCTATCTATAAGTTTTTATGTAGACATAAAAAACTAAATATATGAATAAATATGATTTTTTTTAATTAAAACAATTATTTTTATTAAAAGAAAATATGTGTATATTGATCATCGACATCGTGGAAAATATTTTGATAAACAATAAAACCATTTTCAACAATAATAAATGTTTCTTTTTGTTTATTATTTCCGAAATAAACACGGCTTCCCTGGTATATTATTGGAAGATTATATAATCTTGCTTGTGTCGATAATATCAACACATATGCTTTACTGACCTCATTTCTATACATCAAAATAAATTGCTTCGAACTGTTATAAATGGAGGATTAATTTGACTAATTATAATAATATTAATTTACTTAAAAATACTTTTAATGATTTGTTTGACATTATTAATCCGGAGATACTGCTAAAGGCCAATTAGAAGGTTTCTTAGTAAATTGGAGGAAATAGTAATTTTGTCTTGCGACACAGCGACACCTATAATTATTAAATTAATATTTGATTAGTTAATTTTTTAATTTATTTACAAATGTAATGTTGTTTTGATGGAAATTTATTAATTTTAAAGTTTTTTCTTTCATTTATTTTCCAAATGGTTTATGTGGTCGAGGTTAATTATCGGAATTATGCGCTACTGAGGCTAAGTTACTAAAATATGTATTTTTTTGTTTCAGCAATGAGCCTGTGACGGAATAATCAATCAACAACACAGCAGCGGGACAAATGAGAAAAAATGAACTCCATGATCAAGATTATTATTGTGCCATTCCTGTTGCTATTTGCCAGTGTTGAGAGTATCGAACCATGTAAGTTAATTAACTTTGCGAAATAGTGGACTTCCATTGTCTTTATTTTTGTTGAATATCACGATGTTTAGGCTAGTAGTTATCTCTAGCCGTTTTCAAGTAAAACTATCCTTCTAACTTTTTCTGAAACGCCTTTAACATGGGGGATGTTCAATACTGGTTTTCGTTCTTCATTCGTTGTCGATATTGTCCTATTTCTGCGTTGTTCAAGAAATTTATCCACTAGATATACTAGATATCCGTTGGCTGTCAGATCATTTTTAATGTAATCTATCTCTTTCATCAAGTTCTCGTTGGAGTTGCAGAGAGTTAAGGCTCTATCTACGAGATTTCTTATACTTTCTTGTTTGGTATTGTTGGAGTGATTAGATGAATAATTAAGGTATTGTCCTGTGTGCGTCGCTTTTCTGTAAACCGAAGTTCGAATTTGTCTGCCATTTCTTTCAACCAAGACATCTAAGAATGGTAATTTATTTTCTAGTTCTTTCTCCATGGTGAGTTTAATAGTTGGGCTGATATTGGTGAGATGAAAAAGGAAGTTTCGCAGTCCTTCGTCGATTCCACGCCAAATAGTAAAAGTATCGTCTAGGTATCTGAGCCATACCTTTGGTTTCTTAGTTGTGGATTCAACTGCAAACGTCACGAACCATTCCATGAAAATATTTGCGACCACCGGTGGGAGGGAAGATCCCATCGGTAGTCCATCATCCTGGATGTAGAATTTTTCCTTTTCTTGAGAGTAGGAATTAGTCAAACAACTTTCCAACAAGTCCGTAATGGCGTGCGGTGGTAAAGATGTTCTTTCTGCTAAAGTCTGGCCTTCTTCAAGTTTATTTCTTATGCTTTTTAGTGACTCCTTAACTCCAACGTTGGTGTATAGACTTTCCACGTCAAAGCTAATAAAATGATCTTCCAGTTGTACTTCTATTTCACGTATAATTTCTACGAAATGTTGCGAGTTCTTAACCCAGGACGATGTATTTCCTTGTATTGGTTTCAGGATTGGAAGAAGAAATTTGGCCAGTTCAGAAGTGGGAGAGTTCCGCAAACTCGTAATAGGTCGTAAGGGCATGTCTTGCTTATGTTTTTTTGGAATATCCATAAAGATGTGGAGTTTTGCTATGGTGTGGCGTCAACTGAATCCGGATCCTCTCAGGAATGTACCATTCATGTTTCTTAAGAACCCGATAAATCCTTCCTTCAACTGCAGATGTGGAATCCTTAGCAAGAGATGTATAATTTCCTTTCCTTAAAACTTCGTCAATTTTTTGATTGTATGTCTCAGCATTCATTATGACTGTAGCATTTCCTTTATCCGCTGGTAGAATTTTAATACTGAAGTCCTTCTGTAGCTTAACTAGGGTAGTTTTCTCGTCTTTGCTGATATTTGGTTCGGTTTTTCTAGATTAATGTAGAGTTTCTCTTATTTTCCACCTGAACTCATCTGCAAAAGGGTCTTCGAAGTTCGCTGAGTCTGCGGCGCTAATTATATCGAGAATGGAGCAACCATGAAGTTCAAACCTTTGGCAAGTAGTGAGTTCAACAAAAATAAAGACAATAGAAGTCCAACAGATATCTACTACTTAGCAAGAAACATCGTTGTCTATGACCTTCAAACTTACATAACTTTAATAACTATAAATTAGTCTTTATTAGTTCAATATTTTGCTGCCATCACCCTGTAACTAAATCTCGTCTCTGCACATACTCCCCATATATTTAAACATTCCTAAAAACTTTCCAGCTAAAATATAACCCTTCAAAAGGGAGACTTCATTTCCATTTTAAGCTTTTGTGCTCTGCATTCTCCTTTCTCACCTTTTTCACTTCATTTTAGATAAAAAGGTTTTATTTTTAAAGTTTCCTTTATTTAAAATGTTTTATTTACTTTTCCGGGCTTTTAGCTGTGGAAGGAAACAAATTAAAGGTACTTTTTTAAATATTAGATCGTGCTTACCTTTTTTTCTGAAGAGAGATAAATAAATAGGTAAAATTTAAGCTAATTTCAATACAATATTAGTTGTACATCTTTAATAATATTTTACAACATTTGGGTAAACTTTAAACAATATTTCGTCCTTTAAACTTCATTAGTTACAACGTGGATCCATTTGTCGATAGAAATATAAAGTAAAGTTTTATAAAATGTCATTTTTCCACAGGATTGTGATTCATAGAACTCTTCACGAATTGTTCAAGAATCATTTCAGGGAAATAATAAAATTTGCATATTAAACTTTTTAAAAATATGATTCAAATTTCACTAAAAATTTTAATAAACAACTTCTTTCAGCTCAATGCATTGCACCTCTTGGAATGGAAAGCGGAGCCATCGAAGACCAAGACATAACAGCTAGTTCTTCATTTGATCATGGAAATGTTGGACCCCATCATGGAAGGTAATATTGACAATTATTAAAATCGTATATAAAGTTTTTGCATCCCGTTATAGGTAAAGGTATTGCTTCAGAGAAAGAAAGATGAAGTTTCACACGTTAAAATGATATATTTTTTTAAATTTTCGATAAAATTTGGCTGAGATATAGCCATTTCAAATTGACCACTTTTTTGCAATTTTTATCGATTTTTCTTCACATTTTTAAATTAATATATATATATATATATATATATATATATATATATATATATATATAAACATTTAATTTTTTAAAATTTTTTCTTAAACTATCTTTCTATATAAATTTATGGTAACTTCTTTGGATTAGGTTTCAAAAATTAATATTACTATTCTGTGCTTGACGTTTCGCCCAACGTAGTGGGCTTTTTTAAAAGTATAATCTCAATTTACCTTGGCCATGTTTCTCAGTGAAGTCACTCGAATAAGTGACACTCTACTGAAAACCCTGTACAGGGTGAGTCAACGATTGGATGAAGTAGGTTTGTGCCTTTTCGGTGAAATTTACAAAGAAACTATATTTATTGTTTGATACAGTTTATTTTTACGCAGATTTTAAAAATATTTAGGACTCTACAGGATGAGCCAAAAAACTAGGACAGAGCATAAAGTTGAATTTTTTTAAATAGAACACCCTATATACGAATCGTATTTTCGATTTAGCTTATAATTTTAAATCTTTTTTATTAAGGGTTTACTATAACAAAACTTTATAGTTTCTGAGATAATTAAGTTTAAAGAAAAAAAGTCACATTTTCAAGCATCAATTCAATCCTAAATAACGTTTTTAATTTTGTGACAAATATATTCAAATTTGGAATTTAGCAAGGCCAAGGACAAGTTAACATAATTTTTACCTAATATTTGCAATAAAAGCTACAGGGTGTTGAACACATCGGCTCAAATTTGAACAAGTTTAAATGAATAAATTTCTTTTTTTTTAAATGGTACACCCTGTATATTTTCATGTTATTTAATAGAGTAATAAAAACCCTAAAAGTTTTGTTCAATATATCCTATACCTATTTATAATAGTTTTGGAGATATTTCAGTTTTTCTTATTTTCCATACTTTTTTACAGAAATAGTCTTCATTATCATAGTAGCCATGGCAAAAACAATGTAAAAGAACATTTTCTGTGTGTCAAATTTATAACCGCAATCGCTTCTTTTGGTTTCTATGTAGTGTAGTTTGGTTTTTTTTTGCATTCATCTTATATTATAAAATGAATTTTCCAAAGAATGAGTTAATAGATATGATTTATACAATAGGAGAGGCTCAAAAAAATTCCTTCTTGCTCAAAGAATTTACAAAATGAAGTATCCTGATCGACGCCAGCCTAATACCCATACTTTTCAAAACTTAATGCAAAGATTTGATTCTTCTGGTACTGTTGATTATCCAAAACGTAAAGTGGTCAACAAACCAGTAACTAATGAAGAAAAAGAACTACAAGTATTGTTAAATGTTCAGGAAAATCCTTATATTGGTAGCCGTCAGTTAGCAGCATTATATGAAACATCACAATCCACCGCTAATCGTACTACCAAGAAATATAGGTATCATCCATATCACATGAAATTACACCAAGAATTGCATGGACAGGATTTTGAAAGTCGTGTAAACTTTTGTCGTACAATAAATGCGGAGATTCAATTAAATCCAAATTTATTATGCAAGGTAATGTTTAGTGATGAAGCTACTTTTAGAAGTAACGGTGCCGTAAATAGACGCAACATGCATTATTATGCCACAGAAAACCCATTTTGGATTAGAGAGGTGCAACATCAAAACCACTGGTCATTTGGTGTGGTATTCATCATAATCGAATTATTGGACCCCACTTTTTTAATGAACCACTAAATGGCCATAGTTACCTGAACTTTCTACAAGAAGAACTACCCCAACTGCTTCAAGGTCTCGATAGGGATGAGCTCGACAGTATGTGGTTCCAGCACGATGGTGCGCCTCCGCATTACCATCGTGAAGCTCGTGCATTTTTGGACCAACGATATCCGCAAAAATGGATTGGACGTGGGGGTTTCATTGAGTGGCCACCAAGGTCTTGCGACATCACCCCATTAGATTTCTTCCTATGGGGTTATATTAAAAATAACGTGTATGTTAATCCACCAATAAAAGTGGAAGATATGCGAAACAGGATTAGGGATACCTGTAGAACAATAACGACACTAATTTTGTCCAGGGTCCGAGAAAATCTGCAAAAAAGACTAATATTGTGCATTGCACAAGAGGGTCGTTTATTCGAACACTTATTAAAAAGAAATAATTAATCTCAGTATTTAATAGGTAATTTTTTGGCTTCAATTTAGTATAAAAGTAAATATGTATTTGCCTTGTCGTTATTGTTGTGTTAATTTTTTCACATTATATTTAATTAAACCATTGCCGTTGTAATATAACGAATAATGTATTTCATCATATTTAACCACATTCTGTTTGTTTCTGTAGTTTCTTTTTATTATTTTACATGGCTACTATGATAATGAAGACTGTTTCTGTAAAAAAGTATGGAAAATAAGAAAAACTGAAATATCTCAAAAACTATTATAAATAGGTATAGGATATATTGAACAAAACTTTTAGGGTTTTTATTACTCTATTAAATAACATGAAAATATACAGGGTGTACCATTTAAAAAAAAAAGATATTTATTCATTTAAACTTGTTCAAATTTGAGCCGATGTGTTCAACACCCTGTAGCTTTTATTGCAAATATTAGGTAAAAATTATGTTAACTTGTCCTTGGCCTTGCTAAATTCCAAATTTGAATATATTTGTCACAAAATTGAAAACGTCATTTAGGATTGAATTGATGCTTGAAAATGTGACTTTTTTTCTTTAAACTTAATTATCTCAGAAACTATATAGTTTTGTTATAGTAAACCCTTAATAAAAAAGATTTAAAATTGTATGCTAAATCGAAAATACGATTCGTATATAGGGTGTTCTATTTAAAAAAATACAACTTTATGCTGTCCTAGTTTTTTGGCTCACCCTGTAGAGTCCTAAATATTTTTAAAATCTGCGTAAAAATAAACTGTATCAAACAATAAATATAGTTTCTTTGTAAATTTCACCGAAAAGGCACAAACTTACTTCATCCAATCGTTGATTCACCCTGTATATATATATATATATATATATATATATATATATATATATATATATATATATGTATATAGTTAATGGTCAACAGCTTAATAAGTAAAAATTAGTAGTTTAAAAAAAGTTAGGGGGATATTTAAAAAAAATTACTCGAATAAACGACACTCTACTGAAAACCCTGTACAAATTAAATACCTACATATACTTAAAATAACTAATAACATAAATAACTAAACGTTAATATTCCAGAAAAAAAATCTAATATAACTCTTACACAAATATGTTCGCCAAAACTTCGGGCATTAAAAGATATAACTTTATTCCAAACTTATTTTGAGTTATGCCAAGTTAATACCAAAATCTATAACTTCTGGATGCTGGCGGAGAAGATTTATGGCCGAAGTAGATCATTTTTAACATAAAGTTCGAGATATATAAAAGTTAGCAAAGTAAATCATTAGTTTTATATCTCGAGGATCTATCCGAGTTATATTTTAAAGTTCATAAACGAAGTTTGTCATTGACTAAGCTATAAACCATGTTTTTGGATAATAAAGTTAGATTAATATAGTTTTTTTGGAAAGTATATAAAGAATTCAAGATGTAAAATCTTACATATTAATGACCTTGTCACAGAGGAATCAAAATAATGTCGATGGATTTTAATACTAATAACTTCTCTAAGTAAGGACTACGTTCTGAAAGTAATCTTACGACGTCACAAATCTGCACTGTGTCTTTGCATTTCAGGAGTTGTTAGAGGTTCACATAACTACATATAAATGGCAATATATATTTCCTTTTTCCAGAGTTCGCAATGAAATCAATGGTGGGGCGTGGTGTCCCCAAACCCAAGCGACTCCAGAGACAAAGGAATGGATCGAAATAGATCTAAAAATGGTCCATATGATTACTGCTACCGAGACCCAAGGAAGATTCGGGAATGGTCAAGGGGTGGAATTCGCCGAGTTTTACATGTTGGAGTACTACAGGTAAGAAATTTTTAATATTCCTACAGGAAGAATAGTTTTTTTTACATAATCTTTTTTTGCAGACCCCGTTTGAACAAATGGATCCGCTATAGAACCAAAACTGACGGAGAACTCCTAAAAGGAAACATAAATACTTATTTAGAGCGCAAGACTGTTTTAGACCCTCCTATTTGGGCTAGCAAAGTCAGGTTCTTACCATACAGCTCTCATAAGAGAACTGTGTGTATGAGAGTGGAAGTATACGGGTGCAGATGGTCCGATGGCGTTGTGAGCTACTCCATGCCCCAGGGAGACAAAAGAGGGACTAGTTGGGAGTTCTATGATTTCACTTATGATGGACATTGGGATGGAGAGAAATTAAAATATGGTAAGTTTATTTGGCGTACATGTCGAAATTAATGAATTTTTAAACTCCTTAATTGCAGGTCTTGGACAATTAACTGATGGTCAAATAGCTCCTGAAGATTTCAAGCTTTCCTTTCACCAAGAAAACACGCAGGGCTGGATTGGTTGGAAAAACGACAGCAGAGAAGACAAACCCATCGAAATAATTTTTGAATTTGATAAAATTCGCGAATTTACTGCGGTGCACATTTACACCAATAATCAGTTCACCAGAGAAGTGCAGGTTTTCAGTGAAGCCAAGGTGTTTTTCAGTGTCGGCGGTAAAAGATATAAAGGGGAACCCATAACATTCGATTCTTTCGAAGATAAAATATTGGAGACTCCCCGTAACGTCTCCATTAAGCTCCATCATCGCGTCGGTCGATTCGTCAAACTCCAGCTCCATTTTGCCGCGCGCTGGATCTTGATTAGTGAGATAACTTTTGAAAGTTCCCCCGTATCGGGGAATTTCACGGAAGAAGAAGAGATTTCGGACGTGAACGTTCAAGGTGATCAAATTGTGAACGCGGGAGGTGAAAATAAAAATGTGATTAGTTCGGTGAATAACCCCGGCGGATTGGGACAGTATTTGGGGATAATTGTGGGGATTTTGGCGGTCCTTGTGGTGTTTATGGTGGTGATAGTGATTTACGTGGTGATACAGCAAAGGAGATACAAGAGTTCGCCAAGACCGAGTCAGGTGCCTGATAAAACAGCTTTGTATAGGACACCATCTTTAGGTAAGATAACTGGTTCTTTATATATATATATATATATATATATATATATATATATATATATATAACTGGTTCTTTATATATATATATATATATATATATATATATATATATATATATATATATATATATATATATATATATCGATTTTTCTATTAAAAGGTGCTGAGAACTCTAAGGAAGTAGAATAGCTCTGGGTCCAGAAAATGACGACAGCTCTATTTTGTCCTCATTAGGACTATTCCATCCAATACAATTCATGATTTCGTAGATATTTTTTATCTACTATTTTTAAATCGAGAAAAGAGCAGACAAAACACGACAGCGACATCTATCCTTTGAAGCAGCATGCTTCGTGTATCGACGCTGATAGATTTCTATTTTTATTTTACCATGGTGCCATTATACGGCAGTTTTTTACAACATTGTTAGTGGGTGTTGCTCTTGTGTTATTAGGTAATTCGTCGAGATGTCGGAAATAAGTATGGAAACTTTTAAAATTTCATCAAAAAAACATTGGTGTAAAAATACGATCAACAGAGTTTTTTTATTATTTTGTATAATACCCTTTTTAGCATCTACGACTGCCTGGCATCTTTTAGGCATCGAGTCAACTAATTTTTGGAAAGTTCCTGGAGGAATTTGCGCCCACTCTGATTTAATGATATTAAACAGTTGATGTTGATTTTGGATATCGAAATGCATTCGAATACGGCGATCTGAGACGTCCCAAAGATGTTCATTTGGGCTTAAGTCTGGGGATTGGGATGGCCAATCAAGTAAAAATATATTTTTCTCACCAAACCATTGTTTTACTGTTTTAGAAGAATGCTTCAGATCATTATCCTGTTGAAATATCCACCGTAATGGCGTCTCTTCTTCTGCAAATGGAAGCATTGTATTTTCTAATATTTCTTTATATTGAAATCTGTCCATTTTATCCTGCACTTTAATGCGTTTTCTCGATTTAAAAATAGTAAATAGGGCACGGCTACAAACTGATGGATTCCACTGATGAGTCCGAATGAGGACAAAACAGTGCAGTCGTTATATTACTGACTTGGAACTTCTCCATTGTTTTGTCGTTCTCCGTATTTTTTATTACGAGAGCAAATATATATACATATATATATATATATATATATATATATATATATATATATATATATATATATGTATATGCGGCTTTCACGGATTCTTTCGTATGAGATGCAATAGCAGTGAATATATCCACATTATGCCGTTGTAGTGCATGTACACTGCCGTATCACTGTAGCGGGGAGGGTAAGTTTTGACTTTCGTCTTGATATAGTGGTACAGGTAGGCCATCATCTCGATGGTGGTGGAATAGGATGAATTGTGATCTTCAGCAATTTGTTCAAACTGTGCAACCTCTAACACGGAAAGGATGTGGTTGGAACGAAGTTTGCATTTTACTTTATATATATATATATATATATATATATATATATATATATATATATATATATATATATATATATATATATGTATAGAAACAAAGGACAATAATTTTCTTTCTGACGTTTCGCTCTACATAGTGAGCTTCTTCATAAGAGCTAGGTATATTTATTTTACATCTACAAAAATTACAGAATTTTTTATATAATAAATACATACCACAGTAATTACACTTTTATATTTTTAATTTAATTAAAATTAATAAAAACAAAACAGATTTTAAAATAGTCTTAAAGTTTAAAATTTAAAACAATACAAACAGGTTAAAATAGTGAAGATTATAAAATAGTACATACCTTGAAAGTAGTTTTGTGTGTATGTTTAAAAATAAATTCAATTATGATCTTTTGTATGCAATTGATATGGATAGATTTATTTTTATAAAAAGCAAAAAATAGGAAAAAAGATTATTATTTATTTTTTAATGACGTTCTTTCACCCGTATGAGTGTATATGAAATCGTTCCAAGCATCATTACATTATTTCTCATATTTATTATAGAATCGCTTCAAGCATGTTTTATTCAAAAATCAAATTATAGTATATCTGACTTAAATTTTTGACATCTTGCTTGTCATTTACAACATTTTTATCTTTTTTTAGGTGTATCATTTCTTTAATGACTAATTTATGATAATTTCTGCCAGTATCTAAAATATGGGTGTTTTTAAAATCGAATTCATGCTTAGATGTTTGTTCATGCTTATGTAAAGATGTCGATGCGTTTTTAGTATACTTGTGTCCATTCACTCTATTTTCAATATATTGTGTCGTCATGCCAATGTATTTCTTAGGACAATTTAGGCATGGAATTGCATATATTACGTTAGATCTTTTTTTGGTGGGAACTTTGCTTTTTAATTTCGTATAAACTGACCCAAGTAAATTGTTCGCCTTATGGCATACCGTTATGTTATGTTTATCCAAAATATATTTTATTTTTTCAGACAGTTAGTATACATACGGTAATGCAATGAAAGTGTTTTGTGTTTTAGTGTTGTTAATTTTATTTTTTTTGTTTGTGTTATAATGTAAATAGGTTCTTTGTTTAATTATTTTTTTTATGAGTAGTGTAGGAAAATGGTTCATTATTAGGGTCTCTTCCACTTTTTTTAGCACTTCTGGGCGAAATTCGGGTGAAGATAATTTTATAGCTCGATCAACTAAGCCGATTATGACACTATTTTTTTGTTTATTTGGATGTTGAGAGTTAAAATTCAAATACCGGCCCGACCAAGTATCTTTCGTGTACCATTTTGTATGAAGATTGTTATCCGTCTTATTTCTGTGTATAGTTAAGTCTAAAAAGTTTATTTTTTGTTCTATTTCAATTTCAGCTGTAAATTTAAGTTTTGGGTGGAAATTATGAAAATATTGTAATTTTAAACGCTATGTAGAAGATGACTGTTTGGCTGCTGTACCCGAAAACAAAATAGATAGCTTATTACAATATTTTAATAATTTCCACCCAAAACTGAAATTTACAGCTGAAATTGAAATAGAACAAAAAATAAACTTTTTAGACTTAACTATACACAGAAATAAGACGGATAACAATCTTCATACAAAATGGTACACGAAAGATACTTGGTCGGGCCGGTATTTGAATTTTAACTCTCAACATCCAAATAAACAAAAAAAATAGGGTCATAATCGGCTTAGTTGATCGAGCTATAAAATTATCTTCACCCGAATTTCGCCCAGAAGTGCTAGAAAAAGTGGAAGAGACCCTAATAATGAACCATTTTCCTACACTACTCATAAAAAAAATAATTAAACAAAGAACCTATTTACATTATAACACAAACAAAAAAAAATAACATTAACATTACCAAAACACAAAACACAAAACACTTTCATTACATTACCGTATGTATACCAACTGTCTGAAAAAATAAAATATATTTTGGATAAACATAACATAACGGTATGCGATAAGGCGAACAATTTACTTGGGTCAGTTTATACGAAATTAAAAAGCAAGGTTCCCACCAAAAAAAGATCTAACGTAATATATGCAATTCCATGCCTAAATTGTCCTAAGAAATACAGTGGCATGACGACACAATATATTGAAAATAGAGTGAATGGACACAAATATACTAAAAACGCATCGACATCTTTACATAAGCATGAACAAACATCTAAGCATGAATTTGATTTTTAAAACACCCATATTTTAGATACTGACAGAAATTATCATAAATTAGTCATCAAAGAAATGATACACCTAAAAAAAGATAAAAATGTTGTAAATGACAAGCAAGATGTCAAAAATTTAAGTCAGATATACTATAATTTGATTTTTGAATAAAACATACTTGAAGCGACTCTATAATAAATATGAGAAATAATGTAATGATGCTTGGAACGATTTCATATACACTCATACAGGTGAAAGAACGTCATTAAAAAATAAGTAATAATCTTTTTTCCTATTTTTTGCTTTTTATAAAAATAAATCTATCCATATCAATTGCATACCAAAGATCATAATTGAATTTATTTTTAAACATACACACAAAACTACTTTCAAGGTATGTACTATTTTATAATCTTCACTATTTTAACCTGTTTGTATTGTTTT
This sequence comes from Diaprepes abbreviatus, assembly GCA_034092305.1. NCBI lineage: Eukaryota > Metazoa > Arthropoda > Insecta > Coleoptera > Curculionidae > Diaprepes > Diaprepes abbreviatus. The sequence goes on from JASJET010000390.1 coordinate 930,925, forward strand.
AAATTTTAAATTTTAAGACTATTTTAAAATCTGTTTTGTTTTTATTAATTTTAATTAAATTAAAAATATAAAAGTGTAATTACTGTGGTATGTGTTTATTATATAAAAAATTCTGTAATTTTTGTAGATGTAAAATAAATATACCTAGCTCTTATGAAGAAGCTCACTATGTAGAGCGAAACGTCAGAAAGAAAATTATTGTCCTTTGTTTCTCTAATGGAAAAACCAATACCCAAGAAAATATTAGAAAAAAATATTTAACAAAACGTTTAAGATACAAAAATAAATTATATATATATATATATATATATATATATATATATATATATATATATATATATATATATATATATATATATGCTCCTTACTATGAGTTTTTTGTGACTAAAATAGATAAATTTACATATAATTTCTTGTTTCCAGGTCACCTTACTTCAAGTTCCTCAGACTATGCTGAATACGCTGTTCCTCTCCAGCGACCTCCGCCTCCACGTACACCACCCGATCTTCAAAACGTATTTCCCAAGCCTCCTTCCGTGCCTCCTCCTTCCGAGCACTATGCTACAACCGAAATTTGTAAAGCTCAATTCACTCCTCCCCCTCCACCACTGAGTACTCCACCACCGGTGAGATTACAAAGGCAACCTCGGTATGTTCCTGGGAGGACGTTTGGTTGGTCCTTAGATTAATTTTTCTGTGATACTTTAAAGGTAAGAAAAAGAATATTCTCTTATTATTATATATAATAATGGGTGTTTTTTATAGATGTATAGAACTTTAAGTTGGCAAAACTTTTTTAACTGGCGGCCATTGTGTCAGCTGTCAAGTGATTTATGTTTAGTTTGGTTTGGCATTTCAACATGAATAGACTGACGCCTGAACAACGCTTCCAAATTGTGCAAATTTATTTTGAAAATCATGGTTCTGTTCGAAATACGTATCGCGCACTACGTCCATTTTACGGTCAACATAATCGTCCATCAGAGCAATTAGTTCGATTAACTATGGAACGTTTTCGCACCATGTTTACTCTAAAAGATAATATGCATCTACAGAGACGTGCGTACAGAAGAAGTCATTGCTGCTGTAGCGCGTAGCGTAGAGGAAGACCCGAATCAGTCTATCCGCCATCGTGCACAGGAATTGGATATGTGTTCATTCACTTTATGGAAGATTTTGCGGAAAGATCTTGGTTTGCGTGCTTACAAAATCCAACTCGTGCAAGAATTGAAGCCACACGATCACCTAGCAAGGCGTAGATTCGGTGAATGGGCCCAAAATTAGATTGCCGTTGATCCCGATTTTCATAAGCGAATTTTGTTTAGCGATGAAGCTCACTTTTGTTTGAATGGATACGTCAATAAACAAAACTGCCGTATTTGGAGTGATGATAATCCTCAAGTGTATGTTGAGACACCGTTACATCCAGAAAAACTGACTGTTTGGTGTGCTTTATGGGCTGGTAGAATCATTGGTCCGTACTTCTTTAAAAACGATGCTGGTCAGAACGTTACAGTCAATGGTGACCGCTATAGAGCCATGATTACTGACTTTTTCATTCAACAATTGAACAACCATGATGTGCAGGAGCTGTGGTTTCAACAAGACGGCGCAACATGTCACACAGCTCGTGCCATAATTGATTTATTGAAGGAAACGTTTGGTAACCGCATAGTTTCACGTTTCGGACCCGTGAATTGGCCTCCAAGATCGTGCGACTTAACGCCGCTAAATTATTTTCTGTGGGGATATGTGAAGTCGCTAGTCTACGCCGATAAGCCCGAAACGATTGATCACTTGGAGGACAACATTCGCCGCGTTATTGCCGATATACGGCCACAAATGTTGGAAAAAGTCATCGAAAATTGGACCTCCAGATTAGACTACGTCTGAGCCAGCCGTGGCGGTCATATGCAACAAGTCATATTTAAATTATAATGCCAGAAGATTATCTTTAGAATAAAGTAAATTTCATGTCAATTTAAAAAATTCATCTTTGTTTTATTCCATTTAAAAGTTCTATACCTCTATAAAAAACACCCTTTATAAGATTTGTAAGAAAAGATATGCAAAAATTCCATTGGGTAAACTTGAATTGTGGACTGACCTTCCATGATTTTTTGGCGCATTTTCCAATTTACACATAACAAATAATCACCCTGTATGCAATATACATCAATCATTAAAACGAACGAAACACCCGCCACTATCAGCAATCAAAGCAATAAATTTCAAAAGTTGGTCTCGCATCGTAATTTCCTATCTCAAAACAAGGCCTTGCAGTGTAAAATTAGCTCAATAAAGTACAAGAAGTATTTTTAGATTACAAGAGAACATTTTAAAAGGTTCACAACAGACTTTTTGATTTATGGGAACAGAGTAATGTTCTATGGACAGAGACGGACTCAGAATAATAATAAAACGTTCATTTTTAATTTGGGATATAATTCTAATTTAAAAACCACAGTATAATCAGAATAGGCAGTAAGCAAACTCCACTTGGTGCCAGTTAAATGTGTTCATAATCTCTACAAAGTCTTACTCTTATGTTAAAGTTGGTTAATATTGGGGGCACAATCAAATAAAACTCTGCAGTGTTTTGCTTTTAAAACTGATAAAATTTAAATTCACAATATATATATATATATATATATATATATATATATATATATATATATATATATATATATATATATATATATATATATATATACAGGGTGATTCAAAAATCGATCACGAAACTTAAGGGGGTGATTCTACTTGACAAAATAAGGGTAGAGCTTCATATAATTTTTTTTCAAAATGTCATTCGTTTTCGAGTTACAAGCCGTCCAAGTTCAAGTTTTTATTTTTGGTTTTTTGAATTACTCGCTTACAGGAAAACCGATTTGACTAATATTTGAAAGATAGTCTAAGTCTTCTGCGCTTCATCATTTTAGTAACAATTCACATTGATTGTTTGCCGCTAGAGGGCACTTTACCTACATTGAAAATTGTTTTTTTGTCATAATTTTTTAGTGTTGACAGCTACAGTAGTTTTTGGCATAATTTCTGAAAGACTGATGCCAGGCCTTTAAAAAAGGTGCTCTTTATTTACATCGCTAAACCCAACGGTTTAGACGTAAATCACCCTTAAAAATTAAGTGGTAAAATTACTTTTCTCATTTCATTACCACCAGCTACCAGGTAAATAGCTATCAAAGTATACTAGAGCTGTCAGTTTAACATCAAATAAATTCGCTTTTTAAACTATTTAATTTATAATCTTAAAATAACTAATAATGGCTAATCAGTAAATATTCATATTATGGATTATTGCGATATACATTTAATTGATAAAAATTAATGAAACAGTACTAAACAAACTAAAAAAGATTCTCAAAATGTCCCCCATTTTCTTCCATACATTTCCTAACACTCTTCAAAAAATGTCGCCTAACTCGATGAAAAATTTCTGGTGTTTCTTTAATAATTTGGCACTTTTCGATTATCCTGAAGCGAAGATCCTCGACGTTGATTACTGGAATATCGTACACCAATTGTTTCAAATGACCCCAAAAGAAAAAATCCATAGGATTAAGGTCTGGTGACCTCGCTGCCCATGCCAATGGTCCACTTCGTCCTATCCATCGCTCAGGATACGTTGCATTCAAATACTGTCGGACACGTATACTAAAGTGGGGCGGAGCTCCGTCTTGGAGGATCCACATGTTGGCCCTTACTTTCAATGGCACATCTTCCAGATACAATGGGAGACGATTTTGGATAAAATCTAAGTATACGTCACCAGTTAATGGGCCATCAAAGAAATGAGGACCAATAAGGTAATCTCCTATTATCCCTGCCCACACATTTAGTGAAAATCTACGCTGATGTTTCGTTTCTACCACATTGTTTGGGTTCTCGTAAGCATATGTGTGGATGTTGTGTAGATTTGTTATGCCATCACGAGTGAAACCAGCTTCGTCAGTGAATAATATGACGCCAATTAATCGATTATCGTGTTCATACTTAGCTAGGATCTGATTGCACATTTCCAACCGTCTCGGACGATCATCGTCATAAAGAGCCTGCACCTTTTTGAATGAAACGGGTAGAGTTGTTCTTCTCTTAGTATCCTCCATGAACTAGCCTGACAGAGCCGCATTTCATTCCCAATTTTTCTAGTACTAATACCTGGATTATCTTCAATAATTTCAAGCACTCTTTCTTCTTGTTGCACGTTTCTAGCAGTTCTAGGTCTTCCCCTATTTCCATTATAACTTTTAAAGGAACCACATTCCGCAAGCCTCCTGTGCACACTGGAAAATGTTTGAGCATGAGGGATATTTCTTTCCGGATAACTCTCCATATAATATCTTCTTGCCAACTCTGCATTACCATTTGCTTTTCCATAACAAAAATGGATATCACAATATTCGATATTTGAATATTGGTGATTAGCCATTATTAGTTATTTTAAGATTATAAATTAAATAGTTTAAAAAGCGAATTTATTTGATGTTAAACTGACAGCTCTAGTATACTTTGATAGCTATCTACCAGGTAGCTGGTGGTAATGAAATGAGAAAAGTAAATTTACCACTTAATTTTTAAGGGTGATTTACGTCTAAACCGTTGGGTTTAGCGATGTAAATAAAGAGCACCTTTTTTAAAGGCCTGGCATCAGTCTTTCAGAAATTATGCCAAAAACTACTGTAGCTGTCAACACTAAAAAATTATGACAAAAAAACAATTTTCAATGTAGGTAAAGTGCCCTCTAGCGGCAAACAATCAATGCGAATTGTTACTAAAATGATGAAGCGCAGAAGACTTAGCCTATCTTTCAAATATTAGTCAAATCGGTTTTCCTGTAAGCGAGTAATTCAAAAAACAAAAAATAAAAACTTGAACTTGGACGGCTTGTAACTCGAAAACGAATGACATTTTGAAAAAAAATTATATGAAGCTCTACCCTTATTTTGTCAAGTAGAATCACCCCCTTAAGTTTCGTGATCGATTTTTGAATCACCCTGTATATATATATATATATATATATATATATATATATATATATATATATATATATATATATATATATATATATATAGATGGATAGATAAGTCTTTATTTATTCCAATAAGTATTACTTACAAAAAAACCCATAAGGGCATGGAACAATGTCAAAAATATCATTACTGTAATAAACATTATAATAAAAATTATAGTTCATTCTCATCTGTAGATACCAAAAGAAAAAAAAATTAAAAAAAAAACCTCAACAATAATTATACAGTTTTAAATATCTTTCTTAAATAATTCTATCAAGTTAATGTGGTAAAAACAAAACAACTAAAACTTAAGATAAAGGGCACTATTATAAATGAGACAAAAATTAAATAACAAGTACACTTACATACATTTAAAATTCAATAATACAACTAACAACAAAAATTCTAATTCGAGATAATACTGCCTTTATCACACTCATAAAACTCTTCCAATGTATAGAAGGCTTTTTTACATAAAAAGATTTTCAGGACACACTTTAATCTATTTCTCGGTAGTAAATGTACATTTTCAGGTAAAGAATTAAAAACTTTTATTATAGAAAACTCGACATTTTTCTGCAAAAAACTAAAGTTATATTTATCAGAAAACAGATTTGTTTTATTTCTAGTAATGTAGTTATGTTTAATAGATGCACCCTCAAAAAGATCGCTGTTATCAACAATAAACATCACCGAATCCAAAATGTACATACCTATAACCGTCAAAATATTGTTACTAATAAACATAGTCCTACAACTGTCTTGTTGTTTCATTGCTAAAATGCATCGTAAACATCTTTTTTGCAGAATCAAAATTGTATTAATATCACAGGAATTGCCCCAAAATATCAAACCATATCTGAGTCTGGACTGTACAAATGCATGGTAAGCTGACAGAGCTGCATCGATTCCAACTCTCTCCGAAATAATTCTTAATGCGAAACAATACTGAGATATTCTAGTGGCAACTCTCTCGATGTGCGCCCCCCCAGTCCAACCTTCTATCGACGTTTAGTCCCACAATAACAGCGCTCTCAACTGATGTTATTGTTGTATCCTCAAACGTTACTGTAAATTGATTATTCAATCTGTTACCAAACATAATGCAATGTGTCTTGGAAACATTTAGCGACAGGCTGTTGGACCGAAAGCGTGTCCATCACAGATTGAACCTTCATCGATAGCAACTCCGCCGTGCTTTCACTGAATATAAGCGATGTATCATCAGCATATTGTACAATCTGCTCTCTAGAGATTTCGGGTAAATCATTTGTATAAAGAATATACAAAAGAGGTCCAAGTATTGATCCTTGAGGGACGCCCCTCTTCATTTGAATCCTCTGAGACACTATAGCCCTACCATGGAAATCAGACTCCACAACACACTGAGTCCTGTCCACCAAATACGATCTTATTAATTGCAGCGCGTTACTCCTTATACCATACATTTCTAGTTTCAATAATAATGTTTTATGATCCACAGCATCAAAGGCTTTAGAGAGATCCAGGCACATGGCCAATGTTTGCTTTTTTTTATTTAGAGAATCTATAATTAGTATAAATGTTTGGTACAAAGCTCTTACTGTGGATTTCCCTTTTCTAAAGCCATTTTGTTTATCTGATATTACAGAGAACTTATCCAGAAATGTTACAATTCTCTGAAATAAAATTGTTTCAAAAATCTTGCTTATATTAGGCAATAGCGAGATTGATCTATAATTCTTTTCTTCAGATTTCTCCCCCTTCTTATAGATTGCTCTAATATGGGCATTTTTCAGCTTACCCGGAAAAATACCTGTAGTAAAACACATATTTACAATAAAAGATAAAGGCTCAGAAATAAAGTCACCTACATCTTTTAAAATAGAAATAGGTATCTGATCATCTCCAACCGACTTCTTTTAAACCCTTTATAACCTTCAATATCTCATTAGAATCAGTAGGAAACAAATAAATGGAATTTGTTACTCTCCCTTCAATCTATGAATTATGACATCGAGAGTCAATGGTAGGGCATGAATTTATTAAATAATTATTTGAACTATTGACTATCTTAAAAGGATCACTAAATTTGGAAGAACAATTTTCAATAACTGTACTGGTTTTATCTTTTCGATCAGTAATTTGTTTAACAACTTGCCAGGTAGCCCTAACTTTATTCTCAGAGGAATTAATATGGTTTCTATTACTTAACTATTTAGCTTTCACAATAACAATCTTTAATATTTTACAATAAGTATTAAAATATTCAGCTGTGATTTGTCCTCTTGTTTTTTTAAAGTATAAAACACGTTTGTGTCTGTAGGACACTCTAATGCCTGCAGTAATCCAAGAAAATATATATATATATATATATATATATATATATATATATATATATATATATATATATATATATTCTAAAAAATAAAAAACATTGGGTTGGTCGCGCCCTTGGCGGGTGCCTTTATTACCAAATACTAGCTACGGCGCTGGTGAAACCTAAACGATAAAAGTTGTGTCTCTCCTCAATCGCCACTTACACACTACGTAAATCACATATTCTTATAGAAATACCCTTAATACGGTTCTGTTCAGTACTTTGTTCCGGTATAACACGAACTTCTGTAGTGTCCTATTTTCAGTCTTATCGTCAGTTTCAAACCGTGGTAATTTAAAACAGATTTTGTTAATTGAAAATTATGCTGGTACTCGGATTTTTCATTGGAGGTATAATTGATCCTTTTTGTGACGATAATCAGCACTTAAGACGCTTTTTAAATTCTTTTGTGGAGGGTATAATAGCTTGAGGTCTGGTTGATACGCCGGTCATTCAGAGAAATGGTTCAAATTTAGTTTTTTATCGCTTTTTTGTTTGTGGTGATATTTGAAATTCATTCTTGGGTCAGGTTTACGACTTACAGATATTGTTTGACGACTCGTAAGACATAGTTTGTTTATCTATCAATTATATTTCTATATTTCGTCTCTTAAACGACTTATAAAATCGTTAAAAAGTGAGAAAAATTGTCAAATTTGGCAGTCCTATACTACTTTTTTGGCGTAGTAGGTGCAAATTGGCAACGTCGCATATTGGACACCTACCTTAGTCGGTACTCATCCAATTTATAAAATAAATTATTAGTAGGTTGTACACCGAAGAAATTCAGAAAGAGAGAGAGAGAGAGAGAGAGATAGCGATATGAAATGTAACAAACAATAAATAAAAAACTCATATAGAGGGTTTTTACTTAAGATCACACATACTCGTAAATATTTTGATTTTTAGATAATTCTGGGTACCCAGTAGATGATAAATGCGTAAACAAGTACAGCTAGATCGGCCCTGTTTTTTTTTATAAACAGCATCCAAAGTCGGGAAATTCGATTTTCTGTCCGTAAGATTTGGGATGATTTTACAGATATTTTCAAAAGCGGAATGGATTCTTTGAAGTTTGTTACTACTTTCGTAACAGAGTAGCAAAATGTCAAGGAGGAAAAAATTTTGAAAATGCCCTGAATAAAGGGCGAAACGTCAGTTGTCTTGTGTTTTTATTAAATATAGAACCTAAACCCAAGAAAAGCCAAAATAAAGGAAAAATTATATAATCTATGGTTCAAGAATCAAGAAAATAAATATATATATATATATATATATATATATATATATATATATATATATATATATATATATATATATATATATATATATCTTCTAGGAATAAATAATTTTGTTGCGCGTTCCAATTTGAAGTTTGAATTTCAGAAGCACACCGTGAGAAAGCCGAGCTTCCCCCACCACTCGCTACAACGCACTTGCAAAAGTACCTTCACTTCGAAGGGCTATAACTTTACTAACGATGCATGAATTTCATACTTATCAATTGCATCATAAAATATAGGTCTTCGTTTAAAATCTGTGAAAATTTCGACTCTTAATGTTTATCAACAAAAGAGATATGACTTTTTAAAAAAAAAATGCTATCTTAGCTCCTGTTGGTCATAGGAGACTTTGTTTTCTTTTAAAATTCGTATCTTTCACCAGCTTTCAAGTCCACTTATTCACAAACTGGTATCATTCACAAGGTACCCCTTCTTTATACGGTTTTTTTAAACATTTTTTTAAAAAAATCATTTCTTCATCTTCGTCTGTAGTTTGAACTTCAAAGAATCCATTCCGCTTTTGCCAATATCTCTAGAATCATCCCCTGGGCAAGAGCAATTATTTGAACATTCAGTGTCCGAGATAAACAATTAAGATTATTCATAAACTACCACACCGATTTGGTCCAGCTTTCGCACAGTTATAAAGGCACATAATGGGCCTTATCATCAAGGGGTTATACATTACTTTCGACCTTTCTTGCAAAAGTTATTAACATTTATATAATAGTGCAAAAAAGATGAAATTGAAATTTTTGAAGTCGGCTCCAAAGTAATGCCTGACAAAATGTAATTCACATAAACAGATTAAAAATACTTATTTGTAATTGCTTCCTTACCATAATTTGTATATATTAGTAGTTATTTATTTCATTTAGAAACAATTTGGCGCCGACTTCAAAAAGTTCAAGTTCATATAAAAATTTCTAGTTTTTTTCACTTTTTAACACACTTTTAGAAGTCAATCCATCTTGAAGAGGCCTTTGCAACCAATTCATTTACTATGTACTTCTAATTAGAATCGACTTTTTTAAATAGCAATTTTTTCCCAACGCGGTTTTGTTAATTTTCTTGACTTGATAAGCATGCTAGAAATACTTGAATTTTCATTTTTTTTTTGACTCATAAGATCTCATAATTTCGTTTTAGAAAGTTCTTTCATTTTATTTTGAAGGGCTTAGATTGACTGTAACGAAACGCAGATATCAGTCTTTTAAGGAATGTCTGTTTTCAAACTTGTGCAAAATAGTATATTTTCAAAAGATTAATAAAAAAAATATTTTCCTTTTTCACTTGAGGGGAAAAACTCTTCCCTGAATACGTAGGATACATAGAAAAAAATTGGACTCCCGTAATAATATATTTTTTTAACTTGAAATTATCCATTTTTTTCCATTCTTCTTCTTCTTCTTCAAGTGCCTTCTCCATTGCGAGCGTTGGCAATCATAATAGCTATTTTAATGTTTGAAGCAGTTGCTCTAAATAGTTGTTTTGAACTGCATCCAAACCATTCCCTTAGGTTTTTTAGCCATGAAATTCGTCGTCGTCCTACGTCTCTTCTGCCATTTATTTTGCCTTGGATTATGAGCCGTAAGATGCTGTACCTTTCTCCTCGCATAATGTGTCCGAAATATTGCAGTTTTCTCTGTTTTACTGTTATCTCGACTTCCTTTTCTTTCCCCATTCTTCTCAACACTTCGGCGTTCGTAACTCGATCCACCCACGAAATCCTCTGAATTCTTCTATAGGTCCACATTTCAAAAGAGTTAAGTCTTCTCATTGCCTCTCGATTCAGTGTCCATGCTTCTATCCCATAATATAGAACACTATACACGTATCATTTAGTCAGTCGTATTTTCAGGGCTAACGTTAGATCTTTGCTGCAGAAAACCTTTTTCATTCTAATAAAGTTGGCACGTGCTTTCTCGATTCTGGTTTTTATTTCGACGGTATAGTCATTATTTTCTGTTATTAGGGTTCCTAAGTATGTGTATTTCTTAACTCTTTCTATGTGCTGGCCTCCTACCATTAGGGTTTCATTATTATTGGTGTTGTTTTTACTAATTATCATGAACTTGGTCTTTTTCGTGTTAAGAGAGAGTACAGATTCTCCACTAACTCTTAATATTTTATTCATTATTTTTTATAGGTCTTTCAAACTATCAGCTATTATTCGGTGTCACCTGCATACCTAATATTGTTGATTAAAACTCCGTTTACTTTTATCCCTGCTGTTTCAGATTCAAGACTTTCCAATATGACCTCTTCAGAATAAGCGTTAAATTGTAAAGGTGACAATATACACCCTTGTCTGACTCCCCTTTGTATTTCCACATCTCCGGATATTTCCTGTCCAATTTTTACTGCCGCTTGCTGATTGTAATACAGATTTGATATCAGCCTTAAATCTCTTTCATCCAAATTTTTGCTTCTGAGAATCTCTATCAGTTTGTCATATTTGACCCTACCAAAAGCTTTGTTGTAATCTATGAAGCAGACATAGAGGTCCTGATTGATATCCAAGCATCTTTGAGTAAACACATTAAAAGCAAATAATGCTTCTCTTGTACCCACCCCGTTCCGGAAGCCAAACTGTGTGTCACTAATATCCAGCTCCAATTTGGAATGTGTGTACAATTTTTAAAAGGGTTTTCAAAGTATGTGACATGAGACTGATTGTTCGATAGTCACTGCATTCTTTTGAATTTGCTTTCTTTGGTAAACATATGAAAGTTGATGTTAACATTTCTGTCGTGTAAATTGCATTAAATAATCTCACCAATAAATCCAAATTTTTGTCATTGATCAGCTTCAACAACTCACCTGGCATTTCATCTGGACCAACAGCTTTATTAGTTTTTATCGATCTTAATGCATAAACGACTTCTGCTTTAGTAATTTCAGGCCCCGTGTCACCGCTCAGACTGTTTATAGAAGCATTTTCGTGTCTTTGATCTTCAATTAGTTTGTCTATGTATTCTTTCCACCTGCATAATTTTTGTTGTGTTTCCATAATAATGTTTCCCTCTTTGTCTAGCAATACGTTTGAGGTTTTTCTCTTTTCTATTCCAGCTAGTTCTTTGACTTTTTTATGCAAGTTGAAGTTGTCGTGCTTGTTTTGCAACTCCTCTATTTCTTTGCATTGTGCTGCTCCTATTTTTCTTCTTATTTGAATTTGCAACTGGTGAAATCGGGTCTTGTTGGTGTTGTGTTTCCTTCTTTCATCCATCAACTCCAAAATATCATCTGTCATCCAATCTTCTTTCTTGTATTCTGATGTTGTAAGTACTTTCTTGCTTGGTTCCATAATTGACGTTTTGAATAATTGTCACTGTTGTTCAACGTTATCATCGTTTAACCTAGGCATAAAAACACGGTCTGCCGTAAGTTTGAGGTATCTTTTACGTTAGCTATAATAATCTTTGCTCTTATTAGAATATTTAGGAATTTAATTTTTTAAACACGTTTCTAAAAAATATGCACTATTATGTCCTGCAAAATTTTTACTAATTTTTTTTTCATTTGTTACAGCTATACCCCACTAGATGGCGCGATTGACTATCCTTATAAGGCTGAACCTACCAAATATGTACCGCTTGTTCTGTATAGTTCATTTTGTATTATATTGATTTTTCTACTACACAAAATTTTGTACGAACTTGTAATTATTCTCTGCAGAGTATCCATAAGATTTAAGAGTAATTTTTGATTAGCACATCCTGTGTAAAACAAGGATTGAAGTTCAGTAGCTAGATTTCGTGTGGAACACATACATCACCTTTTTCTCTCAAAACTTATGGACACTCTGTATAAACTCGCCTAAATGCTTCAATACATGTAAGAATAAGACAATCCTTGTTTAAGAATAACGAAAAATTGCAATGATCCTCATTAAATGTGGTAAAAAATAATAGTATTATTAAAGTAAGATTGTAGGTGTACATAAAGATTATTTAAGGTATTAAATTTATAAAATTCCTAACTTATATTACTTTTCTCTGTCTCTCTACTACTTTTGAATTCAAAAAAGTTTTTAGCTCTTCATAAAATAGCTTAAAAACATTTGTTACCAAATCATAAGCCTGTGTAAAATCGAAAAACATGCAAGTATTATTTAACAATGGAGTAAAAATCTGGTAATACTGCCGGCTGTGACCAAGAATTAGTATTTCTATTAAACATTATTAACGATAATTAAGAAAAAAGTTAAAGTAATGAAAATTGAAGTGGTAACAAAGCGTTGATAAAGTTTTTAAAGTTATATAATTATTTATTTTTTAATTTAAAGGTAAAACTCTCTGTGAAATAAATATATTTAAGTTTTATGAATCTGTATGTATTTTTTCTTTAAAAGAAAATGTATCAGTGGCGGCTCGTTAAATATAAAATAAGTTAGAGTCTTACTAAACTTAAAAAAGTTTTTGTGTCCACTTTATCTTTCTAATTATATTTACAGATAAAAATATTTATATCATATTTATTAAAACCTTATTTTACTAATTCCAAGTATCACGAGGCGCCGCTGATACTTACTATGTATAATTTACAATATATGTACATATCTGAGTAGTACTATAATGTATATAATGTCATACAATAATGTTAGAAAATAAAAATGATAATAATAATTTACGTTTTATTTTTTCCCACTACTTTAAAGCGTAAAGCTTAATAAAAAATGATGTTGTGACGCAATCCGAATGGTCAAAACAATTTACCGAATGATCTGAAATAATAGTTAGTCTTAAACCGAATCATTACTGATCCAGAAGGTTTGATAGTCAAACATACACAATGTCAATTTTTTATTTTAATATACCAGATTGATTCATTAGGTACGCATTGTCTACCTACTAAATTATTTAGTTTTAATATATATATATATATATATATATATATATATATATATATATATATATATATATATATATATATATATATAGTGCTGGGTGGCCTTGAAAATGCATAGTGAATTTTAAAATAACAAGAAAATTCCTTTTTTTAACGTCAGTTGATATACACCCTTAAAATAAATTGTTAGCGTTTTAATTGTTGATCTATGAATTTTTTACAGATACCTAAAACACTTCTAAGGCTTCTTTTAATATCCCTGAGTGCTGGGTGGCCTTAAAAATGCATAGTGAATTTTAAAATTACAAGAAAATTTCTTTTTTTAACGTCAGTGGATGTACACCCTAAAAATAAATTGTTAGCGTTATAATTGTTGATCTATGAATTTTTTACAGATACCTAAAACACTTCTAAAGCTTCTCTTAATATCCCTGAGTGCTGGGTGGCCTTAAAAATGCATAGTGAATTTTAAAATTACAAGAAAATTTCTTTTTTTAACGTCAGTGGATGTACACCCTAAAAATAAATTGTTAGCGTTATAGTTGTTGATCTATCAATTTTTTACAGATACCTAAAACACTTGTAAAGCTTCTCTTAATATCCCTGAGTGCTGGGTGGCCTTAAAAATGCATAGTGAATTTTAAAATTACAAGAAAATTTCTTTTTATAACGTCAGTGGATGAACACCCTAAAAATAAATTGTTAGCGTTATAATTGTTGATCTATCAATTTTTTACAGATACCTAAAACACTTGTAAAGCTTCTCTTAATATCCCTGAGTGCTGGGTGGCCTTAAAAATGCATAGTGAATTTTAAAATTACAAGAAAATTTCTTTTTATAACGTCAGTGGATGAACACCCTAAAAATAAATTGTTAGCGTTATAATTATTAAATTATGAATTTTTTACAGATATCTAAAATATTTTTAAAGCTTCTCTTAAAATCCCTGAGTGCTGGGTAGCCTTAAAAATGCATAGTGAATTTTAAAATAACAAGAACATTTTTTTTTAACGTCAGTGGATGTACACCCTAAAAATAAATTGATAGCGTTATAATTGTTTAACTATGAATTTTTTACAGATATCTAAGACACTTTTAAAGCTTCTCTTAAAATCCCTGAGTGCTGAGTGGCCTTGAAAATGCATAGTGAATTTTAAAATAACAAGAACATTCTTTTTTTAACGTCAGTGGATGTACACCCTAAAAATAAATTGTTAGCGTTATAATTGTTGATCTATCAATTTTTTACAGATACCTAAAACACTTTTAAAGCTTCTCTTAATATCCCTGAGTGCTGGGTGGCCTTAAAAATGCATAGTGAATTTTAAAATTACAAGAAAATTTCTTTTTATAACGTCAGTGGATGAACACCCTAAAAATAAATTGTTAGCGTTATAATTATTAAATTATGAATTTTTTACAGATATCTAAAATATTTTTAAAGCTTCTCTTAAAATCCCTGAGTGCTGGGTGGCCTTAAAAATGCATAGTGAATTTTAAAATAACAAGAACATTTTTTTTTAACGTCAGTGGATGTACACCCTAAAAATAAATTGTTAGCGTTATAATTGTTTAACTATGAATTTTTTACAGATATCTAAGACACTTTTAAAGCTTCTCTTAAAATCCCTGAGTGCTGAGTGGCCTTGAAAATGCATAGTGAATTTTAAAATAACAAGAACATTCTTTTTTTAACGTCAGTGGATGTACACCCTAAAAATAAATTGTTAGCGTTATAATTGTTGATCTATCAATTTTTTACAGATACCTAAAACACTTTTAAAGCTTCTCTTAATATCCCTGAGTGCTGGGTGGCCTTAAAAATGCATAGTGAATTTTAAAATTACAAGAAAATTTCTTTTTATAACGTCAGTGGATGAACACCCTAAAAATAAATTGTTAGCGTTATAATTATTAAATTATGAATTTTTTACAGATATCTAAAATATTTTTAAAGCTTCTCTTAAAATCCCTGAGTGCTGGGTGGCCTTAAAAATGCATAGTGAATTTTAAAATAGCAACAAAATTTTTTTTGACGTCAGTGGATGTACATCCTTAAAATAAATTGTTAGCGTTATAATTGTTGAACTATGAATTTTTTTGCAGATACCTAAGACACTTCTAAAGCTTTTTTTAAAATCCTTGAGTGCTGGGCGGCCTTAAAAATGCATGGTGAATTTTAAAATAACAAGAAAATTACTTTTTTAACGTCAGTGGATGTACACCCTAAAAATAAATTGTTAGCGTTATAATTGTTGAACTATGAATTTTTTACAGATACCTAAAACACTTCTAAAGCTTCTCTTAATATCCCTGAGTGCTGGGTGGCCTTAAAAATGCATAGTGAATTTTAAAATTGCAACAAAATTTATTTTTTTAACGTCAGTGGATGTACACCCTTAAAATAAATTGTTAGCGTTATAATTGTTTAACTATGAATTTTTTACAGATACCTAAGACACTTTTAAAGGTTCTCTTAAAATCCCTGAGTGCTGAGTGGCCTTGAAAATGCATAGTGAATTTTAAAATAACAAGAACATTCTTTTTTTAACGTCAGTTGATATACACCCTTAAAATAAATTGTTAGCGTTTTAATTGTTGATCTATGAATTTTTTACAGATACCTAAAACACTTTTAAAGCTTTTCTTAATATCCCTGAGTGCTGGGTGGTCTTAAAAATGCATAGTGAATTTTAAAATTACAAGAAAATTCTTTTTTTAACGTCAGTTGATATACACCCTTAAAATAAATTGTTAGCGTTTTAATTGTTGATCTATGAATTTTTTACAGATACCTAAAACACTTTTAAAGCTTTTCTTAATATCCCTGAGTGCTGGGTGGTCTTAAAAATGCATAGTGAATTTTAAAATTACAAGAAAAAAATTGGAGCACTCCAAAGTATGGAAAAACTCCGGATCCGAAAGATGGCGACAGCGCTGTTTCGTCCTAGTATGGGACTCGTCAGGTCACCGCATTCGGTACAAATCATCATGCAAAGGCAAGATCACATTCAGTAAACATACAACTATATGCAACTCCGTATATATATATATATATATATATATATATATATATATATATATATATATATATATATATATATATATACATCGCTTTATGAAAAGAATTTCTAAAGTTTCGTCATGAAAAGTCAAACAATCAAAAATGAGTATAATTTTTTTAAATGCTTTTTAAAATTAAAACATTTTACGTAATACATCAAAGTTTCTAGAGACCCTAATGCCCCTAAAAATACCATCACTCATCTAGAAATCTTAAAAGCCGAACATACTTCTAAATTAAACAGTCAACTAATTACCTAAGAGACAGTTCAAATAAGCCAAATTAGTTTGTTTTCCAAGGAATGAAAACGTTCTATTCTCCAGCGTAAAATTTTCTTTAAATTAACGAAGATTCGCGAGTTCTTTTCTTCCTTCTTCAAAATAAACAATTTTATTTTATCTTGGGTAAATATTGTATGTTAATTAAAAAGAGAAAATTTAAGTCAACGAGAAGGGAAGCTATTGTTTGTAAGGAAAATTGTTATTTGAGATAATTGGTTAGGTTATTATTTTGTCTCGTTTAGGATATAAATTAGAGATAATTTGAGTGACTAAAATGTTTTACTGCTCGAATTTTATTCAGGGTAAGTATACGTCACGGTACAACAAAGAAAATTTTGTTCAAGTGGCTAGAAAACTTCTGATTTTTATCGACAGAAAAGCAACATCTCAATACCTGGACCAACAAAGTTCGTAAATGCCCAAAGAAACCGCTTGTTCATAGTTTTTTTTTTTAGGTTTAAGTTTTTTCATTGCCTGTGTCATGTAAATACAAAAAATATTTTCCAGGCAAAACATTCTATATTTACAAATCAGTGACCATAGAACAACAAAAATCCCGTCTTAAAAAGTTATGGAAAGGGTCCAGCCGATTATTTACTTACTCCATGGCTTACAACCCTGGGTGGGTCTTTGCCGACTTCACAATATTCCTCCATTGCTGCTTGTCTGCCATGGCATCTAGCGGATTATCAATATTCATTGCCTTTAGATCTTTGGCAATATTGTCTTTTCATCGGAGGCAAGGGAGTCCCAGTGGTCTTTTCTCTATCGGTGCTTTCTCCCACGCGAGTTTGACTGTGCGACTATCTGGTAGTCTTCTTACGTGTCCCGCCCACTGCAGTCTCTTAGATTTTATTTCCCGTACAATATTAGTGTCTCCATATAGATCCCCCAGTTCTTTATTGGTACGGATTCTGTATCGTCCTGTTGTTGCATCCACTGTTGGGCCATATATTTTTCTAAGAATTCTTCTTTCGAAGACTCGGAGCCGTTCTTCATTTGTTACCGTTAATGTCCAAGCTTCGCACCCATACATCACTACAGGTCTTATTACTGTTTTGTATATGTTTATCTTGGTACGTCTTGTTGTTAACTTGGATTTGTACTGCGTATAGGCACCTATTACCTGCTTGTATTCTACAGTTAATTTCTGTCGTTCCGTCAGTGTTTTCACTAAGCATCGTTCCCAGATATTTGAACTCTTTGACGCGTTCAAAGTTATAGTCCTCCATTGTGATGTTTTGGCCTAGTCTGCCTCTGTGTTGGTTGTTTCTAGTGGAATACAGATATTTAGTTTTCTCTTCGTTAGATTTAAGCCCAATGCTACTCGCACTTTTTTCGAAGTCATTGAAGGTCGTCTTGATATCCAGCGTGCTGTTTCCCACAATGTCTATATCATCTGCAAAAGCCAAAAGTAAGTTGGGACCGTTATGATAAAACATCGCTGTTGGCGACTGGATTTTCACCTTTCTGCTGACGTATTCTAGAGCTACATTAAAAAGCAACGGGGATATAGCGTCACCCTGTTTGAGACCGTCATTTATATTGAACACTTCTGAAAGGTCTTGTCCAATTCTCACATTGCTCTTTGAGCCACCAACACATACCTGGGTTAGTCTGATTAATTTCTTTGGAAAGACAAATTCCTCCATTGCTTGCCACAATTTAACCCTATGGATATTGTCGTACGCCTGTCTAAAAATATGTGTATTGATTGTCAGATTGATATCTTATAAACCACTGAACTCACCTGAGAAGGAGTCAATTTACTAGTAGAAACACATCTACAGGCGCGGATCCAAGGGGGGGGGCGGTGGGGGCGATCGCCCCCCCCCCCCAAGAGCTTTGAGTTTAGGAAAATGGACACGATTTTTCCTCTTATACTACAGTTTATTTAAGAACTAGAGAGAGTAATAAATCACTTTTTACCCTTTTTCTCTTCGCAAACTTCCCGTGTTCTTTACTCCGGTGTCTTTAGCAAAATCTGTTAGAAATTTTATAATCAAAAATACCGATCTAAATGGACTAAAACGTAGCCTTATTCTCTAAAAAATTTGAATTATAATTTAAATACTTACAAAATATCCATTGTCAAAAATACAAAAAGTTAAACATATATATAAAAAAAATAAATTCGTCCATATATTAAAATGTTTTTGGGGCTAACGGTCATTTTATTATTAATTAAAAACATTTTTAGGGTATTTGACGTTTCAGTTTATTTATTTCTTAAACCATCTGCAGAATTACAATTAAACACTAAAAATGGATTCAAATGTAAATACTTTTTATATGTTGTAATTAAAATTAGACCTACTTATTTTTATTTCTATTGTACTGACATCTTAATTTAATTTACTTTATTATATGGAAATACGATAGCTCCAAAAAAAAATAACATGTTAATTCTACGCGCTTAAGAAAAAGACACAAATACAATAATAAAATAATAAAAAACTTATGGCTATTAGAATTAAATATATATAAAATTAAAGAGCGGGACATACTAAAATTAAAATATATTAAAAATTAAAAAAACATATAAGCAACATTAAACAATATAATACAACAAAAACAAAAATTTAAATAATAAATTGTGTTTACACTACTAAACATTTCCAATTTAATTCCTAATCAAAGTCAGTGAAACTATCTTCGCTCGAAATAATTATAATTAGTTCCTCTATCTCACCGATCATGAGATCGAGTTTTCACATTTTGTTTTATTCTTTTATTTTATGGATTTTTCCCAATTTTCCGCAGTAACTTTATTCAAAAAAATCTTTCAAAGTTTAGTTAAATTACTAATTTTTTTAATTGTGTTATTTCTAGCAACTCTACCATTTACTTGAGAGAGATATTTACATCTCCAACGGACATTTTCCGGACGATCTATAGAAACAGCTTTTCTATCTGGTTTTTCCCAGCAAAAATAAGTTCTCTAAGCAATTTCCAGAGATCAATTCTTTTAATTTCAGGTAAATCGCCATCTTCATTGATTTTAGTTAGAATTTTGTAGATGGTTGGGATCTGCTTCTCATAATAAAATGTATATACAGCCCCTTTAATTGCAGTTTTCATCCCTTCGTCCAACAAGATTTTTCGTCTGCCTGTACTAACAATTCCAGTCGTTTTTTCTCCTTCAATATTCCGTACATAGTAGATTTTCCAACTCCTGTCATGTTGGAACACATCTCAACATTATTATCTAGATATTGATATCTTAAGGCATCATAAACATTCATCGTAATAAGTTTTTCGTTGGGGAAAAAATGCCCTGGTTTAACGATTTTAGAATAAATATAGAGGTGAAAGCCATGTCTTTTGGGTATCTCACCAATCTCAAATAACATATAACAACAAGCGCAAACAAGATAAATCTCTAAGAACAAGCTGTAAGGTGTACTTTGCTCACTGACAGAAATTAAAGTAAACTATCAGAAATTTTATGTTGCAGTAAATTTATAAAATATATTTAAATATAATGAAATAGAATTAGATTTATGACAGTTCCCAGTTACCTGCGGCACTGAAGCTGTACGTTGGAGGTTTCGGTAACAGTTTTATTACTCTCTCTAGTTCTTGAATAGAGTATAGGAATGTGTATGCTTGCGATCGCCCCCCCCCCTCCCAAGAGCTTTGAGTTCAGGAAAATAGAACCCATTTTGCCATTTATATTAGGAATGAGTATGTTGCTTGCACCCCCCCCCCCCCCCCGTTGACAACTTGTTTTTCTTGCCATATTGTAATTTTGTTATATCACCGCCCCCCCCCCCCCCCCCAAGAGAGAGGCTGGATCCGCCCCTGCACATCTATATATAGAAAATTTGAAAATTGAAAATACCTCAAGTTGGTAAAGAATAGTTATAAATTATTATAATTATTTTTATCTGGCGCTCAACAATAAATACTAAATTTTAATTAAATTTTGGCAATATTTTGAAAATTGAAAATATAAATTCAGAAATAAAATAATAACAAAGTTTTCTAAATTTAATTTTAGAGCGTACTTTGTGCGTGTGCAGTACCCTAAATCGTCACTACATATATATATATATATATATATATATATATATATATATATATATATATATATATATATATATATACTTAACCTAATGTAAGATTATTTTCTTACATAGTATTAATAATTAATAAAATAAATAATTTTAAAATCACACTGGAAATTATTATCAAAGTCACATGATGCTAAATCTGGTAAACTTACTGGAAAAAGTTTCCAGAAACTATAATAATTAAATGAAAAATATCGTAAATTAAATTTTCCGCTCGATATACTCGTGCTTGCGCAGTGCAATCTAAAAAAGAAATTAATTAAATAACATGACGTAACAATTTTCATTAAAAATGTCAACGTCGACCTATAGGAAATGAGATTTATAATGCATGGAGTAATTTGCAAATGGTGTACGTAGAGGACAATAAAGTTCCAAATTCTATACCTAGGGGGACGGTAAAATATGTTTAGCAATCAAATTCAACCCCTAACTGAACCGTTTCTGCTGGTCTGGATTATAGTGGTGTTGCGTCAAGCATCGTGTCTATTGAATATTCGATTTTACATGAAACAAAGTTGTGAATATTCGGAAATTTTCTGTAGTTAAAATAGTTAGTTTTTATTAATTCGCTTGTCTGTCTGTCCGTCCCTTTTCGTCGGTCTTAAAGTGAAAACACGATTTTTTTAAATATATAGACTATGATATTCTTTATATATATATATATATATATATATATATATATATATATATATATATATATATATATATATATATATATATATAATAAAATAGAATCAAATATTGGCGAAGCGGACGTGAAAATTTGTCAATCTACATGATTCTCGTGTTAAAAAAGTGCGGAGCACTCCAAAAATATGGAAAAACTCCGGGTCCGACAGATGGCGAGAATCATGTAGATTAACAAATTTTCACGTCCGCTTCGCCAATATTTGATTCTATTTTATTTTAAATTACACGGACAAAAACTTATCTATTTATTTATTTACTTGTTTGGCTTTGAAACACGCTGAACGATGCTCTCATAGTGGGATCGTTTGGTGCGACACGTGGCTTTGGCTGCTAAAATAAGCGGTAGGCTTGGTTGCCAGTACCGAAAAATGCGACCCCTATCCTTTGGGCAGCGCGTTTCGTGTGCTCGATTTTACATATTTCTGTTTTAATTCACCGTCACGCCACCATATGGCGGTTATTTTACAAACTGTGTTAGTCTGTGTGTTTCTTGTGTTATCGAGTGGACCATCGAGATGTCGCCTTTGTCGTCTTGTTTGCTGTTTTTTGATTTTAAACTCAGCTTTATAGGATGCAAAGGCGAGGTGATGGTTTGCACCGAATGCGGTGGCCTGACGAGTCCCATATTAGGACGAAAAGCGCTGTCGCCGTCTGTCGGACCCGGAGTTTTTCCATATTTTTGGAGTGCTCCGCACTTTTTTAACACGAGAATCATGTAGATTGACAAATTTTCACGTCCGCTTCGCCAATATTTGATTCTATTTTATTTTAAATTACACGGACAAAAACTTATCTATTTATTTATATATATATATATATATATATATATATATATATATATATATATATATATATATATATATATATATATATATATATGTATATATATATATATATATATATATATATATATATATATATATATATATATATATATATCTTTTTTGTTATCGATCGTACCTTAACAAACGGTTAAACAAAACTAATATGTAATTAAAAAACTTACAAAGTGTAAAGATCCTATAAAAATTTAGGTTTGCATTTTTATATGGTGTTACATCATTATTATTAACAAAACGAAAAAAAGGTTTTTTCTGATAACAAAAAAATCTTTTTAAGGCAGTATATAAAGATTAGATTAAATTTAAAATATCACAGTAGATGTTGCTAAGTTGGTTAGTATCAGATTTGTAGTTTATGGTGTTTCTTGTTTTTTTATATGATACATTTCTAGGAATAGTCGACTTTTATAATTGTTTTGATGTTCTAAAATTTTTATGTTGTTATAGTCAAAGTGATGGCCTGTATTTAAATAGTGTTCAACCACAGCACAAGTGTTTTTTCCCAATCGGCAATCGCTTTTGTATTGGATAACCCGCTGTCTGAGCCACTGTCCAGTTTGATCCACGTAACAATCCTGGCAACCCAAACAAGACATCTTAAAAATTACATTATTGTTCATTAACAGCGGTGTTCTGTCTTTAACTTTAGAGAAAAAAATTTTCATATTCTCTGCCTGAAAGGAGATATATATATATATATATATATATATATATATATATATATATATATATATATATATATATATATATATATATATATATATATATACAGGGTGATTCAAAAATCGATCACGAAACTTAAGGGGGTGATTCTACTTGACAAAATAAGGGTAGAGCTTCATATAATTTTTTTTCAAAATGTCATTCGTTTTCGAGTTACAAGCCGTCCAAGTTCAAGTTTTTATTTTTTGTTTTTTGAATTATTCGCTTACAGGAAAACCGATTTGACTAATATTTGAAAGATAGGCTAAGTCTTCTGCGCTTCATCATTTTAGTAACAATTCACATTGATTGTTTGCCGCTAGAGGGCACTTTACCTACATTGAAAATTGTTTTTTTGTCATAATTTTTTAGTGTTGACAGCTACAGTAGTTTTTGGCATAATTTCTGAAAGACTGATGCCAGGCCTTTAAAAAAGGTGCTCTTTATTTACATCGCTAAACCCAACGGTTTAGACGTAAATCACCCTTAAAAATTAAGTGGTAAATTTACTTTTCTCATTTCATTACCACCAGCTACCAGGTAAATAGCTATCAAAGTATACTAGAGCTGTCAGTTTAACATCAAATAAATTCGCTTTTTAAACTATTTAATTTATAATCTTAAAATAACTAATAATGGCTAATCACCAATATTCAAATATCGAATATTGTGATATCCATTTTTGTTATGGAAAATCAAATGGTAATGCAGAGTTGGCAAGAAGATATTATATGGAGAGTTATCCGGAAAGAAATATCCCTCATGCTCAAACATTTTCCAGTGTGCACAGGAGGCTTGCGGAATGTGGTTCCTTTAAAAGTTATAATGGAAATAGGAGAAGACCTAGAACTGCTAGAAACGTGCAACAAGAAGAAAGAGTGCTTAAAATTATTGAAGATAATCCAGGTATTAGTACTAGAAAAATTGGGAATGAAGTGCGGCTCTGTCAGGCTAGTTCATGGAGGATACTAAGAGAAGAACAACTCTACCCGTTTCATTCAAAAAAGGTGCAGGCTCTTTATGACGATGATCGGCCGAGACGGTTGGAAATGTGCAATCAGATCCTAGCTAAGTACGAACACGATAATCGATTAATTGGCGTCATATTATTCACTGACGAAGCTGGTTTCACTCGTGATGGCATAACAAATCTACACAACATCCACACATATGCTTACGAGAACCCAAACAATGTGGTAGAAACGAAACATCAGCGTAGATTTTCACTAAATGTGTGGGCAGGGATAATAGGAGATTACCTTATTGGTCCTCATTTCTTTGATGGCCCATTAACTGGTGACGTATACTTAGATTTTATCCAAAATCGTTTCCCATATCTGGAAGATGTGCCATTGGAAGTAAGGGCCAACATGTGGATCCTCCAAGACGGAGCTCCGCCCCACTTTAGTATACGTGTCCGACAGTATTTGAATGCAACGTATCCTGAGCGATGGATAGGACGAAGTGGACCATTGGCATGGGCAGCGAGGTCACCAGACCTTAATCCTATGGATTTTTTCTTTTGGGGTCATTTGAAACAATTGGTGTACGATATTCCAGTAATCAACGTCGAGGATCTTCGCTTCAGGATAATCGAAAAGTGCCAAATTATTAAAGAAACACCAGAAATTTTTCATCGAGTTAGGCGACATTTTTTGAAGAGTGTTAGGAAATGTATGGAAGAAAATGGGGGACATTTTGAGAATCTTTTTTAGTTTGTTTAGTACTGTTTCATTAACTTTTATCAATTAAATGTATATCGCAATAATCCATAATATGAATATTTACTGATTAGCCATTATTAGTTATTTTAAGATTATAAATTAAATAGTTTAAAAAGCGAATTTATTTGATGTTAAACTGACAGCTCTAGTATACTTTGATAGCTATTTACCTGGTAGCTGGTGGTAATGAAATGAGAAAAGTAAATTTACCACTTAATTTTTAAGGGTGATTTACGTCTAAACCGTTGGGTTTAGCGATGTAAATAAAGAGCACCTTTTTTAAAGGCCTGGCATCAGTCTTTCAGAAATTATGCCAAAAACTACTGTAGCTGTCAACACTAAAAAATTATGACAAAAAAACAATTTTCAATATAGGTAAAGTGCCCTCTAGCGGCAAACAATCAATATGAATTGTTACTAAAATGATGAAGCGCAGAAGACTTAGCCTATCTTTCAAATATTAGTCAAATCGGTTTTCCTGTAAGCGAGTAATTCAAAAAACAAAAAATAAAAAATTGAACTTGGACGGCTTGTAACTCGAAAACGAATGACATTTTGAAAAAAATTTATATGAAGCTCTACCCTTATTTTGTCAAGTAGAATCACCCCCTTAAGTTTCGTGATCGATTTTTGAATCACCCTGTATATATATATAACAAACTATTTAAATACGGCAGAAAGATTTCTTTATTTCTTATCGAAATTTTGATTTTTAAAAATTTCAAGTTACTCCGATGATTCATAGATGTCGTTCGTCTGGCGATATTTTTCAGTCTGACATCGAAGTTGGTGGATGGCAGGTGCAATATCCTGCCAACATACCTTGAAATTTATGGTTCATATATCAGTTATTTCCTGCTGATGTTGCTCTCGGTCCGATACAACTCCAGTGACGAGATCATGAGGTGATCGAAACGCGTATGAAGAGAGGAACAGAGCGATATTTGCAGGAAATAAACTGTTTGGATTCTCTGCCTGAAAAGAGAATTACATATATAACAATCTACAGTCATGTTTCGTACTTTTTGGTGGATTTGAACTTTTAGGACTTCTAAATTGTTGCGCTGAGTCAAATATACTTTAGTTTTTAAGAAATAGTCTAGTGGGGTCAAATCTGGTGATCCGGCTTGCCATTTAATTGTCCCTTTTTTGCCTATCCAATGATTGGAAAAAAACTCGTTCAATTAAGCATGAAAAGGAGCAGCCTAGTGGGGCGGTGCTTCATCTTGTTGCAAAAAAGGTCACGCTGGAACATATCGGGCTCTTGTGGATCTGGATACGTTATTAGTGCGAATATGACGTCATTTTAAAGAAACAATTATCTCGCACCAGTTCTGTCACAGAATTATTTTTATATTTTAAAGTTTTAGAGTAATATTCCTCGTACTTGACGTTACCTCACAATAAAACAAAATCAAGGGTGGTAAAACTTTCATTGTAGGTACATCCCTTGGTTTTACGCACGTGCGGACTCAAACAAGACACGTGCGTTAATTTTGACTAGCATTATATTCAGAAAAAATAATTTGTCCGATTTCAATTGTGTTTCCGCATCCCCATAACCTTAGCCATTTTTTATGAGTGGATATAAAATAGATCTTATTATGCGTCACAGTCTAAACGACGGTTCGCTAAGATATTCGGCGGATTTTACGTTTGGAACGTTTTTATTTTTCTAAATACGCTTTTGTTATTTAGAATAACAGAAGTTGCTCGCCATGGGAATAAAAGTTTTAGAGTATTGTGCTATTGTTTCTTTTTTTATGGGGTTAAATGGCTAAACTTGTTGGGGTTGACTGAACAAAGAGGGTTAGTTTTTACTGTTGACTTTATGGGAACCATTGGCAAGGAATTTATATTAAGTTTTCCTTATAAATTATAAGTTTAAACACAATGTTATAAATCTTAAATATCTGAAACAATAAAAAAATATATTGCAGTCGTTTCTGGTATCCGACTTCTGTTATCTAAACATAATTTTAATGCTCGGACATACGGACCACCAAGTTTAGGTCCATTTGATCGATGTCAGAAGTTAAATGAAATTTAATTAAGGAAATATTCGTGGATATCGGGCTGAGTAAATTTGATTTATGTTGTTGTTTGTTTTCTAGTGATTATTTGATTAATTTTAATTGGTCGTTACTGGCGCCATTGCAGATAGTGCATATATGTACACACTTGTAGTTTGTTATTAATATTTCTGTGTATCGCTTTCTTGAGTATATATATATATATATATATATATATATATATATATATATATATATATATATATATATATATATATATTAATTGAATATCTTCTTGGGTAATAGATTGTAAAAGAAATTTCGAAAGTCCATTTTTTTCCTTTCTTATATTTACTTACGACGTTTCGTACATCGTGTTGTGCTTTTTCAAGTTTTTTTTTCTTAAGCAGAAGACATTAAAAACAAAAACATTTAAAACACACTAAAATATCTTAAAACACTGAAAAGTTTGGTATAACATATTACATTTCATTTTAAAATCATCAACAGATACAATACTCCAGTTTTCCTATTGAATTTGTAGCGATTTCATGTAAAAATTTATTGCAGATATCTGAACGTTTCATGTCGTAGGGGGCACCCAGTAGATGATAAATACGTAAAAATGTACAGCTACATCAGCCCTATTTTTTTTATAAACAACATCCAAAGTCGGAAAATTCGATTTTTTGTCCGTAGAATTTTCCAGATACATTTTAAAGAAAACTTGTCCAAATGAAAGTTGTGGGTATTGAAAAGACCTTTAACTTCATTTTTTATACGTCAAAATCTATAAATAATTTATC
Organism: Diaprepes abbreviatus; assembly: GCA_034092305.1. Taxonomy (NCBI): domain Eukaryota; kingdom Metazoa; phylum Arthropoda; class Insecta; order Coleoptera; family Curculionidae; genus Diaprepes; species Diaprepes abbreviatus. Next base: position 958,649 of record JASJET010000390.1, read on the forward strand.
GAGATAATGGCGAAAAATCACCTTTTTTGCACTATTTTATAAATGTTAATAACTTTTGCAAGAAAGGTCGAAAGAGATGTATAACCCCTTGATGATAAGGCCATTATGTGCCTTTATAACTGTACGAAAGCTGGACAAAATCGGTTTGGTAGTTTATGAATAATCTTAATTGTTTATCCCGGACACTGAATGTTCAAACAATTTTCCTTGCCCTGAGGATGGTTCTACAGATATTTGCAAAAGCGGAATGGATTCTTTGAAGTTGAAACTACAAGCAAAGATGAAAAAACGATGGATTTTGAAAAAAATGTTGTTAGAAAACCGTTTAAAGAAGGGGTACCTTTTTAGGTATAAACAATTGGAATAACTTTGCTAATTTTAATGATACAAGTTTGTGAATAAGTGGACTTGAAATCTGGTGAAAAAACACGAATTAAAAAAAAAAGTCTCCTACGACCAATAGGAGCTAAGATAGCCTTTTTTTCAAAGTTATATCTCTTTTGTTTATAAACATTAAGAGTCTAAATTTTCACAGATTTTAAACGAAGACCTATATTTTATGACGCAATTGATAAGTATGAAATTCATGCATCGTTACTAAAGTTATAGCCCTTCGAAGTGAAGGTACTTTTTCCAGTGCGTTGTTGCGAGTGGTGGGGGAAGCTCGGCTTTCTCACAGTGTGCTTCTAAAATTCAAACTTCAAATTGGAGGGCGCAACAAAATTGTAGGATATCTCGAGTTCCAGATAACGTAGAACCTTCATTTTTTTTTAAATTGGGGTAACTCGACGAAATATTACGAACTGACTTATTTTCATTATCATAGGAAATCGGGAAATACCGGAAAATTGACATTTCATCGGAAATCTGTTGATAATTTCAAAATAAAATGTAATATATTATATAAAACTTTTCAGGGTTTTAGGATGTTTAAGTGTGTGTTAAATATTTTTGTTCTTAATGTATATAAATCTTCGGTTTAAGGAAAAAAAAAACCTGAAAAAACAACACGATGTGCAAAACATCGTAAGTAAATGTAAGAAAGAAAAAAAAAATGAACTTTTGAAATTTATTTTACAACCTATTACCCAAGAAGATATCCAAATAAAATAAAAAATATCCCAAGGTTGAAGAAAAATTAATAATATATATATATATATATATATATATATATATATATATATATATATATATATATATATATATGTTTTTTTAAGACGAATATTGACTGTAAAATTATTTATTCTGTTTATTCTATTTTTGTTTGTTGATGTACATCGAAGTTAATTCAAATTTTATATATTCTTTTGTGCAAAAAATTTCTGAAGCTTAATAAAAGTTCACATTCAGATCTAAAAACGGATTCCTGACATTTCATTCCATGACGAATTAGACAGCTGTACAGGATGTGTTACAATACCGCCCCCGTGTGCCATTGTGTGAAATACTGGAAATATTATGTCTAATTATCTCAAAAATAGGGTGTTTAGCATTCAGATGGGTCGGGGGAATGTATAGCACAATACCTTTAGGGGTGAATACATTTTACATTTCGAGTTTATGCGGTGTCAACAGATTTTGGTGTAATAGATTAGCCCGGATTAGATATAAATCACTGGTTGTCGACAGGATCAACTAAAATAAGATAAAATATTCTTTTTTGGCATTTTATAAGCTGGTTTAAAATATTAGTTTTTCACTTATCGTAAATATATTGGATCGTAATTTTTCACGTTAGTTTGGTTTCTCGTAGAAATTTGCAGTCGTTTAGTATACTATATATATATATATATATATATATATATATATATATATATATATATATATATATATATATATATATATATATATATATATATATATATGTGTGTGTGTTGATCCAGTTTATTGGATGTCACTTTGTGACTGGCTACATTGCTGATCTATCAATGCAAGAGAAACCTTAAGAGAAACTAAGGAGAAGAAGCGTAACTAAGACTTCAACGAAGAAAAAATTATTTGTGATAAAATATTGACAATCAATAAATTGTCCTAAAAATCTGCAAAACATTTGTTTGACATATCATTAGCGGTTCCCCTGTATATCCAATTTTTTTTCACTGATAAATTATCTAGTTTATAACTGTTAAAAAACTGGTTTCATTTGTAATCTTATCGTTAGTAATAAAGAGTAATAATTATTTAGTATTTAACAACAAGAAACTTTTTTACCAAACACCATCATACATACGTAAGAGATACTAATCTGGGTCTATAATTATGCTAATTTTATCGTCGCAGTTGACACTAATAATGTCAAAAGATTAAACAGATTTCTAGAAGTACGTTCCTAAGTATTTTGATGAGCTTTTAAGATTTTTATCTCTGTTTTCAGTGTAATTTAAAATCTATTTTATGAATTTGATTTTTTAAAGACGCTGAAGCATTAAAAGCAAGAAAATTATTTTAAATTTTTTCTCGTGCATAACATTTCTTATCTGACCGTCAATTCAGGGTTAGGTATGAATATGCAACCATTAAACCAGTGCATACAATCATATAGCTACTGCTCAGAGGCATTTCTTGACATGGGACAAGCTTTTAACAAAGTTTTGTGTGCATAATTGCTGTATAAAATAAAACAGTATATATATATATATATATATATATATATATATATATATATATATATATATATATATATATATAGTATACCAAAATCATACCTGCAGAATAGTGGTGCTCCATGAGGAAGTGTTCTGGAACTGGTAATGTATTTGATTTATACAGCTGATTTACCTACTACTCCAACCATCACTACAGCCACGTTTGCTGACTACACTGTAATATTGGCATACGTAAAACACAACGTTCCTCTAACATGGAAAGGATATTATGGAGAGAATTTTGCATTTACTGTTCGCATTTTACTTCATTCATATACGGAGCTGCATATAGTTGTACGTTTGCTGAATGTGATTTCAGCACTACAACGGCATAATGTGGATATATCCACTGCTATTGCATCTCACACAGAGGAATCCGTGAAAGCCGCATACATATTTATACGTCATCCGGCGGGAGGTCGGCGAAGCCGCGTCCAATGTTGCATACTTCCTTTCGATCCGTCTTTTGCACAGACAGGTGCACGTTGGTACCCTCATGAGTGTAATAGAGACGAAACATGTACCTCTGCCGTATCATTGTGTCGAGGAAGGTAAGTTTTGACTTTCTTCTCGGTATGGTGGTATAGGTGGGCCATCATCTCGATGGTGGTGGAATAGGATAAGTTGGTTTCTGTATCAATTTATTCAAACTGTGCAACCTCTAACATGGAAAGAATATGATGGAACGAATTTTGCATTTACTGCTTGCATTTATATATATATATATATATATATATATATATATATATATATATATATATATATATATATATATTTATTTTCTTGATTCTTGAACCATAGATTATATCATTTTTCTTAATTTTGTATTTTCTTGGGTTTAGGTTCTATAATTAATAAAACACAAAACGATTGACGTTTCGCCCTTTATTCAAGGCATTTTCAAAATTTTTTCCTTGACATTTTGCTGTTCTGTTTCTAAATGATTTAGAAACAGAACAGCAAATGTCAAGGAAAAAATTTTGAAAATGCCTTGAATAAAGGGCGAAACGTCAATCGTTTTGTGTTTTATTAATTATAAAACCTAAACCCAAGAAAATACAAAATTAAGAAAAATTATATATATATATATATATATATATATATATATATATATATATATATTTAAAAAGTTATTTATGGCCTGGATTCGTGAGTTCTTATCGGTTATACTTCTTTTTCTTCATCCAGCCCTTTGCGTCCACTGCTGGACATAGGCCTCCCTCATTCTTGTCCATTGTGCTCTATCTTGAGCGATTTGCATCCAATTTGTTGCAATTCTCTCGAGATCGTCAGTCCAACGAGTAGGGGGTCTTCCTCTACTTCTTTTGTCTAATCTCGGCCTCCACTCGAGTAATCTCTTCGTCCACCTTCCATCATTGATTCGGGCGACATGTCCGGCCCAGTTCCATTTGAGTGTAGCAACTCGGAAAATTACGTCGGTAACTCCTGTCTTTCGTGTCAAATCTTCATTTCTAACTCGGTCATGCAGCGATATACCTAGCATTGATCTTTCCATCTTTCTCTGAGCTATTTGCAGTGTTTTAGAAGTTGCAGTTGTCAATGTCAAAGTTTCGGCACCGTAGGTCATAACCGGTAACACACATTGGTCAAATGTTTTACGTTTTAAAGAAATTGGTACATCGCTTTTAAGGATGTCTTTAAGTTTTCCATAGGCTGCCCATGCGAGATTTACTCTTTTCCGTAGCTCGCGTGTTTGATTATCTCTTGTGATATTTATTTCGTGTCCAAGGTATAAGCATTTTTCCACAAGTTCTACTTCGTTGTTTCCAATATTGATATTTCCACTAGGTACCAAATTGGTCATAAATTTTGATATATTTACTTTAAGACCCACATTGGCGCACACTAGCTGAAGTTCATGTAACATTTTACATATCTCCTTGAGATTATAGGAAAACAAAACTATGTTGTCCGCGAAGCTCAAATTTGTTAATCTTTAGCTGTCTACATTCAGGCCTGTTTTTTTCCAGTTAAGTTTTTTACAGGCGTATTCTAGTACTGCAGTAAACAGTTTAGGCGATAAGGTATCACCCTGTCGGACTCCTCTGCCAATTGGGATATGATCCGTGTTTCTGTGTAGTTTCACCGCCATAGTTGCATTCCTGTATATATTGTAAATTAACTTTGTGTATCGATAGTCATGCTTGTAATGTTTCCATAGTTTTGTCAAGCTCTATCGTATCAAAGGCCTTATGGAAATCCACAAAAGCCAGAACGAGTGGTCGATTTGTATTCGATAGTTGTTTCTATTACCGTTTTGATGCTCTGTAGGTGATCGTTCGTTCCAAACTCAGTACGAAACCCGGCTTGCTCTATTTATTGGTAGAAATCAAGTTTTTTCTCAAGTCGGTTATACAAAATATCAAAATTTCTGCTCTAAAACTACAACTTAAAAGATAAATCACAGAGTACTTCCTTTGAGCCCTGTTATGGAAAAAAATTATATAAAAAATTTGGTTTCTCTCTACGCCTTCTATATACTATCGAGAGTTTGACATGTATTTACTGGAAACCCTGTGTTATATTCGTATTATTTGAAACAAGAGATTTTTTGATAAAGGAAGTCCCTAAAAATGACGAATGGGACACCCAATATCTTACCAATTAAAATTATACTTGAATCCTTGGTCGAGTCAAGTTACAACGTTCTTCGAGCTGTCACAATCATATTTTTCTTGGTCCCTTCTTTTCGTGAACCACATTAAGCCCTGTGTCATAAAAAGCTAGTTTTTGTTGTCGAAATTAAGGAAGTTTATAGGTAATAAAAAATTGGTATTCTGAATCTTAATTCTTTTTCAACTATTTTTTTTTAATAACTTTTATGCTAGTCCTGTGTCTTGATAATACTAAATATATCGTTTTTGTAATGAATTAAAAATAAATGTGGAAAAAACTAAATTTATGATAATCAGCAATGAGAATGATTACAGAACTTTTTCTCGTGGAGATCCTATTATTAAAGTAGGCAATGAAACAATTGAAATGGTGGAAAAGCTTAAATATATAGGAGTAATCGTAGATATAAAATTAGCTATATTCAAAGGTGTTCAACAGAACTGGAAGAAAAATTGGAGGTATGGAGGAACTATGTTAATGAACTTTTTACAGATGAAAGGCATGAACCTAATCTAAACAGCATACAAGAGGATGAAGGCCCAGATATAACCAAAGAGGAAGTAATGTATGCACTAAGAAGAATGAGGGATGGAAAGGCTCCGGGTCCAGACGAACTACCGATGGAAGTCCTCAAGCTCATAGAGGAAGAGTCCATTTATGCATTGGTGGAGCTTTTTAATCATATCTACAAAACAGGAATAATACCACAGGAATGGCTTTTATCCACATTTGTAACTATTCCAAAAAAGGGAAAAGCAAAACAATGCATCGACTATCGCACAATAAGCCTGATGAATCACATACTGAAAACATTTCTAAAAGTTATACACACTAGAATACATAAAAAACTGGAAATAGATATTAGCGATACCCAATTTGGATTTCGAAATGGACTCGGAACGAGAGAAGCTTTATTTGCACTGAATGTCGTGTCTCAAAGATGCCTTGATATAAATCAGGATGTATATATGTGCTTCATAGACTACAATAAGGCCTTTGACAAAGTGAGACATGATCACCTTATCAGTCTATTGACGGAAAGGAACCTCGATAAAAGAGACATCAGAATTATATCGAATATTTATTACAATCAGAAAGCAGTAGTGCGAGTGGAGCATGAGAAGACTGAAGAAGTCGAAATAAAAAGAGAAGTGAGACAAGGGTGTATACTTTCACCGACCTTGTTCAATCTTTACTCTGAGGACATAATCAATAGAGTAGTTATTGACCAATTCGTTGGTATTAAAATAAATGGAATTTTAATAAACAACCTCAGATACGCCGATGACACAGTACTTATCGCAGAAACACTCGAGGATCTCCAGACTTTAGTCAATAGAGTAGCAACAGTCAGTGAAGAATATGGACTGTCACTAAACATAAGAAAAACAAAATGCATATTAATTTCCAAATCAACCCAAAATGTCCCAGATATACGCATACAGGGTCAAAATATAGAACACGTCAGAAAATACAACTATTTAGGCACCGTCATCAATGAAAACAACGATAGCTCTGAAGAAATCAAAATCCGGATAGAGAAAGCAAGAGCCGTATTCACGAAAATGAAGAGAGTGTTCTGTGGCAGAGACCTGAGTCTTGAATTAAAGGTTCGTCTGGCAAGATGTTACGTACTGTCAGTTTTGTTTTATGGAATGAAGGCATGGACGCTTAAAAAGATCGATATTAACAAGTTGGAAGCCTTTGAATTGTGGATGTACCGCAGAATGTTAAGAATATCATGGATGGAGAAAATCACAAACGCTGAAGTACTGAGGAGAATGAATAAAGAAAAGGAGGTCATACTTACAATTAAAAAACGAAAATTACAGTACCTAGGACACGTTACGAGAGGAGAAAGATATCAACTACTGAGAACTATTATGCAGGGAAAAATTATGGGAAAGAGATCTGTAGGAAGAAGACGAATCTCTTGGTTAAAAAATCTAAGAGAATGGTATAATTGCAGCAATAACCAGCTGTTTAGGTCAGCAGTCTCGAAAATACGTATAGCTCTGATGATCGCCAACCTTCGGAACGAAGACGGCACCTAAAGGAGAAGAAAGGTGTTCTAATTTTTTGACAAAGTGGACTAAAACAATCCTGTTTAACACTCTGGTATTGCCGCACTTTGTTTATTGCTCCACAATTTTGTTCCTTCTTAATCAAAATGAAAAGGCAAGATTTCAAAAATTTCAAAATAGAGCCATGAGAGTTATACCCTCAGGTACAAAAAGAACATCAATAAACTACATGTTGAGAGAATTGCAATGGTTGTTGGTGGAGGACTTCTTTCCCTATCAAACATTGATCTTTATTTTTAAAATCGGATCGGGTAGTTCTCCTACATATTTACAAAATCATATTAATTATAATAGAAATATACATGTATATGACATTAGATCCATGAATGACTTTTACATTCTTCCAGTATTAAAGAGTCAAAGACAAACCTCTGTATTCTTTAAAGATCTAAACAGTTTTAATCCACAAATATTAAATGTTTAAAGTCTCTAAATAAGTCTAAACGGTGTCTGAAGCAGTATTTTTTTAATAGGATCTGTCCTTGAGGGACATGAACTTTCATTGTTCTGCAAAACTTGACGATTTTTGATTGTTGTTTTAATTTTAAAATATGAATTTATTTGTTAAGATTTGTATGTAATTATTTATTAGTCTATGACTAAGTAACCGTTTCATATATATATATATATATATATATATATATATATATATATATATATATATATATATATAAATAAATTTATAAATCACAATATGTTATTAGAATATTCACTGTTCATCCAAATTAACTAAATATTTTCAATAAAAAGTTAGGGAGTATAAATATACACCCTTGTGTTTCGTATGTGCTCAGCTGTGCATTCTAAACTTATAGTATCGTATAAAAGAAGCTTGGACAAAAGGTTAAGCGTATTAGATCCCAAATTGCCAAAATCAATTGCCGTACATCTGTCAGAACTATTATGGCTAAAAGTATACTGATCAAATGTCATATTTTATATCGATTAATCACGTGTATAATTTAGGGTAATTTGTATAAAGTTGCACTGTCGAATTTATTAACACCCATTTATTTATATACAAATTATTTGTTACTTTTTTTTACTAAAATAAACTGTCCTGCATAATATTTTTTTCTTAGCTTCTTTATTTGAATTTTAACTCCTTTTTAATAACTCTACCATGAAAATATTTTTTGGACCCCATAGAAAGACTCACTAGTAAAAAACATATCACTTAAACTTGCTTGCATAATATTCATGCAGCTTTCCAATCATACATTTCAAATCATACACATTTTGAAGTATTACGTACTACTTGGTTACCCGCTAAATGTAACATAGATGGTTATCACTGGAAGACAAACCGTCTCCAACTATCACGATCCATTTATTTTGGACCACTCAAGAAATTATCTGCTTTCTTTTTAATTCCATCTTCCTACCATCACCTTGGGTTTTGCAACTCTATTCACATTTATTCTCCGAAAATGTCGTTCTCAACGCATACGTATGAATCATGTATGTTCTCAAATTTTTTAATTTCAATATAAAACTGCTATTTTGCTCCTGGTTCATGAGCGCTCTCCAAAATTTACCGTTTTTAGAGAACCGAGAATTCTTCGAAGCATTTTTCTTTCGACACTGTCTAGCCCATACACACGTAAACCTGTACAGATTATCTTTTATATGACCTAATTTTAATCTGTTATATGATTCTTCGAAGTTTGTGAGTGTATGATCGACCTTATATAATAAATCTAGTTTGACCTTTCATTATTATATGTACACCTTGTACATATTCTAAATTTTACTTGGAGGATTTCACTGAGCCGTATGTTTTTCTTATTATTAATACTAAGTAACTTTAACAACTATGTTAATGAACTTTTTACAGATGAAAGACATGAACCTAATCTAAACAGCATACAAGAGGATGAAGGCCCAGATATAACCAAAGACGAAGTAATGTATGCACTAAGAAGAATGAGGGATGGAAAGGCTCCGGGTCCAGACGAACTACCGATGGAAGTCCTCAAGCTCATAGAGGAAGAGTCGATTTATGCATTGGTGGAGCTTTTTAATCATATCTACAAAACAGGAATAATACCACAGGAATTGCTTTTATCCACATTTGTAACTATTCCAAAAAAGGGAAAAGCAAAACAATGCACCGACTATCGCACAATAAGCCTGATGAATCACATACCGAAAACATTTCTAAAAGTTATACACACTAGAATACATAAAAAACTGGAAATAGATATTAGCGATACCCAATTTGGATTTCGAAATGGACTCGGAACGAGAGAAGCGTTATTTGCACTTAATGTCATGTCTCAAAGATGCCTTGATATAAATCAGGATGTATATATGTGCTTCATAAACTACAATAAGGCCTTTGACAAAGTGAGACATGATCACCTTATCAGTCAATTGACGGAAAAGAACCTCGATAAAAGAGACATCAGAATTATATCGAATATTTATTACAATCAGAAAGCAGTAGTGCGAGTGGAGCATGGGACGACTGAAGAAGTCGAAATAAAAAGAGGAGTGAGACAAGGGTGTATACTTTCACCGACCTTGTTCAATCTTTACTCTGAGGACATAATGAATAGAGCACTTATTGACTAATTCGTTGGTATTAAAATAAATGGAATTTTAATAAACAACCTCAGATACGCCGATGACACAGTACTTATCGCAGAAACACTCGAGGATCTCCAGACCTTAGTAGTCAATAGAGTAGCAACAGTCAGTGAAGAATATATACTGTCACTAAACATAAGAAAAACAAAATGCATGTTAATATCCAAATCAACCCAAAATGTCCCAGATATACGCATACAGGGTCAAAATATAGAACACGTCAGAAAATACAACTATTTAGGCACCGTCATCAATGAAAACAACGATAGCTCTGAAGAAATCAAAATCCGGATAGAGAAAGCAAGAGCCGTATTCACGAAAATGAAGAGAGTGTTCTGTGGCAGAGACCTGAGTCTTGAATTAAAGGTTCGTCTGGCAAGATGTTACGTACTGTCAGTTTTGTTTTATGGAATGGAATGGACGCTTAAAAAGATCGATATTAACAAGTTGGAAGCCTTTGAATTGTGGATGTACCGCAGAATGTTAAGAATATCATGGATGGAGAAAATCACGTACGCTGAAGTACTGAGGAGAATGAATAAAGAAAAGGAGGTCATACTTACAATTAAAAAACGAAAATTACAATACCTGGGACACGTTACGCGAGGAGAAAGATATCAACTACTGAGAACTATTATGTAGGGAAAAATTATGGGAAAGAGATCTGTAGGAAGAAGACGAAACTCTTGGTTAAAAAATCTAAGAGAATGGTATAATTGCAGCAATAACCAGCTGTTTAGGTCAGCAGTCTCGAAAATACGTATAGCTCTGATGATCGCCAACCTTCGGAACGAAGACGGTACCTAAAGAAGAAGAAGAACTTTAACAACTAGGATCATTATCGTTGTTTCTTTTAAAAGAGGAAATTTTGTTTTTCTGTGGGAACAGAAGTTTGTTAAGCTAGTAAGCATCCTCAGTTCTGTAAAGATATTTCCAAGACCTTATAAACTTCGGCATTTCAGTTCTACTAGGTTTTCCTTTCCTAAATTTTTCTTTAATTATTAAACTTTCCCTCTTGCATTCATCTTCGTCCTCATGGTGGTATAAAAATTAATCTCATTGTTCTTGAATCAAAGTATAATCGTGTTTCCTTTATTTTTCAAATAAAAACTTCTCTCAGTCTCCTCACTTCTATATGCTGTACTTCATTCACTAAACTTTCCCTGTATAGATAGTTTGTTATCCACAGTTTCCTATCTATGTTCTAATTGTTGGTGGAAGGATTTGATAACCACTTTTGATCCTTTTTTCTTCTTCTTTATCTCTTCCCTTACTCCATCTATACACAACGTTTATTATTACTTCTCTATAACATTTACCTAGTCCTACAACTATTGTTAATTTCAATGCATCTATGATGTTTATATATGTATTCTTGATCAATATATTTTGTTTTTAACTTGAAGGGGGAAGGAGAGCCAGATTCTAGAGGAGGCTCTTGTCTCGGATCTGCTACCTCTATGTACAAGTTAAATTTATAACTTCTTCTTTTAAAGTCCATAGTAACATATATATATATATATATATATATATATATATATATATATATATATATATATATATATATATATGTATATATATATATATATATATATAAATATATATATATATATATATATATATATATATATATATATATATATATATATATATATATATAAATCTGATCCAAACTAAAATTGCAACTGCAAATGTCACTTTTAATGAAGAGTGGCAAGGTAAATTGGCCGTTACAAAATGGGAAGAAATATGATATAGATCCCAAAAAAGAGCCAATTAGGAAGTTAGGGGTGGGCCAAACAGTGGCAAAATATGGAAAGGCATTGGATTTTTTAGCTTCGTTATAAATTATTGTCACCCGGCTGTTGCCATAGTTGAAAATGAATGTATAAAAATTGATGCATCTTTTCTGAAATTTTTATTAACCAATTATTTACTAAATCGTATTCGTAAATTTGATGACACGGTGATAAATCTGGTGGGCGTACTGGAAACAACTTTTTATCTTCATCTTGCTTGAAGCGCTTCAGGAAATTAATAATATTTATCGGAAATTTCTCCATTAAATAAAATAATTAGGTAAAAAAGAGCCGAATTTCTGACACCTAAGGCAGCCTCGTTTCCCAGATGTTGTACGATATACATCTTGAAAAGATAAAATATCTTTGAGATATTGTAGACATATGTTGTTCAACGAAGAACTAATAGGTATTTTGACGTATTTTAGATAAAATACGAGTTAGACTTCGTCTAATTATATATTTTGAAAAATAGGCCTATTCGGGGAAACACGAAATATGTTAAGAATATATATATATATATATATATATATATATATATATATATATATATATATATATATATATATATATATATGTATATATATATATATATATATATATATATATATATATATATATATTGATTCTTGAACCATAGATTATATCCTTCATTTTTCTTTATTTTGTCTTTTCTTGGGTTTAAGTTCTTTGTTTAACAAAAAAATGCAAATAATTGACGTTCCGCCTTTTATTTAAGGCATTTTCAAAATTTTTGGTTTATTTTCCTTCCTAAAAATATTTTTATATAATTAAAACATTCACACAAGAAACATATCTACAATTTTAAAAACAAACAAAACACTTTAAAATAGTATTTAAATTTTTTAAAAAATATTTAACTTTACCGGTACACACCTTGACATGTTGTTACTCTATTAATAATGAAATTCAATCTTTACATCGTCTATTGATGATACATGGAATGCGAGTGTGTTTTATTTTTTATATTGTACAATGCACAAAAAAAGCGTATACATTTAATTTTATGTTTAAGAGGATATTCAATTTTTGATTCTTATTAACAGGATCGAATACTTAATATTTTTGTTGAAATTAGGCTTGTGTATATATATATATATATATATATATATATATATATATATATATATATATATATATACCAATTTAAATAATTATTTGATATGTTTAAAAATTTTAACACCGTTTGAATGAAGGTGTTCAAAGTTTTGTGTCTAGATCTGCTCCCTGGGGAACGGCAAAAGTAATACTATACTGACTCCAGCTGTAGCCCTGAGAAGCAATGTATGGCTGATGATGGGAGAGATACGATTTAGGAATCTTTCTAGATTCTGTGTCAAATTCAAATATATGCCATCTTTCTAAAACTTCTCATCGAAAGACCTGGCAAGGTTCTGAGTGATACACAGTTATTGTGGATTGGTCCTTGGAAAAGCCTTGTTGTGACTGCAGTATATGGCTTCCAACAAAGGAAAATATAAAGTCCTGCAGCAATAACTCAGAAAAACTACAAATAATAGACACTAGCCTGCAATTCAGGAGATCATCTTTTTGTGCACAGGACAAAATTAAATTTCTTCATATTTGTGATATACTTTGATACCTTGAAGAAAATTTGAAATGATTCCCCAACAACATATTTGCAGCTAAGAATTAAAAACGCAGTAATAAAATCAGGTTTAATTGTAAATTTAGCTTTACTTTTATAAAACATAGCGTCACATCTTGAAGCTTGAGAAAAAGGTATATTTCTAATTTGAGATCAAAGAATTTCATCATCAAACAATATATTGGAGTTAGAATCAGAGAAAGATCATTTAAAAACCAAGCAAAATGATTCAAAGTCTCAAGAGCGTCATGTAATTTCTTGTAATTATAACATATGTTATTAGGAAGAACTAATACATCGCAAAAAGAATTTACCAAGCTTTTTTTAGAGCTGAAAACTTTACCTTTAAAATTAGTCATTTTTGAGTTACTTTCAATAATCAAAAGTCAAGTTATGAATCAGAAACTCGCATTATTTCAATTTTGCAACACTAAATTTGCAACTTCGATCCAAATCAATATTTTTATATAAACCTTGGACTATGAAATTTCTATTAAGAATAGCTATCGATCTGCAGTGAAAACATATTGATATATGTTGCTAATCATTTTCAACTGCGTTTTAAACAATTTAATTGTTAATAACAAATTAAAACCCATTCTGGCGGCTGAGCAAGTTCGGAGTTCTACTTCAGCGGGTCAATATACGTAACAATTAACTATAAAATCTCACGGAACCTTATTGGCGGCGAAAACCCTCAAGGTTCTGTACTATTAAGATGTCTTTGTTATTTTGAAATAAAGGGCAAGAGTATTTTCAGATTTTTAGTTAAGTCAGCCTCAGGTTTTCGTAAATAATGTGAAAGAAGCTTTTTACTTTCGCCCTTAATTGCTAAAAATGTATATTCTAGTAATATAGAAACTGCGGAATGGTGATCATCCCCACGTCCGTATTTAAATTTCTATATAACCATACATAATTTATGAAAAGCTATATTTTAAGTTTACAAAGTTCTACAATTATTGGAGTTCAGATTTCACGCCTCGTTGGAAATCCATTGTAGTTCGGACCACCCTCTGCACAGCAGCCAGTATTTACCATTTATTCCCTTTGTTAGGATTATCGTTGTAAATGTCATAAAAGATTTGCTTTTAGACTAGTAGAAATTTGAAACGAAATTATGTTAACGTGTAAATTTGAAAGAATTAATCCAATGTATTTTATCCAATCGAATAGGGATTCAATCATGGAATAAAAGATAATAAGCTATAAGCTAGTAAAAATCTTTGAGTTGTTATAAGTTAGCACAAAAGCATCAGAAGATCTTGTGTATGCAAGTCAAGATATGTAAGGTAAAAGGTCGCAAAAACTGTTTTCTTTTTGTAAGTATGAGTCAAAATTTCTGAAAGCGGCCAATAAAAATCGACTATTGACTTTCATGAATTTTTTGCAGATTCCTAAAGCCTTGCACGTCAAAGTTAATGTCTTAAAACATTTTCTGAAAATTTAAATTTTTCAAAAAGTTATAAACAAATGAATTTCTAGGCAACTTTTTATTAAAATTGCGATATCTTGGTTAATATTTAATACAAGTTGATGAAATTTTTATGGTATATTCATAAATAGTAACGGAATCGAATAAGAGATGATTTAAACTGAAAACTTATAATTTGTTAATAAACAAATAATTTTGCAATAAACAAATAACAGTTTTACCAACTTCTCCTTGTGCTACAAAAATTTTCTTTTCACATTTGCATTCCTTAAACTCTAGCCTTGATAACTGTGAAGTGAAATTGTGGTGATCTCAACTTGGAAAAAAGTCAAGAATTTTTAAATATTATCATGAAGACGCTTAAATGCGGCCGAGGCGGGTGCGCCGCTTTGCGTCAGGCGAGCGATACCTACAGTACAACGTATACTTTTCTCCCCTGGTTTTAATGTTAATGTTTATAATTTTATAAAATAAAAAATACCTCATACACACATGTTTACACTTCTCATTTATTATTTTACAGCTTTATCTACTTTCAATATAGTGCTTTTTGAACATGTTGAAAAAAATCTTACATTCTATAGAATTAATATTAAATGGCTTAAAGCAATGAAATTGGCGTGTTCTCTTGATGGTTTGAACTGTAGAGAAACGTTTCTTTAGATATTTTTGGTGCTTTTTATATTCATCTAAAGTACAAAAATCCAAATCAATTTTGTAAAAAAAGTTGCGTGCTCATTCGAAAAGTTTTTGTGTTGTAACAATCGTTTTATCTTGTAAGCTAGCGTGATATGCATTCCTCTTTAGGCAAACATTTTTTATTTGAATAAAAATTAAAAATAATGAAAATATTAGCTACTACTTACTGTTTCGTGCTGACATTTTTACGACAAATTTAAAATCTTTCACTCCTGGCATTACTCGACTAACATCGTCAGAAAAGTAAAACTCTTTGACTTTTATCAGGTTGAGCACAGTAGCCTTTATCTTCTTTTAACATTTTAGCTGAAGCAACTATATGTCTGCTTAAATTAAATGTTTTTGCCGTTTTTCTAATAGATCACTGTATAGGTATCGTTGTCAATAAAATTATTTTTTGCTGTTATGTTGATGTTCGCGATAATGCAAGTTTGAAATCGCTGATCCAACTACTACAATCCACATCATTAAAAATATTTGAACTATTATTATTAAAAGATTTTCGTAGAAGCTCGTGATCTGTATCTGATAGATTTAAGCTTAGTTTTTCGGTAGGAGGAGCGATTAATACTTCTTGTAACGCAGTTGAAAGTTTTAGTCTTTTATTCTTATTATCCACAGATTTAATACAAACATAATCTTAATCTTTTTCTGAGAAATCTAATTCTATTTCATCTTCAGTCTGCGTATTAGCTTTTGTTTGCAAGCTGCTCTATTTGATTTGTTATTGATCTATTTATTTTTTGGAACTGTCTTTTACATGAAATACAAACGAATAAACCAAAGAAATCACTAAACTTTTCATCGCATTTTTCAGACAAGAAACATAGTTTATTTTTTACACTATTGTGACCTTTTTTTGAAAAGGATTACAACACTTTAGCGGTGGTGTCATGATAATAATTAACAGATCACTGCTAGCGAAGTAGCGAATGCACATTGACGTGTGTTATATACGATTTGCATAACATGTAACAATACAACAGCTCAGAATTATAAGTAACAAAAACTCAACTAAATCGATTAGGCATGACAAATAAACATATTTCTTTTCTAAATAATAATATAACTACAAATTATTTAAAATAAATTAATTAGATTGTAACATCATCCGCAACATATATATTTAAAAACGGTTATAATGAAAGTAGATAAACCAGTAAAATAATAAATGACAAGTGTAAACATGTATGAATAAGGTATTTTTTTTATTTTATAAAGTTATAAATATTAACATTAAAGCCAGGGGAGAAAAGTATACGTTGTACTGTAGGTATCGCTCACGTGACGCGGCCCGGCGCGGCCGCATTCAAGCATCTTCATGATAATATTTAAAAATGCATAACTTTTTTCCAAGTTGAGATCACCAAAATTTCACTTCACAGTTATCGAGGCTAGAGTTTAAGGAATGCAAATGTGAAAAGAAAATTTTTGTAGCACAAGGAGAAGTTGGTAAAACTGTTATTTGTTTATTGCAAAATTATTTGTTTATTAACAAATTACAAGTTTTCGGTTTAAATTATCTCTTATTCCATTCCGTTACTACTTATGAATATACCATAAAAATGTCATCAACTTGTATTAAATATTAACCAAGATATCGCAATTTAAAAAAAAAGTTGCTTAGAAATTCATTTGTTTATAACTTTTTGAAAAATTTAAATTTTCAGAAAATGTTTTAAGACATTAACTTTAACGCGCAAGGCCTCAGGAATATGCAAAAAAATTCATAAAAATCGACTAGTCGATTTTTAGTGGCCGGTTTCAGAAATTTTGACTCTATATTATTTCCTTTTTGTTCTTGAGCAATCTTCTCACAATTATTGTTCTTGAGATAGAGAGTGAAGAGTAACAAGCGTTTAGCTCTATTTATGATAACCGCAGATTTGGGACATACTAGATTGCACGTTTTCAATGCCTACCGTTCCCATAGTATGGGAGAGGAAAAAGTATAAAAACAGTAACCTCCTCCTCTTCTTCTAACTGGCAAAGCATAGAACCACAAGACCCTAAGGGTGAATAATACTCTAAATCTGATTCTTTACTCCGCCCATTAAACAGAGTGAAGATTATTGCTTTCACTCTTCGTCAAGCACAAGAAAAAGAAGAGGAAGAAGGAAATTAATTTGTCTTCGTTTTTGGTTTCTAGAAATAAATATTTAACAATATCACAATATATAGTCGCTTGAGAAATCATTAAATTTGCATTCAATATATTACGGAACAAAACCACTGGTATACCACCATACCTAGAGGCTGGTGGAAAAATATTTTAAACAAAAAAGTTGCTGTATATCTTCGATGTTATCTTTAAGACTTATTTGAAAAAACAATGACACATCGTAAAGTTGAAAAAAGCAATTTTTTTACATGGAATTTGGCTCTTTAAAATCAATCACTGGGTCGACATAATAAAAACACAACACTTTTCACTAATAAATAATAACTCGACACATCGAGATGAAATTTACAACTCCTGCCTATTTTACAACCTCAAAGAAGCAAATATATAAACAAAAAGCTGAGACAAGCATCTCATAAGCCATATATTCATTTATTTCATTCAAATTGGAACAACCGTTCAATAGTAATTGACGAGAATATATAAAAAAATATAGCAATGGAACTGAGAACCTCCTTCTTTAAGAAGTCAGTTGAAAAATTGCATATTCATTGAAACCTGTCGGCCAGACTTCCTTTACATTTTGAAATTCAAATATTACAGACACATCGAGATGAAATTTACAACTCCTGCCTATTTTACAACATCAAAGAAACAAATATGTAACCAAAAAGTTGAGACAAACATCTCATAAGCCATATATTCATTTATTTCATTCAAATTGGAACAACCGTTTAAGAGTAATTGACGAGAATACATAAAAAAACATAGCAATCGAAGTGAGAACCTCCTTCTTTAAGAAGTCAGTTGAAAAATTGCATATTCATTGAAACCTGTCAGCCAGACTTCCTTTACATTTTGAAATTCAAATATTACAGACACTTCGAGATGAAATTTACAACTCCTGCCTATTTTACAACATCAAAGAAACAAATATGTAACCAAAAAGCCGAGACAAGCATCTCAAGAGCCATATATTCATTACCTAAACGACTAAACGTCCTCGGGCCAATAGTTATGCGGACTATACGCACTCAAAACGAAATTAAAGCCTGCGAAGCGTATTTTATTCTTGACGCTAACTGCTGGATAAATCTAAAAGTTTATGTACTTCTGGGCGATAATTTGTCGGTAAGGTCGGTAACTTTGTATTTAAAAGCCGGAGCGAAACGAACTTGTTTTTTCAGTTTTTCTCGTATTTTTAGTCGGAGCTAATGAGAAAGTTCAAGCCATATTTTTCAAACGGGTAGAAAAGTTTTAAGGTGGAAATAACAAGTTAAAAAGCTTAAATTTTTGAGGCAAGTTGCTCCCGATCGATTGGATTTTTGATATGATGTAGTTCATGTAGTTTAATGAGATTGTAAAATGGATGAAGTATTTGTCTTTGGGAGTAACATGGAATTTATTTCATCTCAATATCTTAAGACTTGTTCTCACTTAAGACTTTTTCACCCCCGGTATTTCATTCTTGATGCATTAGCTGATTGCAGAGGTTTTTAAGATCATGAGTGAAAGTGAAAATTTATCTTTAATAAATGATGAACTTGAAGATCTTAAAAGACATAAAAGTTTGGCGAATGGATAAAACCGCATTTGAAGATTTTCTTAAGAAAATTAAACCAAACATATTCTGGCCGATTTGCGACAGTTGCATATAAAAAGTAATTAAAAAAATTCAAAAATATTCAAAAACACCTTTTTTAGATAAGCGATTTCAGCGGTTGGTCATCAGAATATATCAGATGTAATGCCAGTAGAGACAACATACTGTAATGAAGGACTAGGAGACTTTTTTGATGCGTCCTTATAGAAATATTTCATCGATGAAGCATCGTTACTATAATGTAATGAAAGAAATGTTATGTCGATGATTCATTATAATTTGTTATGTTTTGCGGCGTCCCCTTTTTACAGGGTACGGCAACGGATGCGTACGGCAGCTCAATATGTCGGAGGCTAGGTTCGTATCTCTTTTAGAAATAGTTGTGCTCTGCTTTGATTACCCAATAGGCGCCACCTGTTTTACATCATCTGTGTTACTTACCTAGTGATTAAACAGGAAAACACTTAGGTATGAGGAATAATTTTAAATTATTGTAGGTTGGTGTATAGCTCCACAATGAAACGACTTAATTAAAACAAAATAACAATTCCATTTTATTCCCAAGAAAATTATGTACATAAATTAGAATAGTGCCTACAATGTTTTTTTGTACTCTCTTGATAACTATGGTTGTTACCTCGGGTTTTAAAAGGTTATATAAAATTTGGCCGCAAATGTTCTAGAACTTTTAGTTGCCAATAACGTAAGTTTTATAGAGTTATCAAAAAGTTCTTACATGTTATTATATCACATTAAAATATATTTATGTTGTTTTGTTTGTATTTAAAAAAAATTGATTTATAGCTCCTATTTTTTAACTTAAGGTTTTCTCCTACCTGGCCTATACTATGGTACCTCTCACTTT
Source organism: Diaprepes abbreviatus (assembly GCA_034092305.1). NCBI lineage: Eukaryota > Metazoa > Arthropoda > Insecta > Coleoptera > Curculionidae > Diaprepes > Diaprepes abbreviatus. The sequence goes on from JASJET010000390.1 coordinate 978,760, forward strand.
AGCGCTGTTGCTAGGATTCCTGTTGTGTTGTGGATGAATGGAGGCTTCACAGGACCACTTCCAACTCACCAACCAAACGCAGGGTAAGGTTTAAACAGTCGTGGTCACATGGACAGGAAAACTCTAGGACCGGAACCATCAGAAAGCCATGACAGCAATATCAAGATGAAAAGAGTGAGATGAAGCCCAAAGATAAAAAAGAACTGGCTTCAAATATTCAAATAGCCCTGAAATAAAATGTTTTTACCACATGTTTGTAAAGATAAGGAGCAAAATCTTACCTCATTGATTAGTGGACTTTAACGAAAAAAAGACTTGACCGTCCGCCCTTTCAAAGCTGGTGGCAGGATTGGTCTGCTGCCTTCAGCGGTTCAACAGTAAAGGGAACGAAAATAAAAATCTCTCTTGCAACCAGACGTGACAAATCTTAGTGATATTTGTATTTAGTATTGCGAACCTTATTCTCAACCTGGAGCACTTTAACCTAGTTCCGAACTTACACTGACCACCAGGTAATACGTCAAATATGGGCAAGCCATGGAAAATTATCAAAAAGAAAATTATGATCAAACAGTTCAAAGTCATTAATCACGATTAAAACAAAGTTCAAAAAAAATTGCCACAAATTCCATACTGCATACTCAACCTTAAATGATCGGTCTCTACTTGCCGTGTTCGTGTCAACGAATGGGTATGCATTCCCACATTACCGACTATAACCTTATACTTTTAACTAGCGACCCGCCCCGGCTTCGCACGGGTGCAATGCTGATACTAAATACACTACAGAAATACTGTGACTATTTATTTTATTTTTACAACAATTATTACATCGGCCTCCGACGCGCTATTTATAGGCACGCTGCCGCCGCCCCGGTCGGCCAGTACCGCCGCAAGCGCTACTTCCCGCAATTTTAAATCTGTAATATCTTCGAAAATATTCATTTAAATCTTGTGCTGTAAAGGACCATATAGATCTATATTAAATCAACAATGTATTTAAGCTATTCAATTGGATAAGGATTAATGCTGTATTGGTTAAAATCGCTTCAAAATTTGCCATTATTTGTCGTAAAAAGTAAATGACAAAAAAATGTTATTGTGGGATATCCATGAGAGATAGACATATACCATCGCGGAGTTTTCTGTAGACCTTTTCAATGTGTACAAATAATTAGTACATTATTTTGATAAATCTCGTAGGGTTCAGCCTGCGTTTGCAATGTAAGCGGAAAAAAATATGATAATTAACGACATCACATTAGAAACCTCAAAAATAACGGTATTTCTCCACTATTTAATGGATGTTATTATACATATAAACCTTCCTCTTGAATCACTCTATCTATTGAAAAAAACCGCATCAAAATCCGGTGCGTAGTTTTAAAGATTTAAGCATAAAAAGGGACATAGGGACAGAGAAAGCGACTTTGTTTTATACTATGTAGTGATACTGAAATGGAATGTAAATAAATGAGAGTTTATTAAAAATAAAATATTTTACGACTTTTAAATTCAAACCAAATAATGTGATATATAAACTACAGCAATTTACGAACTGTGTTAAGAAAAAAAAGAGTGATAAGTTACAAGACCAAAAGAGTTGTGAACCAAAAAAAACAAATTCCATGTTTACTATTTTAAATTACGGGATAAATAATTAAATTTAATCAGGTAAAAATATACAAATTATATCATATTACTAAAAACATGTAGCATTGATGCAAACTGGTAAATTTAAATGCTACAGTTTCTAGTTGCATTCTAGAACTTATATTCTCAAATATTGTAATATACTCTATAGGTATATAAATGGGGATAGGATAAATGCAGTAAAGTTTTAGTTTGTTTTTGGAATGTGAAAGAGTTATATCAGTCAAATAAGCATTTTGCCGGGACACTCAATCATCCAGACAGAGACCCTGATTTTTGGGTAATATAGGCCTATAGAAAAAAAAAGGTATAAGTTCTCTGTCCAAAAATTTCTTTAGTTTTTGCTGGTGAGCAAAAAAGTGCAAAAAAATGCATTTTTCGACTTTTAGTTGTTTACAAAAAGTTTATGACACAAAATTTCCTGCAGAGAACATATACGTTATATATCTATAGGCCTATATTACCCAAAAATCCGGGTTTCTGCCGGAATGAAAGAGTGTCCTCAACTAGATCTTTTTTTTCACTTATTTGACTGGAGTAAGTATTAAATCAATGCAAGCTCCTAAAACTTTCATGTCACTACATGTTCTTTACCTGCTGATACAAGAAATCTTCAAGTCCAAACTTTTTAGCACTCTTTTAGAAGTCAGTTCAATTTATTAAGTCTTTATTAATTTTAAAACAGGAAAATAATTGCAGACCTGTGTGTGTATGTTATCCTTTAAGAAGAAAATATATCTTTTTTAAAAGATTATATGTCTTTTAAAAAATTTAATATATTATTCTGCTTAGAATATTTCTACCACAGCGAATTGAAAGCAAGAAAGAAGGCTTATTGCTTGTATATCACTGTCTAAAATTTCATAAAATCAAATTTACCTTCTTTTGTATCCGGATGCGGAATATTAAAATTCATTCTTGCAGGTTTGCGGTTGTATATTAATAAAATCTTTTGACGTACATTTTCAATTATTCGAAAAAGATGCTGGGAAATTTGGAACAGGAAAAAATACTCTGTCAAACCCTTAAATTTAAAGATTTCTAGTTAATTTGATTTGTATTTATTTCTTAGCATATCATTTATTTCTCTTAGCTTATGTAAATCTCTCTCTTCAGATCATTACTACTACCATTGACTAAATAAACGCAAAACTTTCACCACTTATGAATGAATTGGCAACTATTTTTACTATTTTTGGCGAGAGCGCAAGATGAAAAATTTCCAAGTATTAAATTCAACTCATTCAATAAATTTTGTTATAGTAAATAGTAGTAAAAAAGCAGGACATGTGACGTTGCAGTATTGCCGTGTTAGATAGTAAATCTGAAATACGGGTATACGTTTTTAATCCCTCATAAAATTCAATACACAGGATTTAAGACGAATTAAATTTTTATTTTGTCCAATTTTATTCAAGACTGCTATTTGAAGAACTCTCAGAATTAAAGAATTTTTTTTATGATTTCAATAAAAAGTCGCTAGGAAGTGGCAACCGTGTATTTTTAGGCCGGTAACAAAGAGGAGTTTATCCTCTTTAGTCGGCAAGAAAGGATATTCTTTTTTACTTGTTACAAAAGCATGTAAATAACATTTTGTTAATGATGTTCAATCATTCGCAACATTGTAATGATGAATGAGTCAAAATTATAGCATTGGAGTAACAATCTTGGGTTTATTTAGTCAATGCTACTACCAAAAGCAAATGCAATTGGCGTATCGAGGGTTCAGTACCATCACGAATCTTAACAAATTCAATAAAGCTTGACCGCACGTTAAGCACATTTAACAAGTTATATTTTACTTTATAATTTAAAAAGGCAGAAAATCTAACCTATAACACCCAAAACAATAAATTTATTTTAAAAATATTACCGTGTTCGAAAACCTAAGTAAACCCATAAGTATAAGGTAGAATCTATCCAGAACGACTCCGGCTATAAATTTCACATATACCCGTGACATCGCACGCACCCAAATGTAAATCCTGCGAGTCCTGGCACTCCCCTAAGTCGAATCCCGAAACACCTGAAGCAGGAATAAGGATTTATTATAGGATAAATGAAAGTGAGAGTAGTATATATTTATAAAAGTAAAATGGTTTATTGCTTTGTTTGTATTCCACGGAGAAAAAGATTAGTCTGGGCATCGAATTTGCAATTTATTTTTTGATTAATGTTTAAAAGTTGCGCGTCCATTGGTGAACCAACTAAAAGAGGCTTTTTGATAATAAAAATACTATCAAGATAGTCACTATGCCATCACACTAAAAACATTCCGGAGTGATGTTTTATTAAGTTTTCCACTGTCAATTATAATCTATTAAAAATTATAACCTAAAAATTGCGATTTTTCTTTGTTTTTTGCCTATAAAAACAAAAATTATGAAACAATCTCCAAGGAGTAAATAGATGAATTGTAGAAAATAAAAATGAACTCTGGGTCGACTAAATCGGGTCATTAGTAACGGAGAAAAACAGGAAAAACCGGAAAATTGAGTGTTTTTTTTTTAATTCATTTCTCCGTTATTTTTCAAGTTGTAGCATTGACCCTTCTCTTAATAATAATAATTTGTATGTACTTTATGCTTGCCAAAACTAGATGTTGTAGGTTCAATTAGTTTTTGCACAAAGGACTACCTAAGTTTGACGTATGTATCTGCGTAGAATTGGGGTCTGTACACTGCGATCTAGTAGATCTATTGTGCCCGCCTACTGCTGCCAAGTTGTAAGAGTTACATTAGCTAGAGCAGGTCCTTAAGTACTATTTCTCTCAGGAACAAGTGGGTAGATCTCCTTCTTCAATTTGGTGTGTTCCCAAGAACACATCCTAGGGTTTTCTATAGCACTGCACTCTGAAAGGATAGAAGTTTCGTCCTCCTCCTCACAGAATCTGCACTTGTCTCTTTCCACCAGTCCGGGTTTATTGAGGTGTCCCTCAATATCTATTTAATACTATTAAATCTATTTCCACCATATACCAGACCTATTCTAATGAGCAAAAAGACATTTATACCAGACCTGCAATTTTTCAAGTTTATCCTGTACCTACCTTTAATAATTTTTGAGATATTTCGATCATTTAGTTTATTCAATGCCATCGTGAAAGTTTCAACTGGAACAATGTCGAGTTAATCTTCTGTTTAGGTTTGTTGCACGGTGGTTGAGCTATGGCGTATCATTTTATCTACTTTTTTTTTTAATAAAAATGTAGTTGTACGTGAAAAGGACAAAAATTAGGTCAATTCGAAATCGAACTAGCCATTTATCAAAAAAAAAATCTCGTGAACTTTATATGTGGGTTTTCGGCTCCACCCAAAATGCTCCAAGCTTTCGTGCCTTCATCAATTTAAAAATCTCGCCATAAATAACCAAGATGGACGATAAATCTTTATAATTATACGTATAAATGGTATTAAAGTTTATTGTTGAGGTGTTTTTAAAAAAAAAACGTGAGGTAAAATATGGTCAATACTACGTAAGAAATTAGTAGTTACGATGGATGCATTGATTTGGGAATCTCCTCTTTTTACTAAAGTCGATTTAAAAGCACACTTAAATAATTTTCATTCCTCTACGGTAGCGTTTTCCAAGCGGTGGCATAACATAGATTTGAACATAATTCGTTGGGTAAAAATTCGCATTATGGAATATCTAAGAAAACAAGGTATACCACTATCATACAGAACATATATAAAACGCAACTATACAGGTTAAAATCGTCGAAGACGCAAAAACCGAAAAAATAAACGTTATGAGAGGTGTGCGTCAAGGAGACGTCATCTCTCCGAAACTATTTACTCTAGCTTTGGAGGATGTCTTTAAAAAACTAAATTGGGATGAGAAAGGTTTGAGAGTCGACGGTTCTTAACTTAGTCATCTTCGTTTCGCCGACGATATTGTTGTCATGTCTAGCAACCCAGAAGAGCTAAAACAAATGCTTCAAGATTTCAATGAAGAGGCGAGAAAAGTGGGAGTTAAGATGACCTTGGGGAAAACTAAGTTAATGAGCCCTGACGCAAATGTACAGGGTGAGTCAACGATTGGATGAAGTAAGTTTGTGCCTTTTCGGTGAAATTTACAAAGAAACTATATTTATTATTTGATACAGTTTATTTTTACGCAGATTTTAAAAATATTTAGGACTCTACAGGGTGAGCCAAAAAACTAGGACAGCATAAAGTTGTATTTTTTTAAATAGAATACCCTATATACGAATCGTATTTTCGATTTAGCTTATAATTTTAAATCTTTTTTATTAAGGGTTTACTATAACAAAACTTTATAGTTTCTGAGATAATTAAGTTTAAAGAAAAAAAGTCACATTTTCAAGCATCAATTCAATCCTAAATAACGTTTTCAATTTTGTGACAAATATATTCAAATTTGGAATTTAGCAAGGCCAAGGACAAGTTAACATAATTTTTACCTAATATTTGCAATAAAAGCTACAGGGTGTTGAACACATCGGCTCAAATTTGAACAAGTTTAAATGAATAAATATCTTTTTTTTTTAAATGGTACACCCTGTATATTTTCATGTTATTTAATAGAGTAATAAAAACCCTAAAAGTTTTGTTCAGTATATCCTATACCTATTTATAATAGTTTTTGAGATATTTAAATTTTTCTTATTTTCCATACTTTTTTACAGAAATAGTCTTCATTATCATAGTAGCCATGGCAAAAACAATGTAAAAGAACATTTTTCTGTGTGTCAAATTTATAACCGCAATCGCTTCTTTTGGTTTTTATGTAGTGCAGTTTGGTTTTTTTTTTTGCATTCATCTTATATTGTAAAATGAATTTTCCAAAGAATGAGTTAATAGATATGATTTATACAATAGGAGAGGCTCAAAAAAATTGCCTTCTTGCTCAAAGAATTTACAAAATGAAGTATTCTGATCGATGCCAGCCTAATACCCATACTTTTCAAAACTTAATACAAAGATTTGATTCTTCTGGTAATGTTAATTATCCAAAACGTAAAGTGGTCAACAAACCAGTAACTAATGAAGAAAATCCTTATATTGGTAGCCGTCAGTTAGCAGCATTATGTGAAACATCACAATCCACCGCTAATCGTACTACCAAGAAATATAGGTATCATCCATATCACATGGAATTACTCCAAGAATTGCATGGACAGGATTTTGAAAGTCGTGTAAACTTTTGTCGTATAATAAATGCGAAGATTCAATTAAATCCAAATTTATTATGCAAGGTAATGTTTAGTGATGAAGCTACTTTTAGAAGTAACGGTGCCGTAAATAGACGCAACATGCATTATTATGCCACAGAAAACCCATTTTGGATTAGAGAGGTGCAACATCAAAACCACTGGTCATTAAATGTTTGGTGTGGTATTCATCATAATCGAATTATTGGACCCCACTTTTTTAATGAACCACTAAATGGCCATAGTTACCTGAACTTTCTACAAGAAGAACTACCCCAACTGCTTCAAGGTCTCGATAGGGTTGAGCTCGACAGTATGTGGTTCCAGCACGATGGTGCGCCTCCGCATTACCATCGTGAAGTTCGTGCGTTTTTAGACCAACGATATCCTCAAAAATGGATTGGACGTGGGGGTTTCATTGAGTGGCCACCAAGGTCTTGCGACATCACCCCATTAGATTTCTTCCTATGGGGTTATATTAAAAATAAGGTGTATGTTAATCCACCAACAACAGTGGAAGATATGCGAAACAAGATTAGGGATACCTGTAGAACAATAATGCCACTAATTTTGTCCAGGGTCCGAGAAAATCTGCAAAAAAGACTAAATTTGTGCATTGCACAAGAGGGTCGTTTATTCGAACACATAATTAATCTCAGTATTTAAAAGGTAATTTTTTGTTTCAATTTAGTATAAAAGTAAATATGTATTTGCCTTGTCGTTATTGTTGTGTTAATTTTTTCACATTATGTTTAATTAAACTATTGCCGTTGTAATATAACGAATAATGTATTTCATCGTTCCTAAAACCTAAAAAAATTAGCGTTGTTGCCAGATTGTCAATACGATTTTTGTGAAATTCACAGATATTCTTTTTTTTCACAGATTTTTCCGCCTTCACGAGATTTCTGATCAAAAATTTTGTGTGGTTAAGATAAATTTTACGTTTTTTTATGCTTTACAAAAATTAAACTATGTTGTTAACTGTAATGGATAAATTTTATAGATTATATTACTAAAGTATAAATCTAGGTCAATTTTGGTTAGTTCAGATTAGTTTCAGTTTTACAAATTAACCAAAATCAAGCTAAACCTGAACTAAACAAAAATTTTGGGTGGTTAAGATCAATTTTTCCCTGAGACTGTATAAAACAGTACAAAAATTTTATAGTTTTTACCACGAAAGTATTATACATTTGGCAACATGTCAAACGAATATTAGTCGTTTTCACGAGTCTGATGGTCGATGGCCTTTCCGGAACGTGTTTTTGATTTTTCGTTGAAAATACAAGTTTTAAAAAATTAATTCACTAGAATTTGTGAAAAAATAGCTAACATATATTTCATACATGATATCTTAACTAGTACCATTGAAAATAGGTAAGTTCGGTTTCTTCATCAGAATTAAAATTGCTTGGTGAAGTAACGCTTGGCGTTTTTTGAGTTTTCCGAGAAAGTGAGAAAAAATAGTGAAAAATCGAAGCCAAAATCGTGTTCTACGTCCTCAAAATAGAGGGTATGTAAAGAATTTTTTCCAAAAAAACTTCGTTTTCCTACATTTACAATAATATAAATAATTACCAAAATACAGGGTGGGCCTTAACTGCATGAGCGTTTTGTTTTGTCTATAATTCAAAAACCATTAGGGGTACGGGGGCACGGGGGGTGTCGTTAGACACGCCATTTCGTGGAATTTTTAGTCACCATGGACGCGTTCTCGGGAGCACAGCGTGCGTTTTGTGTTCGCGCATATTATGCCAACAATAATTCTGTGACTGTTGCTAGGCGAATGTACCGCGCTCACTTCGGTTTACGTGACATCAGAGAAGCACCATGCGCAAATTCTATTCGCAAATGGGTTAAAATGTTTGAAGAAACCGGGTGTACAATAAGAATTAATAATGCGGGCCGCCCGAAGTCAATACGGACGCCGGAGATTATTCAACGTGTTCATGAATCAATCAGAGAAAATCCTCGGCAATCGACTCGTAAAAGAAGCCAAGTCTTGAACATCAAGAGGACCACTTTGCGCAGGATTTTGCACCGTGATTTACATTTAAATGCTTATAAAATTCAGTTGACACAAGAGTTGAAACCTAATGATGTTAATCTTCGACTTAATTTCGCTAATGTTATGCTTAATTGCTTTAACAATTTTTCTAACATAATCTTCAGTGATGAGGCTAACTTTCATGTCAACGGTCATGTTAATAAGCAAAATTGCTGGTTTTGGTCTGTGACTAATCCTCGCAAGATGCATCAAAGACCTCTTCATAGCCCTAAGGTCGTTGTGTGGGCTGTAATATCGGCCAGTGGAATAATTGGGCCATACTTTTTTGAAAATCAACGAGGAGTGGCTGTGACAGTGAGAGCTGAGAATTATTGTCAGATGTTGCAAGAATTCTTGGTCCCAGCTCTTCGAGAATTTCAAGGTTACAATTCTAGGACCTGGTTTCAGCAGGATGGAGCCACTTCCCACATTGCTACAGTCTCCATAGACCTACTGAAAGAAATGTTTCCTAGAAAACTCATCTCACGAAGAGGCGACATTGAGTGGCCCCCAAGGAGTCCAGATCTGTCTCCGAATGATTATTTTTTGTGGGGATACCTAAAATCAAGAGTGTATGAAAATAATCCAACAACAGTTGAAGAGTTAAAGCAAAACATTGTGCGAGAAATGAACACTATTTCCCGAGCAACTTGTCAACGTGCTTTTCAAAACCTGCGATTGCGACTTCAAGAATGTCAAGAAGGTGGAGGCGGTCACTTAAATAACATTATTTTCAAATATTAGGTGTTACTTAAATTTCAATTTCTTGTACTTTTTAAATATATAAATAAAAAAATAATAAGATTTATAGTTTTTTTTATTGCATATTGAAACCACTCACACAGTTAAGGCCCACCCTGTATAAAAATGTAAAATATCCCATTGAGGGTGTTTTTCAAGACCTATATTTATTTTGTAGTAATTTATTTTCGAAGGTTACCCTATTACTTTAATATTGTCTGTCTGTAAAAGATTTAGATTTTCCTTATGAACTGTTATTCAACATGGAAAATAATTTTAAAAACCCAATTTCCCTGCTCTAGAGCATGCTAATGCCAAATAAATATTTCAATGTGTCTATCACATATCCCCATTTCAAGCACAAATGTTAAATACGTAATTTTCTCTGCCTAACATCTTTTGAAATCGTGCCTTGCAAAGTAAATCATAATTTTAATTGGCAGATATGAATATTCCAGACATATTTTACAAGAATACCTGGAAAGTGCGGCAGCGTAAAATTTTAACTACTGAAACATTTACATTCAAAATTTATGTCTGCATATACATATATTAGAATATTCGAATCTAGAAGCTCTTAAGGAAATTTTAATGTAACGATATAAAAACTCAATTTGGTTCAGTTAATTCAATGAAAGCAGTGTGATTAAAATATCCTTTGAGTGTAGCAGTCAAAATTCAACAGTTTGGGATCAAGTTTGCTAGCGTAGCATCTTACCGACACATTACAAAATGAGGAATTTAAATAGGCTGTTATTTTCCGTGACTTCTGCTTTTGGTTCAATACAGCCTCGTATTAAGGGAGAACAAGAGCGGATTTCACCAGGAATACACTGTCTCTCGTCTTCTAAGAAAGAGAAAAGGCATAACACAGTAAACAAATGATATCGATCACTGGATTTGGTTGGATTACTGGATATTTTAAGTTTAGACTTTGTTTTACCTTCGTTCCAGAAATAAGCGAAAAAAAAACCTTTATCAGTGGAGTATCCTTGAATAGGTGTTTTAAAATGCATTTAAAAATTCCTTATTTAGTAGTCTCATTAACAGGATAAATTTGTCGCCACATTTTTGACACCTGTGAGTATCTGATCAAGTATTTAGATAAGTCATTCTTCGATAGCCATGGGTCAGTTATGACATAGTCGCTCTTCTGCTCATGTAAGGAGGGGGGGGGGGAATGGTGTTCTAGGAACTTGGAATATCTAGAGCGATAGATAAGATAAGACATGTTTCCTGCTGATATAAACACTTCTTGCTCTTCTTGGAAGCAAGTGAATTGATTTTTACTCGAAAACGGATGATTTTTTTTTAAATAAATAAAAATTCATTTTTTTTAGATAATGTCTACAGTAGTGGGATTATTTTTACGCTTTCTGTATAATGAAGAGAGTCTTACATATGTTTAAAAAACACATTGTATTCAGTTACAATACACATCTATGAGCACAGCGACAACAAAACACTATTATTTCGATTCCATTCTGAAGTTAAAATTTATCCCTCATTCCGATGTAAAATAGGGATGTTACCAGGAATAAACACATGTAGTAGTGGGAAGGTTAACCAGGAAAAGGCGGTCAAATCAGTTGTCCTGCGGTATTTTGCAGGGTTTCGGGGACAAAACATGGGGCAGTTTGTGTAAAATAATAGTGCGGGCCTTAATATTTAGTTAGGGTATTTATTGTTCTTATGATTAAACGAGTGAACATTTCGAATATATTCTAAGTTGGAGTTTTTTTTTTCAACGCTATTAATGCTGCGAACTGATGACGATAATTTGCAGTAAGCAGTGGCATCGCGTACAAACGAGTATTTAATAAAATATATAGAATTATTGAAATAAAAGAAGGAGAAAATAATGACAGCATAAGAACAAATCGATATATATATATATATATATATATATATATATATATATAATATATATATATATATATATATATATTCTCTCTCTCTCTTTCTCTCTCTCTCTCTCTCTCTAGCATTACAACCCGGGGTGGGTCTTTGCTGACTTCACAATCTGCCTCCACTTGCTGCGATCCATCATCAGTTCCTCCGCGCGTTCGACGTTTAGGGTTCGTAAGTCTGCTGCAACGTTATCTCTCCAGCTCATCCTTGGTCTTCCTAGCGGCCGCTTTCCTTCTGGGTTCTCTTCCCATACCAACTTGACGATACGTTGATCTTGTCTCATAACATAGCCGGCCCATCTTAATCTTTCTGCTTTTATTATTTTCACTATATCTGGCTGGTTGTATAGTTCCTCGAATTCCTCGTTTGTTCTCGTTCTATATTGCTGTGTGGTGTTGTCCCTGACCGGTCCGTATATCCCTCTAAGCATTTTTCTTTCTGCGATTTTCAGTCTATTCTCATTTTGTTTTGTCAACGTCCATGTTTCACATGCATATGTCGTTACCGGTCTTATAACTACTTGATATATTCTGATTTTCGTGCGGCGGGATATATTTTTCGATATCATTATCTTTTGCAGCCCATACCAGCAGCGGTTGCCTCCTTGTATTCTGTTGTTAATCTCTTGTGTAATGTTGTTGTCAGAGGTGATCGTAGCTCCCAAATATTTAAACTGATGGACCCTTTCAAAATTGTAGTGGTCCATAGTCATGTTCTGTCCTATTCTGTCTCGCTGTTCCGTGCTTGTGTAGCCATATATTTTGTTTTTTCTTCGTTGATTCGAAGGCCAACTTTCTTTGCGGCATTTTCCAGTTTGAAGAACTCTTCCTTGACACTGGTAGTTGTATTACCTACAATATCGATATCATCAGCGAACGCCAATATGATGCGCGGACCTTGATTTCTAAAGAGGAGCGTTTTTGTGTTGGTTTTTCGCACGATGTTCTCCAAGGCGACGTAAAAGAGGAGTGAAGATAGCTCATCGCCTTGTTTAAGACCACTGTTGATTGTAAAGAAGGTTGACAATCTTCCTTCAAGTCTTAATGCACTTGTAGATCCCTCTCCACATGTATTGGTGAGGATAATTAGCTTCTTCGGTATGCCCAGTTCTACCATGGCATTCCACAAATCCACTCTTAAGATGCTATCGTATGCTTGTTTAAAATCTATAAATAGCAGGTGCAATGATTTGTTGTATTCCCAACATTTCTCCATTAATTGCCTAATCGTGAATATCTACAGTTGAGCGGTTTTTTCTAAAAGCACACTGGTAATCTCCTATTTGATACTCCACACACGCAGTCAATCGTATATATACTTTTATATATATATATATATATATATATATATATATATATATATATATATATATATATATATATACATATAACAAAATAGGAAATTCTCGGCTATATGGACATTACTCTCATGTTAAAAAGTGTGGAGATCTCCAACATAATGGAAAACTGGTGAGTACGAAAAATAATTACAGCGCTATGTCGTCCCAGTGTGGGACTCATAAGGCCATTGCATTCGGTACAAACCATCATCTCACATCTGTGTCCCATAAACAAATTTTACGGTTGAAAAACAGTAAATAAGACACAGTAGCGACATCTCGATGGATTATTCAATAAAACAAGAACAATACAAATCAACGATGTTGTACAAAACCGCCATAGTTGGTTACAAAAAATATTTATAGTTTCCTAGTTTTCTTCCTTTTATTGTTCCATTTATACTTATCATTAACTTCAAGCAAGACCAGGTAAAAAGAATTCTTCCGTTCTAATCAAGCTAAAACACTCAAACTTCCGTGTTGGTAGAACATAACAATTTTAATAATTAAATGTTTCACGTCGAAGAGGTGGATAAACTGTGTACTTTCCTTTAGAAGAACCGCAATAATTCTGAACGGGCTTACTGCCGTATTAGTTATTTATTATTAATGTATTTCCATTAGACGTGAACAATGGCACAAGGGGGAAATGAGGGAGAACGAGAACGTTGCCAAATTGCTGGAAAATTATATTCTATGAGGGTAATCCAGACTACTCGAATGGATCTTGAAATGTTAAATCTACACAATATTTAGATGATATATATATGTATATATATATATATATATATATATATATATAATAATGTTTATTCGTGATATACATACAAAAAGTATTTTCACAAGTCAAAATAAAACTACACATTATAGTAAAACATTAAGTAGACAACAACAAATCAGTCTAAAATTATTAAGAAAACAAAATTTTTGCAACACGTCAAGTTTACAAGCAAAACAAGTACATTGAGGGAATCATCCGTGCTTCTCTGTCATATTAAATCATTGAAATTATTTAAAAGAAACTCTTCAATACTGTAGAAAGCTTTTATCTTCAGATATTTTTTTATTTTGGACTTAAACTGCTATGTACCGAGAATTTTAACAACATTAGGAAGCACATTAAAAAATATCAGCCCATCCTTGGCTCTAGCAGTTCTACTATAAGTTAAAGTAAAACAATTCCTGCTCCTCGTGTTACAGTTGTGGTAATCACTATTACAGATATACCTATCGACATTCTTTTTGATATGCATACGGCAATTCATGATATAAATAGATGGCAAAGTAAGGATGCCAAGGGAGATAAAACTGGCCTTACAACATTCTCTGAACCCCAGACTAGACATGATCCTTATACAACGCCTTTGTATGGCAAATACCCTGGAAGCATGTGATGAATGTCAGCACAGCGTTGCTAAGATGTGAGTGGATATGACCATAGTAAGGCTTCGTAACAACATCATTAGACACTAGGTTTTTCAGATTACGTAATATAAATGTATTTCTGCTTAAAATACTTATAAGATGTTCAGCATGTCGCTTCCATGTCAGTTTAGGGTCAAGATATACGCCCAAGAACCTTACAACTGATTCACTTAGATTCAAAGCCCTCAGTGAAAAATCCATTGTCTGCGTTTTGGTCTCATTGAGAATTAATTTGTTAGCTGTAAACTATTGCTGAATATCCGACCGCGTGCTCTCCATTTGTCGACTAAGATTTACCAAATCATCCGCTCTCTCGAGTGCCGTTGTGTCATCAGCAAACAAAATAATAGCTGTACCCTCATTTGAAATACATATACTTATATCATTCATATTTAAAAGAAAGTATATATATATATATATATATATATATATATATATATATATATATATATATATATATATATATATATATATATATATATGGCCGCAAGAACCCTTTCTAGCGCTACACTCACCCGCACAAGATTTATCCGGTTAAAAAAAAAGTTAATTTAATTTTTGCATGTAGGAAACTTTTTTATTATAATTATTTATTTTCTGATTTCAAGAAATTTTTAAAAATTTTCAAAATGTATTGCCAAAATTTAATCAAAAATACTTAATAATAGTTTGTTGGGCGCCAGGAAAAAATAATTGTAAGAAATTACAATTATTTCTTACCAATTTTGAAAATATTTAAATTTTCAAAATTTTTTGATATTCAAAATTTTCTACTAGGAATATATATACATATATATATATATATATATATATATAATATATATATATATTCCTGTCTATTAATTTGACTCTCTTCTCAGGTGAGTTCAGATTTTTTTTAAAGATTTTATAATGAATACACAAACCGATTAAAACACAATATAAATATTTTATTCAACAATTAATAAATGTGGCACAATTTTCAACAATTTTGGTTGAAATTATAAGAACAATACTATAAAATTTCATGCAACTATGCTTCTTATCAATTTTGTCATATATTTATTTCAATTTGCCATGCATTATTTCTTTTTAAGAACCTGTATCACTCCTTGGAATCGTATGATTATTTTAATTTTGCAACCTTCCACTAGATGGCGTTACTGCAATTTAATTTGTAAAACGTAGTTAATTTCTCAAAATTTGGTTTATTTTTAAAAATTTCCGTTTGCCGTGACGTGATATAAGTGGTTAATTATTATTATAGCGACACCTACTATCGATGATTAATGTTATTTATAGTATCAGGTTAATATAACAAGCTATCATTCATTAGTGTAATTTTTTAATCTTGTGAAAACTTAGTCTATTATTGATGCTAGTTTTTTTATTTTCTACAAACAACTAAAAGCATTCTCCTGCTTAGACTATAATAAATACCTTGGTGTTGTTTTCTGTACCTTGGTTTCATTTTCTATATCTTGGTTTTGTTTTCTGTATCTTGGTCTAATTTCATAAATACAATTCCAGTATACTGATTTACTCGTTTTCTTCATCAAAATTTTTTTTAAATATTTTGTAATAGTTTCCTGTCAAGTAAGGAAACTTACAAATATTATTCCCAAACAAAAACTCGAACAAATATTTTCTTCTTTAAGAATATATCACTTAATTTTCTTGTATTTTCCAAAACGCTATTTCCCGTACTTGTTGTTATGTGAGAATTGATTATTTTATTCGCAGGACAAACTTTGATACTTTTATTTAATTTTATTAAATACTGAACTTGTTTTACTTATCAAAACAAACACATAACCTCAATTAAAAATTAAACGAAACAAAATTTTTCACTCTTGTTTTAATGACGTAGGTAAACAAATGAAAATTTAAGGTTATGGTAAATTTCGGGAGCTTTCAAGACGCGATGCTTTTGCAACAGGATTATTTCAACTCTGACGAAATTCCTACGCTTCGGCTATTTAAAAGAATCCGAATCGTCTCCAACCTGATTGGTCAGATTTGTGACATCAGTTAACTTGATAAATATTACCAACTTGAGAAATTGCGATTTATGACAGCTTTTTAATTTGATCAATTTTTACTGGAATTTTATATGTTTGGATGAATCTATGTACCAAAATTCTATCGTTGAGTATTATTGACCTTACCCAAAATAAACTTTAGAGCTTTCTCAACAATTTGATATACATTAGAACCACTTTGGCATACTATTTATATATTAAAATTGATAAAAATAAACGTTTTGCACATAGAAATTTATGATTATTTGACTCTATATTTGTTCAAAAAAAAACTCTGAAATGTTTATTATTGCCTCGGATATAATTATCTATGTATTAAATAAAATTTTCTGGACATTTTAATCCTAGATTTGCTTGCTAAAAATTAAATCTATCTTATAATCTAGATAAATCTGTCTTATATTTTTCAGAAATGTACCATACATGGTTTTAATTTTCCCCTATTTTGTTTAATAAACCATAAAACTATTACATTCTTATTTCAAACTGAACACTAATAAATGTTTTCACTTATCACAGTGTTTTATTTTCTCGATATCCGCACTGATAGTAAATTTCACGCACTTTTAGTGTCAATGTGATTTTTTATTTTAAAACCAAAATAAATGAGTAACACTTGATTCTTAGTTTCTCCAACACATTCACTCACTTATAGTACAAATTAAAAATATATTAATTTACAATAATGTTTCCTCTTTCTTGTTCAATATATTTAACACAGTTTTTTATTGAACTGATGTCTCTAGAGAAGAAACTAAATCAAGACTTTGTTAAAACAAACAGTTCGAAAATTATATGTTTAGACCAGCATTTTGGTAGCTATTGAGTTATTCTTAAAACTATTCTTAATTATCTATTCTATATTTTAAACAAAATACCTTTAACTATACTACGAGCGTCAAAAACACACGTTTTTAACGCTCATAGACGCCGTACAGTGAACTTCGAAAATGGTGAATGAGATTTCATCGAAACGTCAGGTGCCTTATAGTCCTAAGAGGGACTCAGCACAAACACGGGATATATATATATATATATATATATATATATATATATATATATATATATATATATATATATATATATATACAGGGTGATTCAAAAATCGATCACGAAACTTAAGGGGGTGATTCTACTTGACAAAATAAGGGTAGAGCTTCATATAATTTTTTTTCAAAATGTCATTCGTTTTCGAGTTACAAGCCGTCCAAGTTCAAGTTTTTATTTTTTGTTTTTTGAATTACTCGCTTACAGAAAAACCGATTTGACTAATATTTGAAAGATAGGCTAAGTCTTCTGCGCTTCATCATTTTAGTAACAATTCACATTGATTGTTTGCCGCTAGAGGGCACTTTACCTACATTGAAAATTGTTTTTTTGTCATAATTTTTTAGTGTTGACAGCTACAGTAGTTTTTGGCATAATTTCTGAAAGACTGATGCCAGGCCTTTAAAAAAGGTGCTCTTTATTTACATCGCTAAACCTAACGGTTTAGACGTAAATCACCGTTAAAAATTAAGTGGTAAATTTACTTTTCTCATTTCATTACCACCAGCTTCCAGGTAAATAGCTATCAAAGTATACTAAAGCTGTCAGTTTAACATCAAATAAATTCGCTTTTTAAACTATTTAATTTATAATCTTAAAATAACTAATAATGGCTAATCAGTAAATATTCATATTATGGATTATTGCGATATACATTTAATTGATAAAAATTAATGAAACAGTACTAAACAAACTAAAAAAGATTCTCAAAATGTCCCCCATTTTCTTCCATACATTTCCTAACACTCTTCAAAAAATGTCGCCTAACTCGATGAAAAATTCCTGGTGTTTCTTTAATAATTTGGCACTTTTCGATTATCCTGAAGCGAAGATCCTCGACGTTGATTACTGGAATATCGTACACCAATAGTTTCAAATGACCCCAAAAGAAAAAATCCATAGGATTAAGGTCTGGTGACCTCGCTGCCCATGCCAATGGTCCACTTCGTCCTATCCATCGCTCAGGATACGTTGCATTCAAATACTGTCGGACACGTATACTAAAGTGGGGCGGAGCTCCGTCTTGGAGGATCCACATGTTGGCCCTTACTTCCAATGGCACATCTTCCAGATACAATGGGAGACGATTTTGGATAAAATCTAAGTATACGTCACCAGTTAATGGGCCATCAAAGAAATGAGGACCAATAAGGTAATCTCCTATTATCCCTGCCCACACATTTAGTGAAAATCTACGCTGATGTTTCGTTTCTACCACATTGTTTGGGTTCTCGTAAGCATATGTGTGGATGTTGTGTAGATTTGTTATGCCATCACGAGTGAAACCAGCTTCGTCAGTGAATAATATGACGCCAATTAATCGATTATCGTGTTCATACTTAGCTAGGATCTGATTGCACATTTCCAACCGTCTCGGCCGATCATCGTCATAAAGAGCCTGCACCTTTTTTGAACGAAACGGGTAGAGTTGTTCTTCTCTTAGTATCCTCCATGAACTAGCCTGACAGAGCCGCACTTCATTCCCAATTTTTCTAGTACTAATACCTGGATTATCTTCAATAATTTCAAGCACTTTCTTCTTGTTGCACGTTTTTAGCAGTTCTAGGTCTTCCCCTATTTCCATTATAACTTTTAAAGGAACCACATTCCGCAAGCCTCCTGTGCACACTGGAAAATGTTTGAGCATGAGGGATATTTCTTTCCGGATAACTCTCCATATAATATCTTCTTGCCAACTCTGCATTACCATTTGCTTTTCCATAACAAAAATGGATATCACAATATTCGATATTTGAATATTGGTGATTAGCCATTATTAGTTATTTTAAGATTATAAATTAAATAGTTTAAAAAGCGAATTTATTTGATGTTAAACTGACAGCTCTAGTATACTTTGATAGCTATTTACCTGGTAGCTGGTGGTAATGAAATGAGAAAAGTAAATTTACCACTTAATTTTTAAGGGTGATTTACGTCTAAACCGTTGGGTTTAGCGATGTAAATAAAGAGCACCTTTTTTAAAGGCCTGGCATCAGTCTTTCAGAAATTATGCCAAAAACTACTGTAGCTGTCAACACTAAAAAATTATGACAAAAAAAACAATTTTCAATGTAGGTAAAGTGCCCTCTAGCGGCAAACAATCAATGTGAATTGTTACTAAAATGATGAAGCGCAGAAGGCTTAGCCTATCTTTCAAATATTAGTCAAATCGGTGTTCCTGTAAGCGAGTAATTCAAAAAACAAAAAATAAAAACTTGAACTTGGACGGCTTGTAACTCGAAAACGAATGACATTTTGAAAAAAAATTATATGAAGCTCTACCCTTATTTTATCAAGTAGAATCACCCCCTTAAGTTTCGTGATCGATTTTTGAATCACCCTGTATATCTAAATATATATATATATATATATATATATATATATATATATATATATATATATATATATATATATATATATATATATATATATTTATTTATTTATTATCGCAGATATCGGAAACATATTGAAATTTATTTTCCAGTACTGGGTGCTTTATATCACGATACGAATTTGTGAATACATCTGGCAACATGGCAAAAGTACGCTTAACATTTATTGCGGAAAGAGGGGAAGTTATGGCGCCTCGACTCGGAAAATATTTACGTGCTTCCCCCCTTTTCCAAAATGAAATTGCCCCTTCAGGTGTGCGTCCTTTATGTCGTTTCATTGAGTTCCATCACTTGATAGAAATTTAAAGTGATTCCATTCGAATTATTAAATTTCATATACCGGGTGTTTATTTAAAAAGTAATTTTTTAAAATCTTTCTGAACTATTAAATTAATATCTAAGGCATGAATTAAAATAGTCTCTTAAATCAAATCAAGTGAGTTTATTTTCAGTAAAAGCAAATTCTTTTGCTGAAGATTATAAAAAGTAGGAACAATAATGCGAACCCAAAATTCTCTTAGTCACGTGATGATCTCTCCTCTTTTTTTACCTCAGTGTTTAAGGTTAAAGAAAACTGAATAAAAATATGGATTATTGAAAATCCAAAGCTGGTGGTTAAATCTAAATCAGCTGATTTGTTAATGCGAAATGTTGCAGACAACCTTGGCATTGTCGACTCAAAAGTGATACAAACCCTGCTTACCTACATTTAGAAATTATAATTAATTGACATAAATTGGATCAGTCGGGTGTGCTTAAAACATAATACTGTCATTTTATCTCTTCCTACTACCCATATTGTTCAACTACTTATGTTTATACAACTTCGGAAAGCTACGCAAATTGCTTCTACCCTTGTCAGTAAGATAACCGATTATATTTAGCCGGTATAATTTCCCTGTAACGACAACGTATTCACTGTTATTATAAGTGGACTTTCCCCAATATGGCGGATAGCATAGTCCGGACATTTTCAGTTTGTTGTATGAGTACGGCCTGTACTCACTGATTCCATCCCAGAACAAGAAAGTTAGAGAAATGTTCCAACAATGTATTTGATTCGATGTACAATGCGATCCCTTGGCAAAGCGGGCAACCTCCATCGCAGAAGTGTGTGTTGAAATTGCCTAATAAATATAACTCCTCATATATAACCTTGTCTTATCGGTTTAGATAGTAACTCCCTCTCTTACCAACTAGGATTACTATTTAAAGCCTGTTATTAATATATATATATATATATATATATATATATATATATATATATATATATATATATATATATATGTATATATATATATATATATATATATATATATATATATATATATATATATATATACTAGCGACCCGCCCCGGCTTCGCACGGGTCCAATGCTGATACTAAATACACTACAGAAAAACTGTGACTATTTATTTTATTTTTACAACAATTATTACATCGGCCTCCGACGCGCTATTTATAGGCACGCTGCCGCCGCCCCGGTCGGCCAGTACCGCCGCAAGCGCTACTTTCCGCAATTTTAAATCTGTAATTTCTTCGAAAATATTCATTTAAATCTTGTGCTGTAAAGGACCATATAGATCTATATTAAATCAACAATGTATTTAAGCTATTTAATTGGATAAGGATTAATGCTGTATTGGTTAAAATCGCTTCAAAATTTGCAATTATTTGTCGTAAAAAGTAAATGACAAAAAAATTTTATTGTGGGATATCCATGAGAGATAGACATATACCATCGCGGAGTTTTCTGTAGACCTTTTCAATGTGTACAAATAATTAGTACATTATTTTGATAAATCTCGTAGGGTTCAGCCTGCGTTTGCAATGTAAGCGGAAAAAAATATGATAATTAACGACATCACATTAGAAACCTCAAAAATAACAGTATTTCTCCACTATTTAATGGATGTTATTATACATATAAACCTTCCTCTTGAATCACTCTATCTATTGAAAAAAACCGCATCAAAATCCGGTGCGTAGTTTTAAAGATTTAAGCATACAAAGGGACATAGGGACAGAGAAAGCGACTTTGTTTTATACTATGTAGTGATATATATATATATATATATATATATATATATATACACATATATATATATATATATATATATATATATATATATATATATTATTAACAAAAAACGGGAGAAATTAAACAAAGAAATTGCGTCTCGAAAAGATGATGAAATGTCACACATTGTTGCTAACTCACAAGTGATGTTTATAAATGTTTTTTATTCCTAATTTTAATAATGAATTAATATGAGTTATAGAAAAATCATATTATTAATGTAAGTTCCTTAAACATTGTTAAATAATCTAAAAACTATATAGTTGGTTCTAAATAGAAAATCCCTAGTGTCCCGCCGCTAAAGTAGGTGTCAGTTTATTGTATGAGTTTGGCCTATATTCAGTGATTCCATCCCAGAACAAAAAAGTTAGAGAAATGTTCCAACAATGTGTTTGAATCGATGTACAACGCCATCCCTTGGCAAAGCGGGCAACCTGTATCGCAGAAGTGTATGTCGAAATTGCTTAAAAAATATAACTCCTCATATATAATCTTGTCTTATCGGTTTAGATAGTAACTTCCTCTCTTACCAACTAGGATTACTATTTAAAGCCTATTATTAATATATATATATATATATATATATATATATATATATATATATATATATATATATATATATTATTAACAAAAAACGCGAGAAATTAAACAAAAGTATTGGAAATTGCGTCTCGAAGAGATGATGAAATGTCACACATTGTTGCCAACTCACAAGTGACGTTTATAAATGTTTCTTATTCCTAATTTTATTAATGAATTAATATGAGTTATAGAAAAATCATATTATTAATGCAAGTTCCTTAAACATTATTAAATAATCTAAAAACTATATTGTTGGTTCTAAATAGAAAATCCCTAGTGTCCCGCCGCTAAAGTAGGTGTCAGTTTATTGTATGAGTTTGGCCTGTATTCAGTGATTCCATCCCAGAACAAAAAAGTTAGAGAAATGTTCCAACAATGTGTTTGAATCGATGTACAACACCATCCCTTGGCAAAGCGGGCAACCTGCATCGCTGAAGTGTGTGTCGAAATTGCCTAATAAATATAACTCTTCGTATATAACCTTGTCTTATCGGTTTAGATAGTAACTCTCTCTCTTACCAACTAGGATTACTATTTAAAGTCATATATATATATATATATATATATATATATATATATATATATATATATATATATATATATATATATATATATATATATACATATATATATATATATATATATATATATATATATATATATATACATATATATATATATATATATATATATATATATATATATATATATATATATATATATATATATATATATATATATATATACAGGGTGATTCAAAAATCGATCACGAAACTTAAGGGGGTGATTATACTTGACAAAATAAGGGTAGAGCTTCATATAATTTTTTTTCAAAATGTCATTCGTTTTCGAGTTACAAGCCGTCCAAGTTCAAGTTTTTATTTTTTGTTTTTTGAATTACTCGCTTACAGGAAAACCGATTTGACTAATATTTGAAAGATAGGCTAAGTCTTCTGCGCTTCATCATTTTAATAACAATTCACATTGATTGTTTGCCGCTAGAGGGCACTTTACCTACATTGAAAATTGTTTTTTTGTCATAATTTTTTAGTGTTGACAGCTACAGTAGTTTTTGGCATAATTTCTGAAAGACTGACGCCAGGCCTTTAAAAAAGGTGCTCTTTATTTACATCGCTAAACCCAACGGTTTAGACGTAAATCACCCTTAAAAATTAAGTGGTAAATTTACTTTTCTCATTTCATTACCACCAGCTACCAGGTAAATAGCTATCAAAGTATACTAGAGCTGTCAGTTTAACATCAAATAAATTCGCTTTTTAAACTATTTAATTTATAATCTTAAAATAACTAATAATGGCTAATCAGCAATATTCAAATATCGAATATTGTGATATCCATTTTTGTTATGGAAAAGCAAATGGTAATGCAGAGTTGGCAAGAAGATATTATATGGAGAGTTATCCGGAAAGAAATATCCCTCATGCTCAAACATTTTCCAGTGTGCACAGGAGGCTTGCGGAATGTGGTTCCTTTAAAAGTTATAATGGAAATAGGGGAAGACCTAGAACTGCTAGAAACGTTCAACAAGAAGAAAGAGTGCTTGAAATTATTGAAGATAATCCAGGTATTAGTACTAGAAAAATTGGGAATGAAGTGCGGCTCTGTCAGGCTAGTTCATGGAGGATACTAAGAGAAGAACAACTCTACCCGTTTCATTCAAAAAAGGTGCAGGCTCTTTATGACGATGATCGGCCGAGACGGTTGGAAATGTGCAATCAGATCCTAGCTAAGTATGAACACGATAATCGATTAATTGGCGTCATATTATTCACTGACGAAGCTGGTTTCACTCGTGATGGCATAACAAATTTACACAACATCCACACATATGCTTACGAGAACCCAAACAATGTGGTAGAAACGAAACATCAGCGTAGATTTTCACTAAATGTGTGGGCAGGGATAATAGGAGATTACCTTATTGGTCCTCATTTCTTTGATGGCCCATTAACTGGTGACGTATACTTAGATTTTATCCAAAATCGTCTCCCATTGTATCTGGAAGATGTGCCATTGGAAGTAAGGGCCAACATGTGGATCCTCCAAGACGGAGCTCCGCCCCACTTTAGTATACGTGTCCGACAGTATTTGAATGCAACGTATCCTGAGCGATGGATAGGACGAAGTGGACCATTGGCATGGGCAGCGAGGTCACCAGACCTTAATCCTATGGATTTTTTCTTTTGGGGTCATTTGAAACAATTGGTGTACGATATTCCAGTAATCAACGTCGAGGATCTTCGCTTCAGGATAATCGAAAAGTGCCAAATTATTAAAGAAACACCAGAAATTTTTCATCGAGTTAGGCGACATTTTTTGAAGAGTGTTAGGAAATGTATGGAAGAAAATGGGGGACATTTTGAGAATCTTTTTTAGTTTGTTTAGTACTGTTTCATTAATTTTTATCAATTAAATGTATATCGCAATAATCCATAATATGAATATTTACTGATTAGCCATTATTAGTTATTTTAAGATTATAAATTAAATAGTTTAAAAAGCGAATTTATTTGATGTTAAACTGACAGCTCTAGTATACTTTGATAGCTATTTACCTGGTAGCTGGTGGTAATGAAATGAGAAAAGTAAATTTACCACTTAATTTTTAAGGGTGATTTATGTCTAAACCATTGGGTTTAGCGATGTAAATAAAGAGCACCTTTTTAAAGGCCTGGCATCAGTCTTTCAGAAATTATGCCAAAAGCTACTGTAGCTGTCAACACTAAAAAATTATGACAAAAAAACAATTTTCAATGTAGGTAAAGTGCCCTCTAGCGGCAAACAATCAATGTGAATTGTTACTAAAATGATGAATCGCAGAAGACTTAGCCTATCTTTCAAATATTAGTGAAATCGGTTTTCCTGTAAGCGAGTAATTCAAAAAACAAAAAATAAAAACTTGAACTTGGACGGCTTGTAACTCGAAAACGAATAACATTTTGAAAAAAAATTATATGAAGCTCTACCCTTATTTTGTCAAGTAGAATCACCCTCTTAAGTTTCGTGATCGATTTTTGAATCACCCTGTATATATATATATATATATATATATATATATATATATATATATATATATATATATATATATATATTATTAACAAAAAACGGGAGAAATTAAACAAAAGTATTGGAAATTGCGTCTCGAAGAGATGATGAAATGTCACACATAGTTGCTAACTGACAAGTGACGTTTATAAATGTTTTTTATTCCTAATTTTAATAATGAATTAATATGAATTATAGAAAAATCATATTATTAATGTAAGTTCCTTAAACATTATTAAATAATCTAAAAACTATATTGTTGGTTCTAAATAGAAAATCCCTAGTGTCCCGCTGCTAAAGTAGGTGCGCAACCCTCTCAAATTCCACGTTGCCATATACTCGTATTTTAATGACAAGACCCGGGATTACATTGTCAATCACAAAGATATATAATAACTTTTATTATTGAGAATCTTCTTAGGATATAAACGTTCCTTGTCTACAGTAAATTCCAAATAAAAAACCTATAAATTCGTAAGTGCATTTCAAAACATTCTTTTTCTTGAATAAAAGTGAACAAATAATTACGAATGCAAATGAGGCCGATTTAAATTCAAATTTTCCTTCATAGACCGCATAGTACGTCGATGGACTTATAAAGATTAGAGAACTTATTTTCGTTTTAGTAGTAAGGTAATTAAAAGTATATTTGTGACAAATTTATGGTGTCTTTATCTCTGTAAATTTACTATTAAAATACGGTTTATTAATTTTTTATTGGTGGTTTATTTTCAATTAAGTTTATCGTTGATATCTGGAGGTATGATAATATTCTTGAAGAATTTCTAAGAAGCTTTACCAAGCTTGGAACAACTACAAATTTCCAAGTTCACAATGTATTCCATAATAAAATCATCTTTAATGGTGAGGCTGGTTCACTTTCACCTCAATGCAAAGCAATTTTGAAAAGGTGCACGCCTCTCTCTCTGTATATAGATCGACCCAGTAGTGGGACAAAGTCGTATAGCTCCATTATTAAAAAACTAAGAAAAGAAAATGTTTTATACATGTTGGCTTTACAAGTCCGTAAATACACAATTTACCAGTTACAAGTTATAATTTTCTTGTAAATAGGTATCATAAAAATAGCTTGCTTTCAACTAACTACATTTGGTGTTTTGGGATTTTTTAGGATGAGGAATCAAGATTGGATTATACAGGGTGTCTCAAAAGAAAGTTCACATTTAAAAAATCGATTTAAAAAAAGTCAGGACTTTATTGAAAAAATGTTTATTACATATTAAAATACATTGTTTGGGAATTTATTTTTTAAATATGATATCGTCCAAATGTAATCCGTTGCGCTCACGGCATTCATTTAATCGAGCACTAAAATTGCCCATGACGGCTCGGCACGTATTCTCCGTGATGTCTGCCATTTCGTTGCGGATATTTTCTTTTAATTGTGCCAGAGAAGTCGGTTTGTTGGCGTAAACTTTTGATTTGACATAACCCCATAGGAAAAAGTCCATAGGTAATAAATCAGGACTGCGTGGAGGCCAACTTATGTCACCTTTCTTTGAGATCAATTTGCCAGGAAAAATTTCACGCACTCGTGGCAGAGACATGTTGGACGTGTGTGAAGTTGCTCCGTCTTGCTGGAACCATGTTCTTTGATTATAGCCAGGAAAATTTTGCAGTTCAGGCACGAAGAAGTCGTCTAACATCTCCACATACCGCTCTGAAGTCACTGTTAGTGTGCGTTCCCTTTCATCTTCAAAAAAATACGGGCCGATAATTCCTTGAACCGACATCGCAGCCCATACAGTCACTTTCGGCGAATGTAGAGGTTTCTGATGTTTGTGTTTTGGATTGTTTGCACTCCAATAGCGGCAATTTTACTTGTTTACATGACCATTAAGATGAAAATGGGCTTCATCCGAAAAGAAGATGTTGGTAAACGTTGAAAAGCGTTCAGTCATCTGGTTTACGAAGTCAAGCCTCTGACCAGCATCCTGAGGCTTCAATTCTTGCACCAACTGAATTTTATAGGGGTTCAGCTTTAAATCTTTGTGTAAAATGCGGAATAATGATGACCTATGCACATTTAAAGCAACAGCACGCTTACGAATCGAAACGTTTGGGTCGTCACGAACAGACTGAGTAACACTCTTTACGTTTTCGACCGTTCTCGAAGACCTCGGACGCCCGGATTTTGGTTTATCTAGTGTTGAACCGGTCTCTTCAAACTTCTGGACCCATTTTCCAATAAGCCGAGCGCTTGGCGCATCATTTAAGTGACGAATATGTCGAAAATTGCAGAATTTTCTACGCGCTACAGTCGCCGAATTACCGTTTTTGTAAAACTCACGTACGCACAAAGCACGGTCCGCTCCCGAGAAACGCTCCATAGTGACTAAATTCCCAAGAGCCAGGCTACCGATTGACATACTTCCCGCGCCGCTCGGAATAGTTGCGTTCACGCAATAAGCAAAACAAATGTGTACTTTCTTTTGAGACACCCTGTAGTTTCAACGTCGCTCTACCAGTTCCAAGCCTGGGATCTTATTGTTCAAAAGATGGGAAAGGAGGTGAGAGAAGAGTAACAACCTCGTGAAAAAAATCTGGATTCATCTGGCCCAAATGATAGTATTCAGTAAGGGCCCTTGTCTAGAAAACAGATGAAGATGCTGCCTTGCATTTAGGCGTTGGATCAACAAAAGATAGAGGAAGAAAACCTGTACAAAAAATAACCTGGTCCTCCAGATTCGGGATAAGAGCGTTAGTTTAGCTTCCACACATCTGGAAATTCTTAGATTACTATAAATTCTATACCTTTAAAATGATTTTAAATTACATGTGAGTTAAGAAGAAACTAACAAAATGGTTCTTCTTGTTTTTGATTTTAAAATCAATTTTATATGGTAATTTGGTTTGGGACTCTAGTTTATAATCTCTCTTGTGAATGTATAATGTCATACAACCTTCTAACATCTTAGTGAATAACCTCAAATAAAGATTCACCCTGAAGATGAAAATGATAATAATGATTTTCGAAATCTTGGATTAACTTTAAAGAGTACTCTTTCACTTGCTGCACACCACAATTTGTCAGCAATGGCTACTCTTTATATATATATATATATATATATATATATATATATATATATATATATATATATATATATTTTGGTGTGTATATGACAAAATTTTTTATAGACAATGGGAGCTCCCATTTCAAGTATATTATCCTTATCTATTAATACAAAAGAATGAAACACTATTGACGAAAGTTTACCGTCCGGCATACAAGTTCAGTATAATTTATAATTTTAAAGTGTTTGTTCTGTCTCCGTTTTGTTTTATTTTGATGTTGTGAGACTTCCAATTAAGGTAGGATTAATTTTTAATTAATAGCAGGGTATTCAAACGTAATATGTTTGAAAAATGCTAGGGAAGTTCCAACAAAAGCTTTACATTGACATGTGAATATATGTTCCAAACTAAGAAAACATTCTTTGTTGTATTTTAATTAAGAAAAAGTACTGCTCCGTGTATGAATGAAGGAAAATGCGAACAGTAAATGCAAACTGCGTTCCAACCATATCCTTTTTGTGTTAGAGGCACAGCCAGGTGCATGTCGGTACCTTGATGAGTCTAGTAGAGACGTAACATGTACCTCTGCCGTATCACTATGGCGGGGAGGGTAAGTTTTGACCTTCTTCTCGGTATGGTGGTACAGGTCGGCCACCATCTCGATGGTGGTGGAATAGGATAAATTGTGTTCCTTAGCAATTTGTTCAAACTGTGCAACCTCTAACACAGAAAGGATATGGTTGGAACGCAGTTTGCATTTACTGTTCGCATTTTCCTTCATATATATATATATATATATATATATATATATATATATATATATATATATATATATATATATATATTAATTATATTTTCGATTACTTCCCCTATTTCTAAAACTTCATAAATTTTTTACTTTTTTGTACCTTGATATAATTAATTTCTTATTAAAAATTCTTATCTCTTGACATCTTTTATCTTAAAAAGTTATACCTAGTAGATTATTTAGATCTAATTATAAAATTAAATAAATTAAAACTTTTTGTGTTAATTTGTTATTGATTTTGTGTGTTATTGTTCTTTGCCCTTCCATTTTTACCTTATTATCATTGTTAGCTAGTTGCTATGTAAATTGATGTTATTGTTGGCCTATTGGCCCTTAAACATACTCCAAATTTCTTCGAACAATCCTGAGCCTGGATAAAGTGTGAAGGAAGACTATGATGCTGTCACTACGCAATAAATCATTTAAATGGTGTTTTTTATAGAGGTATATAACTTTAAGTTGGCAACACTTTTTTAACTGGCGGCCATTTTGTCAGCTGTCAAGTGATTTATGTTTAGTTTGGTTTGGCATTTCAACATGAATAGACTGACGCCTGAACAACGCTTCCAAATTGTGCAAATTTATTTTGAAACTTATGGTTCTGTTCGAAATACGTATCGCGCACTACGTCCATTTTACGGTCAACATAATCGTCCATCAGAGCAATTAATTCGATTAACTATGGAACGTTTTCGCACCACGTTTACTCTAAATGATAATACGCATCCACAGAGACGTCGTACAGTGCGTACAGAAGAAGTCATTGCTGCTGTAGAGCATAGCGTAGAGGAAGACCCGAATCAGTCTATCCGCCATCGTGCACAGGAATGGGATATGTGTCCATTCACTTTATGGAAGATTTTGCGGAAAGATCTTGGTTTGCGTGCTTACAAAATCCAACTCGTGCAAGAATTGAAGCCACACGATCACCTAGCAAGGCGTAGATTCGGTGAATGGGCCCAAAACAAGATTGCCGTTGATCCCGATTTTCATAAGCGAATTTTGTTTAGCGATGAAGCTCACTTTTGTTTGAATGGATACGTCAATAAACAAAACTGCCGTATTTGGAGTGATGATAATCCTCAAGTGTATGTTGAGACACCGTTACATCCAGAAAAACTGACTGTTTGGTGTGCTTTATGGGCTGGTGGAATCATTGGTCCGTACTTCTTTAAAAACGATGCTGGTCAGAACGTTACAGTCAATGGTGACCACTATAGAGCCATGATTACTGACTTTTTCGTTCATCAATTAAACAACCATGATGTGCAGGAGCTGTGGTTTCAACAAGACGGCGCAACATGTCACACAGCTCGTGCCACAATTGATTTATTGAAGGAAACGTTTGGTAACCGCATAGTTTCACGTTTCAGACTCGTGAATTGGCTTCCAATATCGTGCGACTTAACGCCGCTAGACTATTTTCTGTGGGGATATGTGAAGTCGCTAGTCTACGCCGATAAGCCCGAAACGATTGATCACTTGGAGGACAACATTCGCCGCGTTATTGCCGATATACGGCCACAAATGTTGGAAAAAGTCATCGAAAATTGGACCTCCAGATTAGACTACGTCCGAGCCAGCCGTGGCGGTCATATGCGAGAAGTCATATTTAAATTATAATGCCAGAAGGTTATCTTTCGAATAAAGTAAATTTCATGTCAATTTAAAAAATTCATTTTTGTTTTATTCCATTTAAAAGTTCTATACCTCTATAAAAAAACACCCTTATAACTTTTTTGAACCAAATATGTCAAAGAATTTCATACCGAATAAAAGAGTTATGAAGCTGTAGATATAATCGAACTGCTGCTGGTGGTGACCTCTGCAAAAAAATACAAATCTAGTGCAAATCAAGTTATTATTAAGACAAATACATACAAAAAAGTTTTAATAAATTATAACGTTGACACCCGACGTTTTTAAATAGTTCCATTAAGGTGAGTGGGTGTAAACCCGCGTAAGAATCTCTTAGTGCAACGAGAAATAAGTCTGAAATAAAAATACCACATCCAACTTGTTAAGTGTAAGAATTTAAAGCGCACTTAAGGCATAAATGCAGATCGCAGTACCAAAGTAATTCACGTAGGTGTTTGAGAATGTCTGTTAACAAAACAATAATGTTTAGTGTTTAGTGCAGAGAACTAAAACATCAATTGTTATTGACGTATATTGCTTGACCTTTCGGGTTTTATAATGGTACTCGAGTGGTACTACATAAGAAAAAAACATTAATTGTTGTAGTACTAAGTTTATTATTTTGAAGTCGGATTCATTGGTAGATCCAATATTAATTTGTAGATCTGTTTATTTACTTGGTACTTTTTTGAAGGCTGTACAGGGTGAGTCAACGATTGGATGAAGTAGGTTTGTGCCTTTTCGGTGAAATTAACAAAGAAACTATATTTATTGTTTGATACAGTTTATTTTTACGCAGATTTTAAAAATATTTAGGACTCTACAGGGTGAGCCAAAAAACTAGGACAGCATAAAGTTGTATTTTTTTTTAATAGAACACCCTATATACAAATCGTATTTTCGATTTAGCTTATAATTTTAAATCTTTTTTATTAAGGGTTTACTATAACAAAACTTTATAGTTTCTGAGATAATTAAGTTTAAAGAAAAAAAGTCACATTTTCAAGCATCAATTCAATCATAAATAACGTTTTCAATTTTGTGACAAATATATTCAAATTTGGAATTTAGAAAGGCCAAGGACAAGCTAACATAATTTTTACCTAATATTTGCAATAAAAGCTACAGGGTGTTGAACACATCGGCTCAAATTTGAACAAGTTTTAATGAATAAATATCTTTTTTTTTAAATGGTACACCCTGTATATTTTCATGTTATTTAATAGAGTAATAAAAACCCTAAAAGTTTTGTTCAATATATCCTATACCTATTTATAATAGTTTTTGAGATATTTCATTTTTTCTTATTTTCCATACTTTTTTACAGAAATAGTCTTCATTATCATAGTAGCCATGTAAAATAATAAAAAGAAACTACAGAAACAAACAGAATGTGGTTAAATATGATGAAATACATTATTCGTTATATTACAACGGCAATAGTTTAATTAAACATAATGTGAAAAAATTAACACAACAATAACGACAAGGCAAATACATATTTACTTTTATACTAAATTGAAACAAAAAAATTACCTATTAAATACTGAGATTAATTATTTCTTTTTAATAAGTGTTCGAATAAACGACCCTCTTGTGCAATGCACAAATTTAGTCTTTTTTGCAGATTTTCTCGGACCCTGGACAAAATTAGTGGCGTTATTGTTCTACAGGTATCCCTAATCCTGTTTCGCATATCTTCCACTGTTGTTGGTGGATTAACATACACCTTATTTTTAATATAACCCCATAGGAAGAAATCTAATGGGGTGATGTCTCAAGACCTTGGTGGCCACTTAATGAAACCCCCACGTCCAATCTATTTTTGCGGATATCGTTGGTCCAAAAACGCACGAACTTCACGATGGTAATACGGAGGCGCACCATCGTGCTGGAACCACATACTGTCGAGCTCATCCCTATCGAGACCTTGAAGCAGTTGGGGTAGTTCTTCTTGTAGAAAGTTCAGGTAACTATGGCCATTTAGTGGTTCATTAAAAAAGTGGGGTCCAATAATTCGATTATGATGAATACCACACCAAACATTTAATGACCAGTGGTTTTGATGTTGCACCTCTCTAATCCAAAATGAGTTTTCTGTGGCATAATAATGCATGTTGCGTCTATTTACGGCACCGTTACTTCTAAAAGTAGCTTCATCACTAAACATTACCTTGCATAATAAATTTGGATTTAATTGAATCTCCGCATTTATTGTACGACAAAAGTTTACACGACTTTCAAAATCCTGTCCATGCAATTCTTGGAGTAATTCCATGTGATATGGATGATACCTATATTTCTTGGTAGTACGATTAACGGTGGATTGTGATATTTCACATAATGCTGCTAAGTGACGGCTACCAATATAAGGATTTTCCTGAACATTTAACAACACTTGTAGTCCTTTTTCTTCATTAGTTACTGGTTTGTTGACCACTTTACGTTTTGGATAATCAACAGTACCAGAAGAATCAAATCTTTGCATTAAGTTTTGAAAAGTATGGGTATTAGGCTGGCGTCGATCAGGATACTTCATTTTGTAAATTATTTGAGCAAGAAGGCAATTTTTTTGAGCCTCTCCTATTGTATAAATCATATCTATTAACTCATTCTTTGGAAAATTCATTTTACAATATAAGATGAATGCAAAAAAAACCAAACTACACTACATAAAAACCAAAAGAAGAGATTGCGGTTATAAATTTGACACACAGAAAAATGTTCTTTTACATTGTTTTTGCCATGGCTACTATGATAATGAAGACTATTTCTGTAAAAAAGTATGGAAAATTATAAAAACTGAAATATCTCAAAAACTATTATAAATAGGTGTAGGATATATTGAACAAAACTTTTAGGGTTTTTATTACTCTATTAAATAACATGAAAATATACAGGGTGTACCATTTAAAAAAAAGATATTTATTCATTTAAACTTGTTCAAATTTGAGCCGATGTGTTCAACACCCTGTAGCTTTTATTGCAAATATTAGGTAAAAATTATATTAACTTGTCCTTGGCCTTGCTAAATTCCAAATTTGAATATATTTGTCACAAAATTGAAAACGTTATTTAGGATTGAATTGATGCTTGAAAATCCGACTTTTTTTCTTTAAACTTAATTATCTCAGAAACTATAAAGTTTTGTTATAGTAAACCCTTAATAAAAAAGATTTAAAATTATAAGCTAAATCGAAAATTCGATTCGTATATAGGGTGTTCTATTTAAAAAAATACAACTTTATGCTGTCCTAGTTTTTTGGCTCACCCTGTAGAGTCCTAAATATTTTTAAAATCTGCGTAAAAATAAACTGTATCAAACAATAAATATAGTTTCTTTATTAATTTCACCGAAAAGGCACAAACCTACTTCATCCAATCGTTGACTCACCCTGTACTGCAATTCTTCAGAGGGTTAGTTTTAAATTAATTCGCGGTGAGTTAGTATCTTTTTCATATCATAACTACGAGAGACACTAAAATAAATATTTTGCTAGCAACTGATTTTCTTTCGCCCGGTGAAAAAAGAACTTTTTCTCTTGTATGACAAATCTGATTCAAATAACTTGTGTTGTATGAAGCGTTTTGTATCACAAAAAGAGTTGTGCGAAATAAGAACATCTCACTGTACCCTTATTAATCCAAAAATTCCGCGGAGAAAAGCTGGGCATCACATATGTGGTAGCGATCTGAAGAATTGAAAGAGAGAGGAGAATGCAGATTTTGCGATGATGCGAACAAAACCTCTATTCACATCTTTTCAGAAAACCCTAGAAAGCGGTTGGGAGCACACAAATAGAAGAAAGGGAGTTACCTACTTTGAAGAGCATTCCAATCCTCTAAGGTTCCTGATGGTAATAGGGCTGAAGGACCTGTTCTAGTGGGCAAGGTATTCCTAACGACTTAGCACCAGAAGAGGCACACAATCGATCTATTAGGTCACAGTGTATTGACACCCATTTCTACATACATACGTACACAAAGATATCCTCCTTCTTCACAACAATGCACAGGTTCACAGAGAAGTCAAAGTATAAATGCCTCTCCGTATATTGTTAACACAACTTTTGATTTGGTTTCCATTATTTCTTGGCTTAGTTATGAGTCTGAGGGAGGAGCTAAAATGTTTTTCGGCCTTGGGTATTTTTATTGAAAAAGTTTTATAATTTTTATTTCGATAATCTGTATTTAGCTCAAAGGTTTTCAATAGAGAGGGGGAAATAACGCTCCTTAATG
This sequence comes from Diaprepes abbreviatus, assembly GCA_034092305.1. NCBI lineage: Eukaryota > Metazoa > Arthropoda > Insecta > Coleoptera > Curculionidae > Diaprepes > Diaprepes abbreviatus. The sequence goes on from JASJET010000390.1 coordinate 1,013,966, forward strand.
GGCGCTGAAGTCTCTCAAGGGGGCGGGTGCGGGTTTAGGGGCAATTGGAGGGAGTTAAAGTGGTCACACACTAGAATACATAAAAAACTGGAAATAGATATTAGCGATACCCAATTTGGATTTCGAAATGGACTCGGAACGAGAGAAGCGTTATTTGCACTGAATGTCATGTCTCAAAGATGCCTTGATATAAATCAGGATGTATATATGTGCTTCATAGACTACAATAAGGCCTTTGACAAAGTGAGACATGATCACCTTATCAGTCTATTGACGGAAAAGAACCTCGATAAAAGAGACATCAGAATTATATCGAATATTTATTACAATCAGAAAGCAGTAGTGCGAGTGGAGCATGAGACGACTGAAGAAGTCGAAATAAAAAGAGGAGTGAGACAAGGGTGTATACTTTCACCGACCTTGTTCAATTTTTACTCTGAGGACATAATGAATAGAGCACTTATTGACCGATTCGTTGGTATTAAAATAAATGGAATTTTAATAAACAACCTCAGATACGCCGATGACACAGTACTTATCGCAGAAACACTCGAGGATCTCCAGACCTTAGTCAATAGAGTAGCAACAGTCAGTGAAGAAGTGAGAGTGTTCTGTGGCAGAGACCTGAGTCTTGAATTAAAGGTTCGTCTGGCAAGATGTTACGTACTGTCAGTTTTGTTTTATGGAATGGAGGCATGGACGCATAAAAAGATCGATATTAACAAGTTGGAAGCCTTTGAATTGTGGATGTACCGCAGAATGTTAAGAATATCATGGATGGAGAAAATCACAAACGCTGAAGTACTGAGGAGAATGAATAAAGAAAAGGAGGTCATACTTACAATTAAAAAACGAAAATTACAATACCTGGGACACGTTACGAGAGGAGAAAGATATCAACTACTGAGAACTATTATGCAGGGAAAAATTATGGGAGAGAAATCTGTAGGAAGAAGACGAATCTCTTGGTTAAAAAACCTAAGAGAATGGTATAATTGCAGCAATAACCAGCTGTTTAGGTCAGCAGTCTCGAAAATATGTATAGCTCTGATGATCGCCAACCTTCGGAGCGAAGACGGCACCTAAAGAAGAAGAAGAAAGTGGTCAAGATGGGCGGCGGGAAGAAATTAATAATACATACTTTAGAACTCTTCATTTTATTTTTGTGGCACAAATTTTTAAAATAAATAAAATTCCATATTATAATTTGTTTAATTTTATTTGTGGTAAGTTATTGGAAGTCCGATTTCCGTAATCTAGCTATCCAGCACTTTAAATTATAGCATGGGAGCTACACAGCGAGTGTGCTGGAATCGTAAACAAACGAAGGCATGCAAGTCGATGCGTGCTCGCTTCAAATCTATAAAAAGTAGAGACCTGGAAATTGATATCAGTACTTAGTATGTGCTATACCAATAATCCTTATGTGTGAGTGATTATATAAGTCATTAATCATAATAAACAATAGAAAGTGAATAATAAATCTTTTAAAACCTTGGCAAAAGCTTTCTTTTGTCATTCCTGAACCTAAAAAGAAACGCTAACAGGACAGTATTAATTATCGGAAATATGAATTTAGGTAAAAAATCTAAATTTCAATAAAAAATACAATAAATCTGCTGTGCTCACACATATATATATATATATATATATATATATATATATATATATATATATATATATATATATATATATATTGTGACGATTTGCGCTATTATTACGCCCGCACAAAGTTCTTGCCCGGCCAAATTAAATTAAAATGTTAATATTTATTTGTTGAGCAACAGGTAAAAGATAATTATAATAAATTATAACTATTCTTTACCAATTTGAAGTATTTTCAAATTTCCTATATAGATTTAGATGTGTTCCTACCTGTAAATTGACTCCTTCTCAGGTGAGTTCAGTGGTTTATAAGATATCAATCAGACAATCAATACACAGAATGATTGAAACACAAAATATAAATTTTATTTAACGATATTAAAAAAAATGGCATAATATTATTAATTATTACTAGATAGAATTTAAATAGTCAATATTTTTATCTTTCATCCAACACTATTTCTAATCAATATTTATTAGTTACTTTTATCTACCATGCATTGTCTTTTAACAACCTGGACCACAAATTGGCAACGTTTACTTTTGTAATCGTCTACTAGATGGCTATAGTGCAGTTTTATATGGAAATCGTCGTTTATTTGTTGGAAATAATATTATTTAAAACAAGTTATCGTGTGCTGTGTTGTGAAAGAAGAAGTTAATATAGTTTCACACCTAATATTTATGATGATAAATATTATTATGTTTCAACAGGTTAGTATAGCAAACTATAATTTATTAATTTTATTATTTTAATTTTAAGAAAAGTTAAGTTGATATTGGATGCTAATCTTCAATGTCTACGAAAAAAAGAATTGCTTATCTAATATAAATACCTTGTAATATTTTCTTATATATATATATATATATATATATATATATATATATATATATATATATATATATATATATATATATATATTTATTTATTTGAACTATAAGTAAGTGAATGCGTTAGAAAAACTTAAAATTCAAGAGTTTTGGGAAAAATATTTGTAATTTCCTAACTTGATAGGAAACTATTATAAAATATTTTGGCCATATTTAAAAGATTTTTGAAGAAGAAAACGAGTAAATCAATATACTGGGATAGGGTTTATGAAATTGGACCAAGGTACAGAAAACAAAACCAAGGTATAGAAAATAAAACCAAGGTACAGAAAACAAAACCAAGGTATAGAAAATAAAACCAAGGTACAGAAAACAACACCAAGATATTTATAATAGTTTAAAAAGGTAAATGCTATTAGTTGTTTGTAGAAAATAAAAAATAAAAAACACTAGCATCAATAACAGTCAGTTTTAACAAGATAAAAATAAAAATATACTAATGAATCATACTTACCTGATAATATATAAATAACATTAATTATCAATAGTAGGTGCCATTATAATAATAATTAACGACTTATATCACGTCACGACAAACGAAAATTTTAAAAAATAAACCAAATTTCGAGAAATTAAATACGTTTAAAAAATTAAATTGCAGTAACGCCATCTAGTAGTAGGTTGTAAAATTGAAATAATAAAACGTTGCTAAGGTGTGATACAGGTTGTTGTAAAGGGATAATGCATGGCAAATAAAGATAAATAAATGACAAATTGATAAGAAGTATAGTTGCATGAAATTATATAGTATTGTTCTCATAATTTCATCTAAAATTGTTGAAAATTGTGCCATATTTAATAATTTTTGAATAAAATATTTATATTGTGTTTTAATCTGTATTCATTATCTGGGTGTGACCTTTTAAAACAACTGAACTCACCTTAAAAGAGGGTAAAATTAACAGGTAGGAACATATATATATATATATATATATATATATATATATATATATATATATATATATATATATATATATATATATATATCTGTAGAACATCTTGAATATAAAAAATTTTGGAAATTTAAATATTTTCAAAATTTGGTAAGAAATAATTGTAATTTCTTATACTTATTTTTTACCTGACGCCCAACAAACAAACATTAAGTATTTTTGATTAAATTTTGGCAATTCATTTGGAAAATTTAAAAAAATTCTTGAAAATAAATAAATAATAATAATAAATAAGTTTCCTATAAAAATAAATTAATTCTTTTTAACCGAGTAAATTTTGTGCGGGTGCGTATAGCGCTAGAGGGTTCATGCGACGAGCCGAGCGCGACCACACACCATATAATCGTCATATATATATATATACATCGGGTGTCAACGAATCTATTAGACAAGTCATAATTTTTAGAGTATTATGTGTATCAAAATGAAAATTGGTACAGGTAAATGGTATGTGAAGGGGAGAGTTTTCGCATATTTTCCACTTTCCGGCCACTTCCGGTTTCACCGGAAATGGCCCCGGTTTTGAATTTTTAAATAGAATACCCTGCATATTTTAACATTTTTGGATTTCTGAGACAATTCTAGATCAGAATGTGACATTTTAAAAACTTTTTACGTCTACTTCATTTTTTTAGAGTCACTTTTAAAATTGCATCTAGGTGGCCATGATCGGACGCAAACTAATCTAAGGGCCTTAGGTGATGTCAAAAAAATACAATCGCAAAGTTTTAGTTACTAGTATGAGACAGGAATAAGACAAGTTGACAAAATTACGTTTTCATTTCTAACTATTAATTTTCAAATGGCGACCCCTTTTTTACAACTACTTTTCGAAAAAAGCATTCTTTGACGAATTTAACGGTGCTAATTTATTTGCGATTGGATTAGACATAAGAACAGAAATTAAATATTATTAAGCAAAATACTGGATAATTTATTTACTTATGACAAGTGCGCCATGGACAGCCATGATGCATAATAATTTTCAACTGTTTTTAACAAGTCTTCTTTGGAAAACAAAGCACTCACTTAAGTAGATAATGAGAGTGACATACGCTCTAAGAACTCTAAACTTAAAGAAAATTAAGAAACTTTTTCGTCTGTTCTTAGAGCGTATGTCACTGTCATTAACTACATAAGTGAGTGCTTTGTTTTCCAAAGAAGACTTGATAAAAACAGTTGCAAATTATTATGCATCATGGCAGTCCATGGCGCACTTGTCATAAGTAAATAAATTATCCAGTATTTTGCTTAATACTATTTAATTTCTGTTCTTATGTCTAATTCTATCGCAAATAAATTAGTACCGTTAAATTCGTCAAAGAATGCTTTTTTCGAAAAGTAGTTGTCAAAAAGGGGTCGCCATTTGAAAATTAACAGTTAGAAATGAAAACGTAATTTTGTCAACTTGTCTTATTCTACTACTTTCATACTAGTAACTAAAACTTTGCGATTGTATTTTTGTGACATCACCTAAGGCCCTTAGATTAGTTTGCGTCCGATCATGGCCACCTAGATGCAATTTTAAAAGTGGCTCTAAAAAAATGAAGTAGATGTAAAAAGTTTTTAAAATATCACATTCTGATCTAGAATTGTCTCAGAAATCCAAAAATGTTAAAATATACAGGGTGTTCCATTTAAAAATTCAAAACCGGGGCTATTTCCGGTGAAACGGGAAGTGGCCGGAAAGTGGAAAATATGCGAAAACTCTCCCCTTCACATACCATTTACCTGTATCAATTCTCATTTTGATACACATAATACTCTAGAAATTACGACTTGTCTATTAGATTCGTTGACACTCGGTATATATATATATATATATATATATATATATATATATATATATATATATATATGTATATATATATATATATATATATATATATATATATATATATATATATATATTTCAAAAAGGAAAGGATTTGCAAGAAATAAACTATTTCTAAATATTCTTTCCTTTTTTTTCTGCTTGTAAGGAAAATACATATAGGAACTATGAATTTAGGTAAATATTTTACAAGCGAATTATTACCTATGTGTTTATCTTCATGTTATACATTAGAATACCTTCTTAATGCGTCCGATACCAATTTCCCTTCATTTTAAGCGCAAACAGCCTTAAATTATTAACCTGCAATGCATAAAGTTATCAACCGAAGACATTTTAGAATCAATTTTCTACTGCCTATTTTTTCTGCTTCGTTACAACAAAATGAATACGTCTTTAATCACCTTTTTAACATGATATATTGAGCAGTAAACGTTAGTCAATAAGACTTTAACGGTTCTATGGCTTTATTTGGACATTCATTTAAATAACTAATATATTTTTGATTGGGATTTTGTTACAGAGTCTGAGAAGAGATAAAAAGCGTGTTGATTGGATTTATTCGAAGTTAATAGTCAGTTTGTTTGTTGGACAGTTTGTTGTAAATATTTATACCGGTTGTATAACGAATTTATTTATTAATATTAAATCATTTTAAATTGTGAAAAGTAGGTACAGTGTCAGTTGAGATAATATTTGAAAAAAAAAAATCGTTACAGCATTCTGGTAACCAATTGCAGGTAGTCAGAGTGAAATGGGGTAGAATTTTAGAGGTAAAAAATGTCTTTCTGCGATTTCTGCCAAAAATGGTAGCAAAAAATTGAAATATAAATAAATGTATGACAATAGGCACTGATCTTAGAAAAGAAGAAGACACACAGAAATTTTAAAATGTCTAATTCTGCTGAAAACTATATGGTGTTCTCTGATTTGAGAAGATCATGTAAGCAGTTATATGAAAGTACCTACCATGCTTATATTTCGAATATGGAGGGGACTATGTGCTCCGATAATAGTGCATTTTGGGGTTATGTGAATGCAAAAAAATGGAAGAGGTTGTTTCCCCAGCTCAATGTCCTATGGTGATTCTTGGGCTAATAATCAATCAGACATAGTGGAGCTCTTCAGGTTATTTTTTTCATCTGTGTATTCTAGTAACTCCGGCGGCCTCTCATCTCATAACTGTGCAGGGTCAACTGATCTTGGTTCTCTGCATGTGACACCTGTGAATGTATTTAATGGAATCTCACATCTAGAAAGTAGGTTGGGAGTGGGGCCGGATGGTATTTCACCTTATTTTATCAAAGGTTGCCAGTGTATTCTTTCCACAATATTATCTGAAATATTTAATGTATCTCTGTCCACTGGTGTGTTTCCTGATGTTTGGAAGGTTACTTATATTACCCCTATCTACAAGTGTGGTGATAAAACGAATGTTGAGAATGAAAATGTCTGCTAGTAGGGGGCTAAGAGGAGAATCTATTGGTAAGCCCGAATATTATAAATAATATTTGTTATTGAACTGGAATGAATGTTCAGAGTGTGATAGCTTATACACTGGATAAAGTGGTAGAAGCTGTAAAACTCGCTCTTCAGAACACTATCGATCATATAGACTACAAAAAATAGACTCGAACTTTGCCAACCATAGCTTAGAACACAACCACAGTTTTCCTAATTTAAACAACACTGATATTACATTATTCAACAAAGGGCCAAAAGTTAAATATTCTTGAATCTTTAGGAATATATAAACATAGTAAAAATAAAAATGTAAATTTGCTTAATGACCAGACAGTTCTTAGGTTTTCCCCGTTATTTGTTGTCGCCAAATAATAATTAGTTCCCTTTGTAATAATGTAATTTCTCAGGTAGTTTTTATTTATTATTAAATTTCTTCATGTTTCTGTATTGAATACTTAGTCTACGTTTGTAATTCAGTTTGAAAATGACTGTGAGTTGAAACTGCAGTCACTGTTTTCTAAATAAATTTAGTGATATAAAACATAGTAGTTCCTTTTTAAACATTTCCCGAAGATGATTAACTACCACATAGTAACAGCTACCAGCATCAACTTTTTACAATTTTTTATTTGTAAGTCAAAATTTTTACTTACATTTCAGAAATAACATACACCTAATTGAATTATATAAAACAAATCTAGCAGTGGAACCCTTAAAAGAAATATCTATCGATTGCATTGCAAAGGCTGGAGGGTATAATAAAATAGGAATCATTTCAACAGACACCATGATTGAGAAAGAAAATTTATATTGGTGCAAAATTTGTTTCTTCAAAAATGTCAGGATGACCAGCGGCGGCACCTAAGTTAAAAAAAAATCAGAAAAAAATTTAAAAACATGAAAAATTATTGAGATTTTTGAAAAGCTAAAATAAAGGGAGCGTTGATGAAATTTGTTATAAGAAAATTCTCTTAAATCAAAAAAAAATACAGCTAGGGCAAGATGGCTTGATATAACGCGGCCCCCCTAGCTACTGTAATTTTGTAATATCTCTGCTTCCAATCAACTTTTTTCAATTTTGAAAAAAGTGGTGTCGTTGTCATTGAATTTGAAACAAAGTTCAACATAAATTTGAGGTCGAAAGCAAACTATTAACGATTTTATAGCGTTAAAAACATTTAAATTGTTTATAACAAATTTCTTGACCATTTTTCGGAAAAATTCATTTAAGATTTGTAATCCGTGGGTAAAAATACATAAGAAAAACTCGGGTGCCCAAACTAAGGACTCTTTATAAAGTATGATAGACGTTTGTTAAATAGAAATAAAGTTTGTATTAAGAGAAGAAATTTTTTGCTCAAAGATATTTTACCTGAACACCCGCCACTGCCACTAATATTCAATATTATTATATACTGGATGCGGAACATTTATTTTATGAAGCATTTGAGATGTTTTATGTCGAGATAATGTAAATATTTATTAAAACACACTCAAATATGTCACTAATTTGTTGTTCGAATGTTGTGGAATGCCGTACGTTGGGAAATGGAGCGAAAGAATCCAAATAAGTTTATGTAAATAATTTGGTATTATGTAAATATGTTTGGTTTAAAACGTTTTGGGTTATATAAATTTTAAACCATCCAAATTAAGTGTATTTAGAAAAAGTGTATATATAATTTGTGTTAGGTAAGGTAACTAAATTATTATTTTTTTTCAGGGGGGGGGGTAGATTAGTATACTCAACAGTTTTTTTCATCTACTAATTTAAATCTGTTAGAAAAGAAAAAACTCTAGACTTTTTATTACCTGCCAATTTTTTTTAATGCTCAACAGGTTTATCCTTGTGATCCGAGTGTCTTATTTCAAGGTGTCTACCAAGAAGAGATGATTTTAAACTGCGGTTGGACAGGATTTCATTACAGATTACACAAAACGGTTTAGGTTCTGACTCCTCCCCGGTAAAATAAACACCCATTTCAAAATAGTCACTATCATATTTTCGTTTCTTTCTTTTTCCTAACTCAGTTCGCCTATTTTTTTTTTTTGCTTTTAAGTCTACTGAGACGGTACCTCACTACAACTACCACCCCTTGTTGGTTCCAAATCAGAGACTGAACTAGAAGAGACAATTGTTTGCACATTTAGCTTGCCACAGAGGCGCAATTCCTCACAATGAGGTGAGAGCTAAAGTAAATAAAATTTTAAAATGTTAAAAAAAAGCTCTGGAGTATAAGTTATTCAGGGCGCCATTGCATCAAAGCTAGGCTCAATGCAGAAATCTTCCACGGTGTTGTTAGGAACTTGCTTTCAACTTTACTCTCTAAAATTAGCTATAAACAACAAATAAAAGGTTCAAACGCAAGTAACATGTGGGACAAATAAACTCGGTAGGAAATTAATAGTAAAAAAGATCTTGAATGAAAAGATTGAACTACCAACAAAAAAAGATATAAATCCAAACATATTAATATACAATACCGCCCACTGGCCTAAAGCAAACCCGTTCATTCTATGCTTAATGCACAACAACTAACAATAATTAAGAATAAGTTCCTTAAATAAATATATAAAAGTAATACAAGGTTTGCCTGAGAAATGGCGAGGCTGTCAGTTGTTTAATCTCTCGGCTACGGTGTAGATTCAGACGTAACCATAGGACAGAAACACGCATGTAGGGTGGATAGCTGTTATGTTCTAACCCGTAGGATGAACCCCGATTTCCTAGGGCCTAGACGAATTCCTCGTTAAAAACGTGCTTAAGACTAACAAAATTCCTGTTTCCAGGTTTTATTTCAGTAAAATAGCACTCCAATTTCAAATCCAGCAAGATGCTGTCAATGCAGCGGGATGGAAGTCCTGATTTCTCTATGACTGATTCTAAAAGGAAAAAGTGAAAATCAATTTGGCTTCCATTTTATTTGTAAGCCTCAAGCTTTCGCGACACACTACCTCGTTCTCTCGTGTCAACTTAACAGAAAGAACAGTGCAAAATGTGCCGGGCGCAATAAAAATGGGCTGAAACAGATTTGCTAATTAATTAATCGTGAGTATTTTCGGTTCTAAATTAAACAGGCATTCTTTGTTTATTTTTTTGAAATTTTTAAATTAAGGAGTATGCATTTCATGCCAGCCATTAGCAATACAGCATTAGTTGTCCGTCCAAAGTTCCTCTAAAAATTACAAAACAGAAATCACAGCCCAACATGCTACTGCCTAAAAGAATGAGAATTGTCTATACGTCAACTCCAAGCGACATACTAGACAGTGACATTTATTCAGGATATATCAAGACAATTGCCATAAAAAAGGATAAAAGTTAGAATTTCACTCGAATAGCAGGCAGGAAAAACGATATTTCTAAGAAAAAAAGGGAAATGAAAATTCCTCATCCAAATAAAAACAACCTAGTACAATGTCGCAGAGTCGACGACCTTATAAATCAGTTAAACTTCAACACAAACAAAAAACTTGTTTCACTTTGCTACCAATTTTAAGGGAGGTTGTCATAAGCGTGCTAGAAATGCGACTAATTTGCAAATGCAAATCAAATTCCTTTACCATTTACCATTCGACCACGAAAAGTATCTAAACTAGGAGATTAACGTAATCAGTTCTTAAATTCGGTACCTTGGGGGGGGGGGGGGTTGTTTACCAGTCGTTGCCACCAGTTCCTGAAAATTAGATCATGAATGAATTTTGTCTCGCTAGCTTGTACCAGACGAGTCACTGTCTCTGTTTATTATTAGACTGATTGATCGGTAGTTTCTAGCAATTAATTTGCTTTTCCTCCTACTTTAAGTTTTTGCAAATTACTATTTCTTGCTCTTCACCAGTTATTTCAAATTCCATAACTTAGTTTAGCTAGCACAATTTTTAGTAAATACATAGTCGAAGGGCAATTTATCTTCAAGTGCCTTCTCCATTGCGGAGGTTGGCAATCATATTTTAATTTTTGAGGCAGTTGCTCTAAATAGTTGTTTTGAACTGCATCCAAACCATACCCTTAGGTTTTTTAGCCATGAAATTCGTCGTCGTCCTACGCCTCTTCTGCCACTTTTGCCTTGGATTATGAGCCGTAAGATGCTGTACTTTTCTCCTCGCAGAATGTGTCCGAAATATTGCAGTTTGCTCTGTTTTACTGTTATCTCGACTTCCTTTTCTTTCCCCATTCTTCTCAACACCTCGGCGTTCGTAACTCGATCCACCCACGAAATCCTCTGAATTCTTCTATAGGTCCACATTTCAAAAGAGTTAAGTCTTCTCATTGCCTCTCGATTCAGTGTCCATGCTTCCATTCCATAATATAGAACACTGTATACGTAACATTTAGTCAGTCGTATTTTCAGGGCTAACGTTAGATCTTTGCTGCAGATAACCTTTTTCATTCTAATAAAGTTGGCACGTGCTTTCTCGATTCTGGTTTTTATTTCGATGGTATAATCATTATTTTCTGTTATTAGGGTTCCCAAGTAAGTGTACTTCTTAACTCTTTCTATGTGCTGGCCTCCTACCATTAGGGTTTCATTATTATTGGTGTTGTTCTTACTAATTATCATGAACTTGGTCTTTTTCGTGTTAAGAGAGAGTCCATATTCTCCACTAACTCTTAATATTTTATTCATTATTTTTTCTAGGTCTTTCAAACTATCAGCTACTTTTACGGTGTCATCTGCATACCTAATATTGTTGATTAAAACTCCGTTTACTTTTATCCCTGCTGTTTCAGATTCAAGACTTTCCAATATGACCTCTTCAGAATAAGCGTTAAATAGTAAAGGTGACAATATACATCCTTGTCTGACTCTCCTTTGTATTTCCACATCTCCGGAGATTTCCTGTCCAATCTTTACTGCCGCTCGCTGATTGTAATACAGATTTGATATCAACCTTAAATTTCTTCCATCCAAATTTTTGCTTCTTAGAATCTCTATCAAAAGCTTTGTTGTAATCTATGAAGCAGACATAGAGGTCCTGATTGATATCTAACCATCTTTGAGTAAGCACATTAAAAGCAAATAATGCTTCTCTTGCACCCACCCCGAGAAGAGCAATTAGAACTACTTAAAACATATTTTACATTATGACACAGTTAAATATGACTCTATCTCCACATAAAATTCAAAAATTTGTGTTTTTCCTTGTACCAAAATAACTAAAACTGCAAGAAACATTTCGCTCAGAATCTTAATATAAACACACATAAATACCATCGTGTAAGTAGTTAAATTTTCACGCAACTGCTCTTTCCAGGTATCTCAGCAAAGTATGTTTTGAATATTCATATCTGTCAGTTATAATTTAATTTGCAAAGCCTGGTTTCAAGAGATCTTACGCGGAGAAAATTGAATAAAACATACTTATTTGGTTCGAAATAGAGATGGAAATGTTTGTTTTTGTTTTGATACGCGTACTTTGATGTTAAGAGTTTCTTCAATTACTTCTTGGATAATTTTGTAATGTGGTACACCTTTTATCTGAAAAGAGATACATTTAAAATTTATTACTATTATTATTATTACATCTGTTCCTTATAATTATTCATATAACACTTCAATGTCACCAATAAAGACACATATTTTTCTAACATCACCCCCTGAAGGGTTAAATTCGCATTATATTCACACTAAAGCCCTATTTCGTTACCATAAACTGTCAAAAAAGATTGACAGAAAACCCTATAGGATCTCTTTTATCGGATCACTTGAAAAACTGGTCACATTCTAAATAAATAAAAGATTTTAAGCCGTTACTTACGGATTTATTTAGACAGATGGCACCTTATGGATTGAGTATTTACTTTGGGGAATAATATGTAATTGTTACGACTACTTATCCTGGGAACTGCTAAGATGATTTTATTTCTCAACGCGGCATGTTTATCTAGGGATTACCTATAATATTTTTTCTTAATAAAGTTTCGATAAGACAGTTATATTAGTATCATAAGATACTTGTTATAATATAAAAAATGTAAAATAACTTAATCTAATATTTAATAATATAAACCACAGATTAAAATCCTAAAAACAACTAACAGGAAAGAAAAAATAAAACGATAAGAACACAATCCGCAGCACTGGTCAGCGAAGGACGCAACGAAATAATCACTCAGTACACAGTAAAAGAGTCAGTACATCCTACAGGCTTAAGTGTTCGTTAAAAGAATAAAATAATCTCTGAATAAGATATTTTTTTATTTCTGTTTTGAATTTATTACTGTTTGATATGTTTTTTAATTTTACAGGCAATTTGTTAAACAGAATAATGAAATTATAAATTGGGGATTTCTCAAAGAATGCCGTTCTTTGTTTAGGTATACTAAGAATGTCACTATTTCGTGTATCATATCTGTGACCCTGGCCAAGAGTTTTAAACTCTGAGTAATTTTGTTTTACATATAAAACGCATTTTAGAATATAAATAGAGTAAAAAGTCAAAATGCTGTTTTCCTTAAAAATGGGTCTACACGTATCCGTCCGATTAAGACCAATTATCAACCTCAGTATTCTTTTCTGAGCCAGAAACACTCTATTCATCTCACATCCTCTTCCCCAAGACATGACATTGCTTGACAGATGATTGTATGCCAGAGAATATTACACAGTTAGCAATCCAGCCCGGCCTAGAGATGACCTCATCTGCAAAATAGCAAAGAAGGCAGAATTTAATTTTTTACAAACATGTTCAATATGGGAAAAGAAATGCAGCGATTCATCAAGCCACGTGCCTCAAAATTTAGCATAAGCTGAGGTTTCAATATTATATGTTACTTTATCCTCTACCAGCAATGATTTTTTAAAATTGAAATTTATAAATACAGTCTTTGTTGGGTTTAATATTAACTGATTACTCTGACACCAAATCTCCAACTCCTCACATGCCCCTCCCGCTGTACGTAACAGTTCCTCTGGGGCATCCGCAGATATAGCTATCGTGGTATCATCAGCAAACATAACCAACTTTTCCCTACTGATGAATCTAGGTAGGTTAACATAAATCATAAACAAGAGCAGCCCCAAAACCGACCCCTGCGGCACACCTAAGGCGACTTTTTTGCAATCTGATTTACTTTTTTGGTATCGAACAAACATACCCCTATCAGACATATACGAGTCGATGAGTTTTAGTATATTTCCTCTTATACTCTAAGCAAAGAGCTTTTTCAATAAGAACTCTCTACTCACAGTATCAAACGCACTTGTTAAGTCAAACATTAGACACATCACATACTTGCCCCTGTCGAGCTCTGTATATACAAAATTAAATAAATCACAGCATGCTGTCTAGATGGATTTGTTCTGTCTGAAACCATGTTAGCAAGGAGTAATAATTGAATTTTTTCAAAAACTTTAGAAAATACACTCAGTATAGATATTTGCCTGTAATTGGCCGGGTTGTGAGGATCATTCTTTTTATATATTGGCGTAACTGCCGCCTGCTTTAGTATTTGAGGAAAAATGCCCTCTGAAAGTGATCTGTTTATTAAATATGTCAAGGGAAGTGCGACAGATTCTTAAATTAATTTTAAAATTTGAGGACTTATACTATCGGAACTTGAGGAGCGTTTGTTCTTTAACGAATTGATAGTCGATACTATCCTTTCTTGAACCACCGCAAAAACTACTATTGTTTGAGGAATTGATTCTATAGTTGTTGCTGGTAAGGACATGTTTCGACCGTAGGCCTCAAACAACTTCAACGTGGTAACAGAGCTGAAATATTCAGCGAAGTGGTTAGAAACCTCTTGAGGGTCATCGCTTTTACCATCGGTGAAACGCAAAACGATGTTATGGTTTGTTACTCTTTTCTGTCTATTAAGATTTTGGTTAATCCAGTTCCATATTTCTTTCGTTTTGTTGGTTGCATTATTTATTTTGTCTCTATAATAAGTTTTTTTTGCGTTTTGTATACTCCGCCTATAATTTTTTTTTGTTGCGATAAAGCATCCTATGTTCGGTACTGGCTCTATATCTTTGTAAGAAATAAAGATTATCCAGTTTCTTTCCTCGTCTTACCAAAAAAGGACCATACCACGCATCAGTTTTTGTCATCGATTTTTTGTAACTTCGTCTCACTCCCAACGGACAACTCAAATCCAAGTAATGGCCCACAGTAGATGAAAACTCCGACCAGGCAACATCCGCGCTTGGAAGTTCCAATAGAAAAGACCAATCAATCCGTTCTAAAAGATCTGAAAAGTGTGATAAGTTAGCTGGGCTTAAATTTCTGCCCACCCTATCTTCCGCTGTGCGATGATTGGTTACATCAAGATCATAAGAAACACTAATTATACGAGCAAAGTGATCTGCCAAGTGAGGATTTATTAACTTGCAACTATAATTAGACCTTGGCAGGTTGATGCAAATCTCAGTTTACTACGTTACGACTTGTAAGCATGTCCAGTCATCCTCAAATGTACAGGGTGAGTCAACGATTGGATGAAGTAAGTTTGTGCCTTTTCGGTGAAATTTACAAAGAAACTATATTTATTGTTTGATACAGTTTATTTTTACGCAGATTTTAAAAATATTTAGGACTCTACAGGGTGAGCCAAAAAACTAGGACAGCACAAATTTGTATTTTTTTAAATAGAACACCCTATATACGAATCGTATTTTCGATTTAGCTTATAATTTTAAATATTTTTTATTAAAGGTTTACTATAACAAAACTTTATAGTTTCTGAGATAATTAAGTTTAAAGAACATTTTCAAGCATCAATTTAATCCTAAATAACGTTTTCAATTTTGTGACAAATATATTCAAATTTGGAATTTAGCAAGGCCAAGGACAAGTTAACATAATTTTTACCTAATATTTGCAATAAAAGCTACAGGGTGTTGAACACATCGGCTTAAATTTGAACAAGTTTAAATGAATAAATATCTTTTTTTTTTAAATGGTACACCCTGTATATTTTCATGTTATTTAATAGAGTAATAAAAACCCTAAAAGTTTTGTTCAATATATCCTATACCTATTTATAATAGTTTTTGAGATATTTCAGTTTTTCTTATTTTCCATACTTTTTTACAGAAATAGTCTTCATTATCATAGTAGCCATGTAAAATAATAAAAAGAAACTACAGAAACAAACAGAATGTGGTTAAATATGATGAAATACATTATTCGTTATATTACAACGGCAATAGTTTAATTAAACATAATGTGAAAAAATTAACACAACAATAACGACAAGGCAAATACATATTTACTTTTATACTAAATTGAAACAAAAAAATTACCTATTAAATACTGAGATTAATTATTTCTTTTTAATAAGTGTTCGAATAAACGACCCTCTTGTGCAATGCACAAATTTAGTCCTTTTGCAGATTTTCTCGGACCCTGGACAAAATTAGTGGCGTTATTGTTCTACAGGTATCCCTAATCCTGTTTCGCATATCTTCCACTGTTGTTGGTGGATTAACATACACCTTATTTTTAATATAACCCCATAGGAAGAAATCTAATGGGGTGATGTCGCAAGACCTTGGTGGCCACTCAATGAAACCCCCACGACCAATCCATTTTTGCGGATATCGTTGGTCCAAAAACGCACGAACTTCACGATAGTAATGCGGAGGCGCACCATCGTGCTGGAACCACATACTGTCGAGCTCATCCCTATCGAGACCTTGAAGCAGTTGGGGTAGTTCTTCTTGTAGAAAGTTCAGGTAACTATGGCCATTTAGTGGTTCATTAAAAAAGTGGGGTCCAATAATTCGATTATGATGAATACCACACCAAACATTTAATGACCAGTGGTTTTGATGTTGCACCTCTCTAACCAAAATGGGTTTTCTGTGGCATAATAATGCATGTTGCGTCTATTTAGGGCACCGTTACTTCTAAAAGTAGCTTCATCACTAAACATTACCTTGCATAATAAATTTGAATTTAATTGAATCTCCGCATTTATTGTACGACAAAAGTTTACACGACTTTCAAAATCCTGTCCATGCAATTCTTGGTGTAATTCCATGTGATATGGATGATACCTATATTTCTTGGTACTACGATTAGCGGTGGATTGTGATGTTTCACAGAATGCTGCTAACTGACGGCTACCAATATAAGGATTTTCCTGAACATTTAACAATACTTGTAGTTCTTTTTCTTCATTAGTTACTGGTTTGTTGACCACTTTACGTTTTGGATAATCAACAGTACCAGAAGAATCAAATCTTTGCATTAAGTTTTGAAAAGTATGGGTATTAGGCTGGCGTCGATCAGGATACTTCATTTTGTAAATTCTTTGAGCAAGAAGGCAATTTTTTTGAGCCTCTCCTATGGTATAAATCATATCTATTAACTCATTCTTTGGAAAATTCATTTTACAATATAAGATGAATGCAAAAAAACCAAACTACACTACATAAAAACCAAAAGAAGCGATTGCGGTTATTAATTTGACACACAGAAAAATGTTCTTTTACATTGTTTTTGCCATGGCTACTATGATAATGAAGACTATTTCTGTAAAAAAGTATGGAAAATAAGAAAAACTGAAATATCTCAAAAACTATTATGAGTAGGTATAGGATATATTGAACAAAACTTTTAGGGTTTTTATTACTCTATTAAATAACATGAAAATATACAGGGTGTACCATTTAAAAAAAAAGAAATTTATTCATTTAAACTTGTTCAAATTTGAGCCGATGTGTTCAACACCCTGTAGCTTTTATTGCAAATATTAGGTAAAAATTATGTTAACTTGTCCTTGGCCTTGCTAAATTTCAAATTTGAATACATTTGTCACAAAATTGAAAACATTATTTAGGATTGAATTGATGCTTGAAAATGTGACTTTTTTTCTTTAAACTTAATTATCTCAGAAACTATAAAGTTTTGTTATAGTAAACACTTAATAAAAAAGATTTAAAATTATAAGCTAAATCGAAAATACGATTCGTATATAGGGTGTTCTATTTAAAAAAATACAACTTTATGCTGTCCCAGTTTTTTGGCTCACCCTGTAGAGTCCTAAATATTTTTAAAATCTGCGTAAAAATAAACTGTATCAAACAATAAATATAGTTTCTTTGTTAATTTCACCAAAAAGGCACAAACCTACTTCATCCAATCGTTGACTCACCCTGTACATAATACTAAAAAGAAATAGAGTAAACGAATGCAAGGATATTTTTCCAACACATACTTTGTTAAATAATAAATCTCAACTAGAACTAGTGGGCACACCATATATGTTAACCAAACCGATTTTCCCAAGTATTAAGTTTACTTTAAAAACATTAACCAATCTTTTAGTATCCACCTTGCTTCTCAAATAATAAAAACCCATATGTTACTGTCAAAGATTTTTTCACCGATTACATACGATAAATAATGTAAAAAACGAACGTCTCGACCTTCATGTGTAATCCTAAATCCTTATTGTATACGTAGATGTGTACAAAATTGGAAGTACTATAAATATTTCTTATATTTCAAGTGTCGGAAAGAGTACTTGGGAGTCGTACCAAGTAACCACGAATTTATTTTTCAGGTTAGGTCTCTAAAAGCATTTATACGCATCTTGATACACCTCTTGATATTTGACAATGCCGCTGCAGATATGACGTTCACTGTTTGTTGATAAACATAAAATAGATATTCCTGCAAAAATAGTGATACTGATATACCGTCAGTGAAACAGTAACCTAAATTTATGTAAAGGATGTTTTTTTTATAGAGGTATAGAACTTTTAAATGGAATAAAACAAAGATGAATTTTTTAAATTGACATGAAATTCACTTTATTCGAAAGATAACCTTCTGGCATTATAATTTAAATATGACTTCTGATATATGACCGCCACGGCTGGCTCGGACGTAGTCCAATCTGGAGGTCTAATTTTCGATGACTTTTTCCAACATTTGTGGCCGTATATCGGCAATAACGCGGCGAATGTTGTCCTCCAAGTGATCAATTTTGGGCTTATCGGCGCAGACTAGCTTCTTCACATATCCCCACAGAAAATTGTCTAGCGGCGTTAAGTCGCACGATCTTGGAGGCCAATTCACGGGTCCGAGACGTGAAACTATGCAGTTACCAAACGTTTCCTTCAATAAATCAATTGTGGCACGAGCTGTGTGACATGTTGCGTCGTCTTGTTGAAACCACAGCTCCTGCACATCATGGTTGTTCAATTGATGAACGAAAAAGTCAGTAATCATGGCTCTATAGCGGTCACCATTGACTGTAACGTTCTGACCAGCATCGTTTTTAAAGAAGTACGAACCAATGATTCCACCAGCCCATAAAGCACACAAAACAGTCAGTTTGTCTGGATGTAACGGTGTCTCAACATACACTTGAGGATTATCATCACTCCAAATACGGCAGTTTTGTTTATTGACGTATCCATTCAAACAAAAGTGAGCTTCATCGCTAAACAAAATTCGCTTATGAAAATCGGGATCGACGTCAATCTTGTTTTGGGCCCATTCACCGAATCTACGCCTTGCTAGGTGATCGTGTGGCTTCAATTCTTGCACGAGTTGGATTTTGTAAGCACGCAAACCAAGATCTTTCCGCAAAATCTTCCATAAAGTGAATGGACACATATCCAATTCCTGTGCACGATGGCGGATAGACTGATTCGGGTCTTCCTCTACGCTACGCTCTACAGCAGCAATGACTTCTTCGGTACGCACTGTACGACGTCTCTGTGGATGCGTATTATCATTAGAGTGAACGTGGTGCAAAAACGCTCCATAGTTAATCGAATTAATTGCTCTGATGGACGATTATGTTGACCATAAAATGGACGTAGTGCGCGATACGTATTTCGAACAGAACCATGATTTTCAAAATAAATTTGCACAATTTGGAAGCGTTGTTCAGGCGTCAGTCTATTCATGTTGAAATGCCAAACCAAACTAAACATAAATCACTTGACAGCTGACAAAATGGCCGCCAGTTAAAAAAGTGTTGCCAACTTAAAGTTCTATACCTCTATAAAAAACACTCTTTATTAGACGCTTCAACAAAGTCCAAAAATATGCTTTTAATTGTATGTGAAGTGCGTATTGTTACCATTTATAATTATATAGATAACAAATTTCATATCGATTTTCGAAAAATTTAATGATTTCCATTATAATATATGTGAATCGATAAATGATAGGGTATTACTTTACGATGATTTTAATATTGATTATCTATCAAACATGGTATGCAAATTTTCTTGCAAAACGGAAAATTTACCCACGATCGATTACACTAGTTTACAAAATTTAACTTTTTGTCTGTTGCCGTGAATTTTATGGTTAATAATATTCACTTATGACCTGTTTTTGTCAAATCTAACCTCAAAAATGTTTGTGCAACTCGAGCTACTTTTTTTTGCGTATTTATTTATCGATAACGTGCTTATTTTACTGTGTTAAGATTAGTATCTGAAGTTTTTGCGTCATGAGTAGTTCAAGGAGACGTTGTTTAAACAATCCAAATCATTTTTGCTATATTTGCGGAGAATATGTGTTTAACCACTGTAGAAAAGTTAAATCAGAGTTGGTGAAAAATACCTATTTTGAGTATTTTGGGATGCTCTTAGATAAAAATGAAAAGTCTTGGGCTCCTAATTGTGTTTCTAAATCGTGTATGGAATATTTAAGGTTATGGAAAAGTGGTAAAACAAGTGCCTTTAAATTTGGAACACCGAGTATTTGGCGAGAACCTCAAAATCATCACGAAGACTGTTACTTTTGTAGCGTGAACGTAAACGGTCTAAACATTAAAAATCGAGCTAAATAGCAGTACCCAAGTACTAGTTGTGTTCAGCGTCCAGTGCACCATTCACCTGACTTTTCAGTGCCTAAAAATATATCTGACCTTTAGAACAAGACAAAGAAAGACCAAGCTCATCACAAAATGATGCTGATTTTGAAGGTATATCAAATGAGCCAAAATGCTTTTCCCAAAATGAGTTACATGATCTTGTAAAAGATTTAAATCTTTCTAAACACGCTTCAGAATTGTTGGCATCAAGACTGAAAGAAAAAAATTTAATTTTCTCAAATATTAAATAACTTTTTATCGTGAAAGAGATAAAGAATTACGGCGTTATTTTTCCGAAGAAAACGGTATTACCTTTTGTTCAGAGATTAAGAACTTGTTGATAAAAATGGGCTTGAAACAATACGCACCAAACCACAGGCGTTTATTCATTGACAGCTCAAAACATAGCCTAAAATGTATTCTATTACATAATGGAAATAAATACGCTAGGGCACCTATTGCTCACAGCATAAAATTAAAGGAAGAATATTGTAACATTTCGCTAGTCTTAAATAAAATACAGTACAATGACCATATGTGGCAAATTTGTGTTGATTTAAAAATGGTGAACATTCTTCTCGGTCAACAAAGTGGTTACACTAAGTTTCCCTGTTTTATATATCTTTGGGACAGTAGAGCTAAACAAGAGCATTGGGTAAGAAGAAACTGGCCCTTGAGAAAAAATATGAAGCCTGGAAAGCAAAATATAGTCTAGAATTCACTAGTAGCTCGTGACAAAATTATCCATCCACCATTATATATAAAACTGGGCATTATGAAACAGTTTGTTAAATCACTAGATAAAGATGGGGACTGTTTTTCTTACATTTGCCAAAAATTTCCTCAGCTCACTATGGAAAAGATTAAAGCCTGTATTTTTGATGGCCCTCAAATTAAACAACTTATGAAAGATACTCAATTTAGAAATTCTATGACTGAGTTAGAACTAAGGGCTTGGACAGCTTTCGTCTCTGTGATGCAGAATTTTCTCGGAAATAAAAATTCAAAAAATTATATTGAACTTGTAGAAGACCTTCTGTAACAATTAAAAAATTTGGGGTGCAATATGAGCATAAAACTCCACTTCCTCCATAGTCACCTAGACAGGTTTACGGAAAATTTAGGAGATATGAGCGAAGAGCAGGGAGAGTGTATGCATCAAGACTTACGCGTCATGGAAGAGCGCTATTAGGGTTTCTGGGATACGAATATGATGTCTGACTATTGTTGGTCTCTGACACGTCATTTTCCTAAGTCTACACATCAAAGAAGAGCTTTAAAACGAAGTTTTTAGAACTCAATGATTAACTTGATTTTTAATAAATGTTTTCTTAGTAAATATATATGTTTTTTTCTGTTTTATACCTGCATAGCTGTCATTGATCATATATATATATATATATATATATATATATATATATATATATATATATATGATCAATAAATATAATTTATACCCAAAAGAAAGGTTACATATAGTATTTCAGCGGTACCACCCAATTAAATTAACGTGGGTGCAGGAGTGTGAACTTAACAAAACGAAGTACCATCTCACAAGATTTACGACATTTAAGGTGTAAGAAGAAGCTTAACGGGACGATGCGTTTATTTAGGTTCGAAAGTGGTACCAAATTTGGTACCACAAAAGCGTCAATGTTTTCTTTGTGTTACAGATTTGGTCGTTTGGGAGAGTAAATTTGTATGACAATAAACGAAAATATAAAATATACAATGGTAATAATTAAATGTGAATTTTTGGTAAACATTTTGGTGTTATAACGGTGAACAATTCACACAAACGTTAAAGTAAAAGGAGGGTACCGATGCATCTTCAACAATATACAGTATTCAGGTTCGTACCATTTTATAGAGTACTTGAAGCCAGATCAATTGACTCAAGCACTTCAAACTAAACAAATATGCCAAGATAGTCAATATATATATATATATATATATATATATATATATATATATATATATATATATATTATATTTTCCAGATTTTTGAACCATAGATTATATCATTTTCTTTTTATTTTGTCTTTTCTTGGATTTAGGTTCTAGGTTCTTTATATAACAAAAAATCAAAAACAACTTGACGTTTCGCACTTTATTTAAGGCATCTTCAAAAATTTTTTTTTAATTATGGATCTACCTAAAATATTTTTACATAATTATAAACATTCATACTTGTGTATAAAATTAAACATATTTTAAAAAACATGATATTATCGTATGTCACAGGTCTCATAATAAATTAATATTTACTAATTTAAAAATAAAACTCCTCTCATGAATAAGTCAAATGTAGTATATTCGATCCCTTGCACAAATTGTCCCAAAAAATATATAGGCATGATAAGCCAATTGCTAAAGAACAGATTGAATGGCCATAAATATACGAAAAATGCCTCACCAGCGTTAAACAAACACACACAGGATCAAAAACATACATTCGATTATAACAGTATCATAATTAAAAACAAAGATATGAATTATCAAAATTGCAGATAGAGGAAATTAAAAAAAAAACACTGCTAACGAGAGGACGGATATAGGAAATTTGAGCCACATTTACACCAGCCTAATTTAAAGAAAAATATTGAGCATTCGATCCTGTTAATAAATATCAAAAATTGAATATCCTCTTAAACATAAAATTAAATACCAAATGTATCAGGTACCAGAAAAATTGTTTTTTTTTTCAACAAAGGATGTGAAATAGTAACTACAGTTTAAAATAACTTTCAAGCTTTTTTATTTTTATTATACAGCTCCGTTTATTGCATGTACATACTGTAGTCGTCCTCTTAAGTCCATTTATCTCAAAATCTATTGACTATACGAGCCTAGAACTCGAGAATATATATATATATATATATATATATATTTCGGAAAGTATTGGTCACTGCACTTTCAGAAAGAAATATGCTTAAGTAATGTTACCAAGATAAATTAAAATAAAATATTTTTTTAGTTTCTAGATTGTACTTAATAGAACGTATCTTCTTATATAAATATAAAAATAACTAATTTTTCCAGAAAAAATTAAATTAATGGTTGGTGCCCTTTATTGTTTCAAAACTTCTGTATTTAACTTTTTATTTTAACTTTTAAAATAAAGGGAGAAAAAAGCAAGGACTATTGTTAATTCAAAAAATATTATAACTTTGGATTACCCTATACTATAAACTGTTTTTGAAATTAAAAAAGAGCAAAGAAGACATGACTTGCGACATCTATAAGAACAACACAAACCAACAGTGTTGTATAATTAAAAAAGAAATATATCCAAACTCGATACACGAAATATGCTACCTAAAGGATGGTAAAAATCACGCAGCGGTTCTCATGGGGAAACAGTTGGTGCGACACCTTGCTTGAACTGCAGAAATTACGGTTAGTTTCGTCGCCGGCGCCGAATGATGCGACTTCTATCCTTCTTTTTAATTGAAAAAAATAGTCACTTGACAACCAAGAGTTCAGGTTAACAGCTGTATTGCAAAGCTAATTTAAGTGTCATAAGGTTTTTTTTTCGGGGAGTTAGAGGGGAGTTGAGAAAACGAGACATAGAAAATGTATATATATATATATATATATATATATATATATATATATATATATATTCTATTTATTAACTCATTTTTTAATTAAATGTAATATAAACATCAAATTAAAACTTATTCGGCATATTATATTCCTCCTCGAAAAAGTTTGGCAATTTTAAAATTTAATTAGACTTTAAAATATGTATTTTACGAATGTAAACGAAATACAACTTTTTAAATTAAAAATTTTCCCGGTATCCAGTCAATATTTAGGATTTTTTCCTGAAAAGTTTCTGTGTACTTTGGTGATTTATATTCATAGAATTGTGTATATCTCGTTATGAAAAGGAAATTGTATTTTTCTTTTATTAAAAATGCCAGTATTAAGGAATTACTTTTATTTAGATTTTATCTTTGAGTATAACTTGAATTTGTAAATTTGGTGAAAATGAACTTGGATAATTTACAAATGACTTACAAAAAGTTATCGCATATATATATATATATATATATATATATATATATATATATATATATATATATATATATATATATATATATATATATGTCTCGTTCATTTTCAAGTCAACTACCCTCCAACTCCCCACCCTTAAAAAAAAAAACCTTATGACACTTACATTAGCTTTGCAATTCAGCTGTTAACCTGAACTCTTGGTTGCCAAGTGACTATTTTTTTCAATTAAAAAGAAGGATAAAAGTCGCATCATTCGGCGCCGGCGACCAAAATAACCATAATTTCTGCAGTTTAAGCAAGGTGTCGCACCAATTGGTTCCCCATGAGAACCGCTGCGTGATTTTTACCATCCTTTAGGTAGCATATTTCGTGTATCGAGTTTGGATATATTTCTTTTTTAATTATACAATATTGTTGGTTTGTGTTGCTCTTATAGATGTTGCTAGTCGTGCCTTGTTTGCTCTTTTTTAATTAATTAAACAGTTTATAGTATAGGGTAATCCAAAGTTATAATATTTTTTGAATTAACAATATTCCTTGCTTTCTTCTCCCTTTATTTTAAAAGTTAAAATAAACAGTTAAATACAGAAGATTTGAAACAATAAAGGGCACTATTATATAAGAAGATACGTTCTATTAAGTACAATTTAGAAACTAAAAAAACATTTTATTTTAATTTATCTTGGTAACATTACTTAAGCATATTTCTTTCTGAAAGTGCAGTGACAAATACTTCCCGAAATATGTATATATATATATATATATATATATATATATATATATATATATATATATGTATATATATATTCTCGAGTTCTAGGGTCATATAATCAATAGATTTTGAGATAAATGGATTTAAGAGGACGACTACAGTATGTACATGCAATAAACCAGGCTGTATAATAAAAATAAAAGAGCTTGAAAGTTATTTTTAGCTGTAGTTACTATTTCACATCCTTTGTTGAAAAAAAAAACAAATTTCCTGGTATCTGGTACATTTGGTATATTCTTAAATCTGCCTGTGGATTCCACCAACAGCTGAAGTATTGGGCACACCATTTTCATGGGTTTTTAATTTTTGCGAACCTACGTTTCTATGAGATTTCTCCCATATATATCATTTTATTTTTATTTTGTCTTTTCTTGGGTTGAGGTTCTTTATTTATCAGAAAATCAAAAGCAATTTGACGTTTCGCCCTATATTTAAGGCATATATATCGCAAATATATATATATATATATATATATATATATATATATATATATTGTGACGATTATGGGTGGTATTGCACCCGCAAAAAATACTGCCCGTAAATAAAATTTAGGAAACTTTGTTATTATTTTATTTCTGAATTAATTTTTTTAATTTTCAAAATATTGTCAAACTTTCATTAAAAATTAGTATTTATTTGTTGAGCGCCAGGAAAAAAATAATTAAAATAAATTGTAACTATTCTTTACCAATTTCAAGTATTTTCATATTTTCTATATAGATATAGATGTGTTCCTACGTGTAAATTGACTCCTTTTCAGGTGAGTTCAGTTGTTTATAAGATATCAATCAGACAATCAATACACAGAATGATTAAAACACAAAATATAAATTTTATATAACGATATAAAAAAATGGCACAATATTATTAATTATTGGTATATGAAATTCAATGGTCAATACTTTTATCTTTTATCCAACACTATTTCTAATCAATATTACTCATAATTACTTTTTTATTCATTAAAATATATATATTTGTTTGTATTATCACTTCCTCTAACTAGCTCAATACTTTTTACATAGTTTTTTAATTGACTTTAGTTTTTATAGAGAGAAATATGTCATATATTTAAGAATGTAACAATTCTCAATGATTTTACTTATTTCAGAATTTTGGATTTTATTGTCTTTTTCTTAAGACTTTATTTGTTTATTTACACTACGAATTAAACAATAGATCTTAAACTATTCTTAAATCTAATTTTAACCTATTCTAAGCCAAATCTACTGGCTTATTAACCATATTTAACCTTTCTATGTCTGATATATTCTCTTTATATCTCAAATAAAACTGAGTCTGAGCACTTATTTATACAATATATAGGTTTCAAACCGTTCGTTCAAAAAATCGTTTTAACGACGTTTCGCCAAAATCTCATTTGACATTTTCAAGTGCGGTTCGTCTCCTTACTTGCTGAGAACTGATCAGCTTGATTGCTTGACTAAGGAAAATGTCATTAATGTGAAATTAAAGAAAATAATATAATAAAAAAAAATTTAAAATGCCTTTAACAAAAGGCGAAACGCCAAAACATGTTGTTTTTTTTATCATCCACGTATGAACCTAACCTAAAGAATATATATATATATATATATATATATATATATATATATATATATATATATATATATATAAATAAGTAGATAAGTTTTGGTCCGTGTAATTTAAAATAAAATAGAATAAAATATTGGCGAAGCGGACGTGAAAATTTGTCAATCTACATGATTCTCGTATTAAAAAGTGCGGAGTACTCCAAAATATGGAGAAACTTCGGGTCCGACAGATGGCGACAGCGCTGTTTCGTCCTAATATGGGACTCGTCAGGCCATCGCATTCGATACAAACCATCATCTCGCCTTTGCATCCTATAAAGCTGAATTTAAAATCAAAAAACAGCAAACAAGACGACAAAGGCGACATCTCGATGGTCCACTTGATAATACAAGAACCACACAGATTAACAAAGGTTGTAAAAGAACCGTCATATGGTGGCGCGACGGTGAATTAAACCAGAAATATGTAAAATCGAGTACACGATTGATTTTAAATTCAGCTTTATAGGATGCAAAGGCGAGATGATGGTTTGTACCGAATGCGGTGGCCTGACGAGTCCCATATTAGGACGAAACAGCGCTGTAGCCATCTGTCGGACCCGGAATTTTTCCATATTTTGAAGTGCTCCGCACTTTTTAACACGAGAATTATGTAGATTGACAAATTTTCACGTCATATATATATATATATATATATATATATATATATATATATATATATAATACATCTGTAGGTATAACAATAAATCTCCTAAACAAAAACTTAAGAGTCCTTTCTTACTTCAAATAGATATATCATGGATTTATCTAAGATTTTCTCACTGACAACTCAATATCTCGGAAACGACACGCAGATATACATATAATCCTACACGGATCAAAGTTACCCATGAAACTAACACTGAAATGATTTCCCTTGGGAGTTGCATTGTGTAATAGTTACTTTACGCTGTCCTACGTCAGGTGATTTTTGTGTTTCAGAGTTTATATTTACTTTTGCACTAGCAATTCTATTACAAACCTATTGATTTTTAACTTTTTTTTATGGAAGCACTAGGAAAAGTTTCTTGAGGCGTTTTGGTAGCATTATAGGTGAAATTATGGCAATTCACCAATTTTTTTCTTAATAAAACTTATAAAGTAGCTATGTACTAGTATTTTAAGGTACTAAAAGTTAGAAAACATGAAGATGGTTGGCAATGACTAAAACTACCGATAAAAAAGAATGTATTTACAAAGTTCCATGTGAGTGTGGTGAAATGTATATCGGAGAAACCAAACGACCACTAGAAGTTAGAATTAAGGAACATAAAACTCATACACAAAAAGGGGAAACGTCGAAATCAGGTATTGCAGAACACTCCTGGGATAAACAACACCATATAAAATGGGCTGAGGCTGCAGCAATATACATGGAACCCAATATGAAAAAAAACAATAATGGAATCTTCAGTAAACCGAGTGTTGAGATACCAAATCTTTGACAACTATTACTTTGTAACATCAAATCATTGAGGTGTGTACGGTGAAGCGAAATTTTACGCTTCAGTGGATACATTCCCTATATAAGCTCGTAGTCCTAAGACAAAACATTCAGTTTATACTTGATAACGATTAGAGATACAACCTAATCGAAACGTCGTAAAAATAAATAAAAATAAAGACAATGCAAATCCGACCACATTCAAAACAGTTATTGCCCTGTCAGCAGGAAATTACCCCCCCCCCCCACCCCACCCCACTGGTCTGTGATTAATGTCTGTTATCGAAGATGATAAAACAGTGTGCTACTTTACCAACGTAACGCCCAATTCGCTCATAGATGGCATCGCGTTGCGAATCAAACCATTTTTCTGATTTTTCTCTAATAGATAATTTAGGAAAACTTGTTTTCATAAATAAAGCCTTAAGGTTACATTCTCCAATGCAACTTTTCGAAACTTGTCATAACTGATAAATATCCTTAAACATTCTTAAAGTATATTTATTTCAAACAGGAACTGTTAAAAAATGTAAATTCATGGGATTCTCATGTTTTCTTTGTGTTATTTTGGTTGAGACGCTGCTGCAGATGAAATATGGTCGTTTTATGCTGAAACGTGAATGTTTTACTGTGCCTAATAAGTGTTTTAGTTTTTAATGGGCCCTCATTATGATAATTTGAAAAACTAGTAATAGCTGTAGTTTTGACGATGAATGAAAATTAATTTACGGTAAAAATAGAATTATACTTATTCCACTATTGCAAGAGAATATTCAAAATAAAATTAAAATTTAAAAAAACTGGCCTAGTGAATGATGGACACGCATGACGTTAAGGTTTCATGGAAGTTGTTTTTATTTTATAATAAAATTTTTATAAAAAAAATTGAACCGACTTCTAAAAGTGCGCTAAAAAGTGAAAAATAACTAGAAATTTTTAAAGTCGGCGCCAAACTAATACCTGATAACATGTGAATTCATTATGATAACCATAAATTATTTGAACTATGTACTAATCGAGATTAGTGTACCTCGCAATAGTGGCAAAAAAGTACCCATTTTATTCAGAATTGTAAATCAACCTAAAATAAACCACTAAAAATTCTTTGATTCTTAGATTTCTCCAAATTTCTACAGATCAACTGAAAGAAGCCAATGAATTACATCTGGAAGTGCTTGAATTAGATGAATTGAATTTAGTCATAACCAATGAATTTCGCAGTGGAGTTCGCAGAATTAAACAAGACCATAAGAAAACAAATAAAAGCCGACTTAAGAAAATACCAAGAAGAACGCATAGAAAAAATAATAGAAAAGAACAGAAGTCTAAAGGAAATGAAGTCTAAAGTAGGAAAGAAGAAGATAATTCTGCTAAAGAACCGGGGCGATGAAGTAAGAGATAGAAAGGAGATAATAATGATAACTGAACAATACTATGAAGATCTATATAGCTCAAGAAACCCTCCCCCGGCTAATACTATAAAGAATTTAAAAAAGACAATAAAAAATGTGAATTCTGGAAACCTGCCAGATATTACAGAGGATGAAATAGATAAAGCCATACAAGATAAGAAAAGAAATAAAGCAGGGGGAGATGACAGTCTTAATAGAACTTCTTAAGGAAGGTGGAAGAAAAGTTAAGGAATATTTAAAGATCTTATTCAACAGATGCCTTGTCGAAGGTAGGATATCCAGTGGATGGAACAACGCTAACACAATTTTGATATATAAAAAAGGCGATCCGGCGACTCTGGACAATTATAGGCCTATATCCCTTCTCTCCCAGTTATACAGAACCTTCATGAAAATCATAACTAGTAGATTGACGAACAAATTCGACACACATTAACCTGTTGAACCAGCAGGGTTCAGAAGGGAATATGGAACATGCGACCACCTGCATACACTAAAAATATTAATAGAAAAAACCAACGAGTATAATCTGCCTCTGTACATGGCCTTTGTTGACTACGAGAAGGTTTTCGACAGCGTAGAACTATGGGCTGTTGAAGAAGCTTTGGTAAATAGCGGAATAGACTCGAGATACAAAAATCTATTGCATAATGTCTATCTAGACGCAACGATGACAGTACAACTTGATGACGAGCTAAAGACGAACCGCATCCCAATCAAAAGAGGAGTAAGACAGGGAGATACAATCTCGCCCGAATTATTTACAATAGCCCTGGAAGACTTGTTCAAATCACTAAATTGGGAAAATAAAGTGATAAACATTAATGGTAGATTCCTAAATCATCTGAGATATGCAGATGATATACTCTTGACCGCATCCGACTGGGAAGAGCTGCAGTCAATGATAAACGACCTCCATGAAACATCGCTCCAGTGAGGACTAAAGATGAATCTCAGAAAAACAAAAGTAATGTCAAACTCAGACGAACAACAAGTTATAATAGTAAATGCAACCGAAATAGAACAGGTGAATGAATATATATATATATATATATATATATATATATATATATATATATATATATATATATATATATACTTAGGCCAGGCTATAAGAGCGCGTAAGGACAACCAGATATCCGAAATAACACGAAGAACTCGATTGGGATGGACGGCGTTCGGAAAACTCTCCTATGTTTTGAAAAATCAGAAAATTCCCTTATACTTAAGAACCGAAGTATTTGATTGTTGTATATTGCCGGTTTTAATATACGGAGCGCAGATGTGGACCTTTACAAAATCAAATTTGGAATCCAGTTTTGGAAGGATGAAAACTAGGCTAAAATGAAATGAATTAGATCAACAAATAATAAATCTGCGTTTGTATTTTCGCAAGTAGCTGAGTTTTATGTACTTCATCAAAAAATTTTACAGCAATTATACAATTATACAGGGTGATTCAAAAATCGATCACGAAACTTAAGGGGGTGATTCTACTTGACAAAATAAGGGTAGAGCTTCATATAATTTTTTTTTCAAAATGTCATTCGTTTTCGAGTTACAAGCCGTCCAAGTTCAAGTTTTTATTTTTTGTTTTTTGAATTACTCGCTTACAGGAAAACCGATTTGACTAATATTTGAAAGATAGGCTAAGTCTTCTGCGCTTCATCATTTTAGTAACAATTCACATTGATTGTTTGCCGCTAGAGGGCACTTTACCTACATTGAAAATTGTTTTTTTGTCATAATTTTTTAGTGTTGACAGCTACAGTAGTTTTTGGCATAATTTCTGAAAGACTGATGCCAGGCCTTTAAAAAAGGTGCTCTTTATTTACATCGCTAAACCTAACGGTTTAGACGTAAATCACCCTTAAAAATTAAGTGGTAAATTTACTTTTCTCATTTCATTACCACCAGCTACCAGGTAAATAGCTATCAAAGTATACTAGAGCTGTCAGTTTAACATCAAATAAATTCGCTTTTTAAACTATTTAATTTATAATCTTAAAATAACTAATAATGGCTAATCAGTAAATATTCATATTATGGATTATTGCGATATACATTTAATTGATAAAAATTAATGAAACAGTACTAAACAAACTAAAAAAGATTCTCAAAATGTCCCCCATTTTCTTCCATACATTTCCTAACACTCTTCAAAAAATGTCGCCTAACTCGATGAAAAATTTCTGGTGTTTCTTTAATAATTTGGCACTTTTCGATTATCCTGAAGCGAAGATCCTCGACGTTGATTACTGGAATATCGTACACCAATTGTTTCAAATGACCCCAAAAGAAAAAATCCATAGGATTAAGGTCTGGTGACCTCGCTGCCCATGCCAATGGTCCACTTCGTCCTATCCATCGCTCAGGATACGTTGCATTCAAATACTGTCGGACACGTATACTAAAGTGGGGCGGAGCTTCGTCTTGGAGGATCCACATGTTGGCCGTTACTTCCAATGGCACATCTTCCAGATACAATGGGAGACGATTTTGGATAAAATCTAAGTATACGTCAACAGTTAATGGGCCATCAAAGAAATGAGGACCAATAAGGTAATCTCCTATTATCCCTGCCCACACATTTAGTGAAAATCTACGCTGATGTTTCGTTTCTACCACATTATTTGGGTTCTCGTAAGCATATGTGTGGATGTTGTGTAGATTTGTTATGCCATCACGAGTGAAACCAGCCTCGTCAGTGAATAATATGACGCCAATTAATCGATTATCGTGTTCATACTTAGCTAGGATCTGATTGCACATTTCCAACCGTCTCGGCCGATCATCGTCATAAAGAGCCTGCACCTTTTTTGAATGAAACGGGTAGAGTTGTTCTTCTCTTAGTATCCTCCATGAACTAGCCTGACAGAGCCGCACTTCATTCCCAATTTTTCTAGTACTAATACCTGGATTATCTTCAATAATTTCAAGCACTCTTTCTTCTTGTTGCACGTTTCTAGCAGTTCTAGGTCTTCCCCTATTTCCATTATAACTTTTAAAGGAACCACATTCCGCAAGCCTCCTATGCACACTGGAAAATGTTTGAGCATGAGGGATATTTCTTTCCGGATAACTCTCCATATAATATCTTCTTGCCAACTCTGCATTACCATTTGCTTTTCCATAACAAAAATGGATATCACAATATTCGATATTTGAATATTGGTGATTAGCCATTATTAGTTATTTTAAGATTATAAATTAAATAGTTTAAAAAGCGAATTTATTTGATGTTAAACTGACAGCTCTAGTATACTTTGATAGCTATTTACCTGGTAGCTGGTGGTAATGAAATGAGAAAAGTAAATTTACCACTTAATTTTTAAGGGTGATTTACGTCTAAACCGTTGGGTTTAGCGATGTAAATAAAGAGCACCTTTTTTAAAGGCCTGGCATCAGTCTTTCAGAAATTATGCCAAAAACTACTGTAACTGTCAACACTAAAAAATTATGACAAAAAAACAATTTTCAATGTAGGTAAAGTGCCCTCTAGCGGCAAACAATCAATATGAATTGTTACTAAAATGATGAAGCGCAGAAGACTTAGCCTATCTTTCAAATATTAGTCAAATCGGTTTTCCTGTAAGCGAGTAATTCAAAAAACAAAAAATAAAAACTTGAACTTGGACGGCTTGTAACTCGAAAACGAATGACATTTTGAAAAAAAATTATATGAAGCTCTACCCTTATTTTGTCAAGTAGAATCACCCCCTTAAGTTTCGTGATCGATTTTTGAATCACCCTGTATAATAAAAATTTGCAAATGCAAAATATTTGAAGTAGAGATACGAATAAATAAAATAAAGTTTAATAATATTAAAAAATAAAACTGTAGCTTTGTTCTTAAATAAACAGAGATTCCTGCAGACATAACTTTATGAACAAACTCTGCAAAGTGCATCGATTATTCACAATTAACCACCCCAGTCCAGCCATTAAAATATAACTGCAGCAATAGTTCTTACCTTATTGTAACAACTACAGCAGGAAGAGAGCTCCAATATTGCAACGAAACCCCAAAAATCAAAGAAACTATTTTAGGCATCCAAAGTCAAAAATTATTTTAAGCCGTCACACAAACGTCTCTTTACGTCGTTCCGCTTCATATTTAAACTGTTTCCATCCTTCTTTTTGGACTAATTATGCCCAATTATCTACGCTCACGCCGTGCGAAAATAAAACTACCCTTTTTGTTCCTTCACGGCACATCGTGCAGATGTTGTAAAGAGACCGCTCTTTTAGGTTATTAATAGATTAAATGGGAAAAATGACGCGAAAATTTCATTCTGCGTAGCTCGGTTTGTCTTAAGAACTTTTTAGGGTGAAAATAGGTTTGTTATGGGGTTTTGTTATTAATTTTGATGTGTGGGATAAAGATTATTTAGTTGTTTATTTATTGTCTTTCTTTACTTCACCCAAAAATTCATTTTACAATTTTACGAAAGTTTACAACTAAGATCAGGAAGGTAAGTATGAAAAAAAAATAAAGAAAATGAGACATAAGATATTACATAATTACTATTACCATTCTACGTATTCAGAAGTCTTCTAACAATGAATTTCAACATCCCGCTTCGTCAGCCTAGATTTTCTCTGATTCAAACCAGGTTAGCATTTTGCTAATATTATGGTGTTCCAGAAGGTTTTGTTATTTGATTTCTAGCATAATTAGGTGTAGATAAAGCAACAAATCAGCGGCAACTAAACTGCAGTGCGATCTACACCTTGACACTCCATCTGGCATGCACTAGCATATCTGTAAGTACATCCTAACGCAACAGTTTATGTATGATAAACCATTACAAGTTTTACACTGTCAATTATGTGTTCCGATTCTCCGAGAAAGAAAGGTATCTTCACCAAATTCCTTGTCAGATAATTCCGAACACAACATCCAGAGTATTCAATTGCCGTTTGTTTAAACCCCTTTAAACGCTCACAAATGGAGCATGAATACTTGTCCCCCATTCCGTTCAGTCATATACACTTATAACAAAATTTAAGCCCGGTTCTGTCTATTCAAAATATAAAGATCACCATCACAAAGGAGATTCCATTAAATAAAAAATAGCAATTGTTTACTGATAAAGCTGGGAATTCCTTGAAGCATCCGAGATTGACAAAAAATGATCTTTTCTTCGTTTTTACTTATTTTAAATTTAACCTTAATAGTATTTAAAGTCAACAGTACAGAGTTTTTGCAACAATTTATGACTTTACGCTAAAATGGTATGACAAATAAGATTAGCATATTAGCAAAACCTCTTTCCATTATCTTTAATCTCTGCCTAAATAATTCACAGTTTCCTGATAAATGGAAAATTTCCAGAGTTTCTCCAGTGTTTAAAAAAGGAAACAAACAAAATATAGAAAACTACAGACCAGTCTGTATAATAAATAATTATTTTTACTCAATGTTTTGTAATGTTTCTGCATAAACATCTATTTCTCAAACTGAAACACTTATTTAGTGGTTCCCAACATGGTTGGTCCACAACGTTGAATCTTTTGTGTTTTACTTATTTTGTGGCTGATGTCTTGGACAAGGGAGGTCAAGTAGACACAATATACACAGACTTTTCAAAGGCGTGTGATAGGCTTGATCACGGCATTTTGCTTGATAAACTGCATTGTTTTGGACTTTCGCAAATATTAATTTTTTTAAATCATATCGCTACGATAGGCAGCAAATAGTAGAATGCTGTGGTCAATCCTCGGAGCCACTGTGTGTAACTTCGGAAGTTCCTCATGGGTCAATACTCGATCCTTTATTATTTAATATATTTATTAATGGAATTGTGGGTGACTGTACAATGCTACTCTATGCGGATGACGCTAAAATTTTTACTTTTGTAAAAAACAATGCCGATTGTCAAAGACTACAAATAGCAATAAATACCATCACCGATTGGTGTAGCGAAAACAGACTGCCTCTAAGCGTTGGTAAATGCAAAGTCATGACTTTCACATTAAAGAAAAACGTGCTGGTGTATGATTATAAAATTGATGGAACATCAGTTCCACGAGTGGAATACTTTAGGGATCTGAGTGTGACATTTGATAGCAGACTTTCATTTGTTCTTCATATAAATGATCTTATACAGGTGTGTTTTAAATCATTAGGCTTTATTATCAGAAACTCAAAAACATTTTCTAATCAAAGTACGCTCGTTTTACTTTATTACGCTTTTGTAAGATCTAAATTGGAATATGCTTCCATAATATGGTATCCTTATTATCAAAACCATATTAATGACCTTGAGAGAGTTCAGCGGCGTTTCTTGAAATACCTAAGCTTTCGGATTGATGAACATAATCCAGAAACAGGGTTTCCTCATGAAATCTTACTTCAGTGGCATTCTTTTTGTTCTCTAGAACATTAACGTATCGTCACAGTCCTCAAATTTCCTTATAAAGTTTTGCATAACAGAGTGGAATGTAGTGACATACTGGAAAAAATAAGTTTTCTTGTACCTAGGACTTCAGTTTGCTAATCTGCCACATTCAATTGTCTTACACCTCGTACAAACGTGTGTAAATACCCTCCTTTATATCGGATGTGCAGAATCTACAACGAAAATCAAAATAAATTCGACATATTTAGCTGCGGAAGAAAGTTGTACGATGTTTGAAGTCTCGAAAGGCCGCAATTCCATTATAAACAGCATTTACAAGATAGCTTGCTCTTGTGGTAAAATGTATGTAGGCAAAACAGGACGGTCTATATTCACTAAGCTTAAGGAACATGAAAGATGTATAAAAAAGGAACGAATTGTACAATCTGCAGTAGCTGAACACAAGCATGCTCAGGTCACACTTTTAATGTATAAAAAACTTATCTCTAAAGATGCTTCGTGCAATCGTAGGCGAAACATCGGATAATAAACCAAAGAACCATGATTTTCATTCTTTTTGTATTTGTTACTTGAATGATACTTGTAACGATACATGTGAATTGGAGTTTTTTCATAATAAACAATTATTTTAATAATAAAAAATATCAACACAATCTAAAGGGTGTTTTTTATAGAGGTATAGAACTTTAAGTTGGCAACACTTTTTTAACTGGCGGCCATTTTATCAGCTGTCAAGTGATTTATGTTTAGTTTGGTTTGGCATTTCAACATGAATAGACTAACGCCTGAACAACGCTTCCAAATTGTGCAAATTTATTTTGAAAATCATGGTTCTGTTCGAAATACATATCGCGCACTAAGTCCATTTTACGGTCAACATAATCGTCCATCAGAGCAATTAATTCGATTAACTATGGAACATTTTCGCACCACGTTTACTCTAAATGATAATACGCATCCACAGAGACGTCGTACAGTGCGTACAGAAGAAATCATTACTACTGTAGAGCGTAGCGTAGATGAAGACCCGAATCAGTCTATCCGCCATCGTGCACAGGAATTGGATATGTGTCCATTCACTTTATGGAAGATTTTGCGGAAAGATCTTGGTTTGCGTGCTTACAAAATCCAATTCGTGTAAGAATTGAAGCCACACGATCACCTAGCAAGGCGTAGATTCGGTGAATGGGCCCAAAACAAGATTGCCATTGATCCCGATTTCCATAAGCGAATTTTGTTTAGCGATGAAGCTCACTTTTGTTTGAATAGATACGTCAATAAACAAAACTGGCATATTTGGAGTGATGATAATCCTCAAGTGTATGTTAAGACACAGTTACATCCAGAAAAACTGACTGCTTGGTGTGCTTTATGGGCTGGTGGAATCATTGGTTCGTACTTCTTGAAAAACGATGCTGATCAGCACGTTACAGTCAATGGTGACCGCTATAGAGCCATGATTACTGACTTTTTCGTTCATCAATTGAACAACCATGATGTGCAGGAGCTGTGGTTCCAACAAGACGGCGCAACATGTCACACAGCTCGTGCCACAATTGATTTATTGAAGGAAACGTTTGGTAACCCCATAGTTGCGTGCGATTTAACGCCGCTAGAGTATTTTCTGTGGGGATATGTGAAGTCGCTAGTCTACGCCGATAAGCCCGAAACGATTGTTCACTTGGAGGACAACATTCGCCGCGTTATTGCCGATATACGGCCACAAATGTTGGAAAAAGTCATTGAGAATTCGACCTCCAGATTTGACTACGTCCGAGCCAGCCGTGGCGGTCATATGCCAGAAGTCATATTTAAATTATAATGCCAGAAGGTTATCTTTCGAATAAAGTAAATTTCATGTCAATTTAAAAAATTCATCTTTGTTTTATTCCATTTAAAAGTTCTATACCTCTATAAAAATCACCCTTTACAATATTATTTTTAATAGTTTGTAGATTAAACGTATTTTATTTTTATTTTAACCTCGGTAAGTTGTAACACTGACTATACATCTTATATCTGTATAAATATACAGAGTGTCCAATGTTTCATAACAAGTTCTTGACATCAAAATAGGTCGATTTAAACCAATTGATTTACATTAGATACTGATTGGTTTTGGTGCAAAATTAGACCAAATTTTTGCTTGATAATCATGAGGAATAGATTTAGAACACCGAAAATTTTAAAATAACAAGAAATTATCGAAGGGAACTTTCAATGTATACTCGATTCCCTCCTCCTCCCAAACTTCCAGACTAGCTAATTTTGTTGACTGGTTGACTTTATAAAAACAGTAATTATCTGGCTAAAAATAATACGTAGTATTTTCACTAATTATAAAGAAAACATCAGAAGAGATATTTAAAATTTTACTAGCCAAAGACGGTCTTAAACGCTCGTCTCTATAAAAGAAATAAAGACTTCTCTCTGTATCGAGCAGTCTGCAGTTTTCACCTATTCGCATTACACCGCTTAAAGGAAGCAACCTGGTTTTCGATTCAGCAGATTTTAGAAATACATTTAATGCTGATTTTAGCTATTTTGAATTCGAAATGTCTGGAATAGTGCGCGTCGGAATTTGGGAAGATGTTTCGTATTTTCGACGGTGTTCCTGGATGCAATGTTTCGAGATACAACGAAATTTTGGTTCATTTTCGATGAGCTGTTTATTTTTCTTTGGTGGTTGTTCGTTAACGTAAACTCACTTGATACAGAGATCACAAATGTTAAATCTGATGTACTACGTAACGATTATCTTCTAAAATTAGTACATACAAGGATGGTTCGATAAGTTCTCGACCTGATAAAAAGAACAAAAGATTTTCGAAAATGTTTTTATGTATTTTTCATCATAGTCCCCTTGTACTTCAATGCATTTAGACCAAAGATGTTCTAATGTTTTAATACTCACAGTATAATACGGTTTGTCTAACTCTGCAAAATAAGCGGTTGCCGCTGATCTGACCTCGTTATTTGAACGGAATTTTCAATCCAGCGAGCCATTTTTTCAAGTTTGGGAAGAGAAAGTAATTGCTGGAAGCGAGATCCGGCAAATATGGTACATGTGGAAGCATTTTGAGACGTGGGTCATGGAGTTTTGCAGCAATAACCATAGATTTGTGTGCAGGCGCGTTATCTTGATGAAAGAGCACTTTTTTTTGGCAAGATGTGGACTTTTAGCCTTAATTACATGCTTCAAACGGTCCAGTAGTGAAGCGTAATACTTCCCGGTGATGGTCTTACCTTTTTCTAAATAATCTATAAGCACCACGCCAAGTGAATCCCAAAAAACTGCTGCCATAACTTTTCCTGCAGACGGGACCGTTTTTGCTCTTTTTGGCGCACTTTCACCTACCTCCACCCACTGTTTAGACTGCTGCTTTGTCTCTGGCGTGCAATGATGAATCTACAGTTATAAAACATTGAAAAAACTCAGCCGGTTTGCGTCTGAATAAGTCTAAACACTCTTGCGACGTGTTCATTCGAAGGCGTTTTTGGTCGACTGTTAACAAACATAGCACCCATCGCGCAGCAAGCTCTCGTACTGTCAGTCGGCGGTCATGAAGTATGACATTGTGCATTTTTGTGACAATTTCGTCAGTTGTAGCGGTTGTTGGGCTACCCGAGAGCTCATCATCTTGATTTGATGTACGACTACAATTAAATTCAACAGCCCATTTTTTTACTGCTGAAAACGAAGGAGCAGAATCCTTTAAAGTAGAATCTAACTCATTTTTAATATCCATAGGAGTTAAGCCCTTTAAAACAAAGTACTTTATTACCGCTCGAACTTCAATTTTATCAATCTTTCACAAAATATCGAACCTTATGTGTTCACTCGATCACCACAAACAAACAACTGGACGCAAACATCTGGAACTTTGCAGGACGTCATCTCAAGGGTAATGCTTACAAAATATTATAGTTATTTGATCCTACCAGCGCCCTCTCTGTTTCAGGCCGAGAACTTATCGAAGCATCCTCGTACACATATAAATACGTACAAAAAAATGCAGATATTTTATGAATTAATCTAATAAAAGAAATTGGAAATTATATACAGTTAAAACAATTTTAAATTAATATACAGGGTGTCCCACGACGAAATGTTAAGATTTTTTATATCCTCGAATTGATAATGTTCAGCTATACACATTAAATCCACATTGTGTTGTTCTAGTAGCTTCTCGAGATATTTCTTTTTGATAGTAATGCCTCCTTAGATATTAAAATTCATTTTTACAAGTTGCTCAAGTTTCTTACAGTATTGTTAAAAATTACTAGGTTCTGATTTATTATTGTCATTCTAAACTACTTTATTTTTCGGGAAATAATATTGGTCGAGTTGGGCACCTACCAGATACAGATTACTATGCACGAGAGTGTCAGAGCCAATACAAAATGAAATTCACTTATTCCTAACCTCGCTTATTCCACTTCAATTAGCAGGAATTAACTCGCAAACTCAACAAGAACAGATTATGTTGTACAATTCCAAACCCTCGTCTACTATGAATTGCGGGTCTCTGAAATTTGAATTTATTAAGAAAACCGAACAAAAATCTTTAACGAAAATAGAAAATTATGAACTCGAACCAGACAACTTGTACCATATAAAAGAGTTCTCTTTGCCACCCGAGCTTCAGTACACTACAGCTTATCTATGACGATGATAGACGGCTAGGTGAATGCTTTGGCTAGAGCGAAATCGATCCAACGTTGTTACCTCCGCCAAACAACATCTCAGTTCAACAATATTAATACTGTGTCCCAGTAAATACAGAGTATTTCAAGCTACATCCATTGTAACAAGAGTAAAGCGAAAACTGATCTTCCATTTTCCCGTCATTTTGCAAACTATTGTAAGCGAAGATTTGGGAATATAAACTTCAAACAGCAAGATTATTCTTCAATGGATATTCTTGGTACAACATTCCAACAGGAATCCACAAATTACTTACTCCATTGACCAGACATCATAGCATTTGCCATATTGCCGATAAGTAAACTATCGAAAGATGCACATAAATCAACGGACCACTTAATAAGAAACTATCGCCTAGACTTTGCCCGAAAATCTTCTCGAGAAAAATATGGAGGATGTGTTCCAAAACTTTTGGTTTCGATGGGTCCTTACACTGTTTTTTGACATCGTAAGGATTTGAACAACAATTCGTACATATTGGAGAATGAGAAAAGAGCTCTTAACAAAGAAATCAATGATTAAAAAGTTCTTTTTATTATTTTTATTACAGTCGTATTATTTATTCATTTGTGTAAATCAATAAATATTATATTCCTTACAAATTATTTGAATTGGTATTTATTAAGAAGTCCTAAGCATAGAGGAAAAAGTACTTTTGCCTTCTTAACGATTATCGATATCCATGTATTTATTATTATAGTATTATTTTTAAAATACACCTTGGACTCAAGCGCAATATTTTATTCATAGAAACACAATTATTCTTTTTATTTTGTTTTTAGATTGCATATTTAACAGCTATTGAACCACATTAGACGTTTTTCGAATTTATTTTCATAATTTTAAAGATTCAGTCTGCTATGTTTGATCCGATTTTTATTGTTTATATTAAATCCATGCTTTCAACACACTGTGTTTTGACGACCCCCCCACCCAACCATTTCTGCTGGAAACCAGAAAGCAAGCTACGATACAACAGTATGCTTTATTTCACTTCTTCAACATGGCTTAACGGGTTGTCCGTCTCTTTTTGTTCCATTCTCATTATTTAGAGGTTCTGTTTTGGATTTTCCAGACCTCTGTATATATATATATATATATATATATATAGCGAAGCCAGAGAAAAGTTATTGAAGCTAATTACATAAAAAAATGATAAAATTTGCAGTAAATTTAGTTTTAGGATACCTAATTTTTTGAAATCCTTTTCTGGTAATATGATGGGTACAATGCAAAGAATCAAAAGCTCAAGCCATAAATAACCTTATTACTTTACCCTTTCAGGTTTTAACTTAGATGTGCGTATTATAGTATTTTCCGCTAATAAAAAACTATTTTTTCCATACATAATCTAAGAACGCAGCTTAACGTATTTCCTGCATCTCCCTATCACCTTTATCTACGTATAGTTATTTTCTGAGAGTTACAGAAATTCCGAGTTTCTCTAAGCAAAGCTACAAATCGAATACAATTTAATTTAGGGAAGTCCTTTTCTCCGTTGATGCGGGTTTAGTTTAGCTTGTCACAATGTTTTACAGTTAAATGTCAACGGGGTTAAAACATATTGGTCTTTCTGCTTTCTCAACAAGGATAAAAATTGTTTTGGTGGTTTTGATGGAAGAAAAAGCCTTAGCAATGTTGAATGAGAGAAGAAAATGGATTTTGAGCTAGATCACTTGTACTGCAAAGGATGTCAACAACCTTTTGTTGGACTATCAATTTTATATCTCTTCATTGGCTACAAAAACCCGTTGCGCTTCCAGACAATAAACATCACCTACGGTTATACAGGGAATTCTCCAGGAAATTTATCTAGGTATACCAGAAGTAGATATCAACTTGCTTATTTTAAATAGAATACCCTATATATTATTGGACTTTTGATTTCTACGTAAAATTATCGATATATTTTATGTATAATGTTCTATACTTTAGTCTCATTGTTTTGGACATATTTGAATTTTTTGTCAAAAATTACGTTTGCGGACCAAAACTTAACTAAAATTTTGCCTGTAAGGAAGTTTTTATTATTTATTTTGAGTTAGTTTTCTTGTAGACGAAGATCGACTTTAATAGTATTTTTATGATATTTTGAAAATTATTGGTATAGAGTGGTCAAAAAAGAAAAATAATATATAAATAATTGTATTTAAAAAATCGTCAAAAGTCAATTTTTTGAAAAAGAAAGCACCTATTTTTATAATTTTATCATATTAAGCATTAAAGGTAAGGGTAACTTTGTATTTGGCCTTGACGGCGAAGCGTGGTGAAAATAAAACAATCAAACCCTACAGAATTGCCACTATTTCTTGCCATTTGACATTCATTAATAATAATCATGCCAGGGCGATTAAATTACACGCACGAAGATTATTTAAACTTATTTATTATTTATGGAGAATGTGATAAAGTTATTTCAAAAACATGCGATATATTCGCGATCCGACATCCGCAGAAACAGAAACCAACACTACCAACTGTTAAAAAGTTTACAAAAAACCTCAAGAAGTTTGGATCTATAAAAGTTAAAGAAATAGAAATAAACCAGTTGTTAATAAAATAAACTTACAAAAATTATTTCAGTATATGTTCAAATTGATGCTCTTGAACTGCCAAACATTTTTCGCACCTGAGCAGGAACTCTTCATGGGTGGATCTTCTTATTGATTGAGGATTAAGTTCTTCAAATGCTATTTTGACGCGCTGCATGCAATCTTCCATAGTTGTTAATGCCCCAAATATAAAAACCACGTACTGTTAGGTCGGGGGAGCGAAATGGCCAAAGATGTAGCTCATTCTTGGCTTGCCATTGATCAAAAAAACGAGTTTTGCAGATGATTGTTAACTAATTGACGCCTCATCAGATTTCTATGATCAGCCAGCGGCAAGTTATCTAAATAGTTCACTTCTAAATTTCTCAGGAGGTCGAAGTAGCGCTCACCTATAAGTTAAAAAACGTATGTTATATATGTAATTCTCCGTTCAGGCAGAAAATATGAAAAATATATTATACAAACAGTTTATTTCCTGCAAATATCGCTAAGATCCTCTCTCCATACGCATTTCGATCACCTCATGATCTCGTCAGTGGAGTTGTATCGGACCGAGAGCAACATTAGCAGGAAATAACTGATATATGAACTATAAATTTCAAGGTATGTCGGCAGGAAGTTGGTAGATGGCAGGTGCAATGTCTTGCCGACATATCTTGAAATATATGGATCATATATCAGTTATTTCCTACTAATGTTGCTCTCGGTCCGATACAGCTCCACTGATGAGATCATGAGGTGATCGAAACGCGTATGGAGAGAGGACCAGACCGATATTTACAGGAAATAAACTGTTCGTATATATATTTTTTATATTCTCTGCCTGAAAGAAGAATTACATATATAACAAACTATTTAAATACGGCAGAAAGATTTCTTTATTTCTTACTGAAATTTTGATTTTTTAAAAAAAGTATTTTGTACCCAGAAGTCTTCAAAAAATGGCTAACTTATCATTCAGATTATCTTGGTAGAATTCTAGGGCGACCATGCTGTCATTTTTTATAGCATAATACACTTTAAACTGCCAAGACTCTTGAAAATTTAATTCTCCAAATGGATATACGTTTGAGTCGCTCCAAGGGTGAGAATTGCGTTGATTAAACAATCCATTTTTTGTGAATTTGGCTTCGTCCGACCAAAT
The DNA here is from genome assembly GCA_034092305.1 of Diaprepes abbreviatus. Taxonomy (NCBI): domain Eukaryota; kingdom Metazoa; phylum Arthropoda; class Insecta; order Coleoptera; family Curculionidae; genus Diaprepes; species Diaprepes abbreviatus. Next base: position 1,058,523 of record JASJET010000390.1, read on the forward strand.
AATATTATCCAAAAAACCAGCATTTTCTTGTGACCGAAGTAAACTAAATTGATAGAATTCTACCCTTCGCGGAAAATCAGTGTCTTTTAAGTGATGTACTATGGAATATACAGAGGGATGAAAATTGTGTTTCCATAAAATCCATAAAAATGATGTTTGAGATAATTCAGACTCTAATGCTACTTGTCTTGTAGATATTGTCGAATATACGGTGAAGCATCCTAAAATTGTAGTTTCAATATATTCATTATTGACAACTGGTTTATTTCTATTTCTTTTTGCTTTTATGGATCCAAATGTCTTGAAGTTTTCTATAATCCTTTTAACAGTTGGTGGCGAATGTATCACATGTTCTTGAAATAATCACGTTTTCCATAAAAAATAAATAAGTTTAAATAAACTTCGTGATTATTATTAAGGACTGTCAAATGGCAAGAAATAGTGACAATTCTGTAGGGTTCAATTGTTTCATTTTCGCCGCGCCTCGCCGTCATGGCCAACTAATAACAAAATTTAAAAGCTGTATAGCATTTTTATAATAGAAAAATGTTGAATTGCCAATATTTTGAAAACTACAAATTTTTGAAATAGACAACCTTATACAAAGTTACCCTTATTTTTAATGCTTAATATGATAAAATTATAAAAATAGTTGGTTTCTATTTGAAAAAATTGACTTTTGACGATTTTTTAAATATAATTCTTATTCTTCTTTTTTTACCACTCTGTACTAATAATTTTCAAAATATCATAAAAAGACTACTAAAGTCAATCTTCGTCTACAAGAAAACTAAACCAAATTAAATAATAAAGACTTTCTTATAGGAGAAATTTATAGTTAAGTTTTGGTCCGCAAACGTCATTTTTTACATAAAAATTTAAATATATCCAAAACGGAGAGACTTAAGAATAGAACCTTATACGTAAAATATGTCTAGAATTTTACCGAGAAATCAAAAATGTAATAATATATAGATGTTCTGTTTAAAATAAGCAAGTTGACATTTACTTCCGGTATAAACGGAAATGCCACCATCTTGAAAATATTTCAGCCGGCTGTCCGCGATGCGCGTTAGTATACTATCAAATTTTCATATTCTTCCTATTTATAGCTTTCTCACAATCGGTCAATAAATTTCCCGTAGAATCACCTTGTATTGATGCAAAACATTCTAAAGCTAATCTTAAACAAACATAACAAATATTGATAATACAACTTTTTTTTCTTCTACTAAATGTTTCTGCAAAAACATTTTATTTTAAGCAAACAAAAATACAATTTACGTTATATCATAAAAATCCTTTATTATTTTTTGAATAATAATATCACAAACGACTGTGAAGTACTTATTGATGCGACCTCGTATACAAATATTCCGACATGATCATCTTTATTATAATGTTCCAAAAGGAAGATTATATCGATGATTCATATTTCCAAATATTGCAAATTTATATAGTAAATTTCATAGGTATATAAATAGGGATTGGATGAGAGTAATATAGTTACTTCAGGTTAGTTCAGCTCAGTGTTTTAGCTGTGTTAATAAGTAATTAATATAAGTATTGGAAGTATTAGTGTTGGGTTTTATTCTGCGAACTCAGTGAGCAATTTTTGAAGATACCAAATCGCATTGTATCGTATATTAATCAATGCCTTTCCATACGTACTATATTAATTAAAGTCATTTTAATTCTCTTTTGAGTGAAAAAACTGTAAAAAAAGCATTTTTTACACCTTCAATTTATATTGTTGTTTTTCTCGGTCTTCCGGAATTGAGTAGATTCTCTAAATGTACCCTTTCATTCATGATTGAGCTAGTACCGTCCGCTTATCAAGCAGTTTTTGTCAACGCCAATCCTATGTCCTCTTAAACATTCAGGAACACGTTTCAACAAAATGTCGCCATTACTGCGAACTACCTGGCTAGCTTTATCATCATCGTCATCATCATTAGCCCATTTCTGTCCACTGCTGAACATAGGCCTCCTCAAGAGATTTTCATCCTCCTCTATCCAGTTTGTTGCCATTCTTTTGTGGTCTACTGTCCATCTGGTCGGTGATCGTCCCTGACTGCGTTTGTCCGCTCTCGGTCGCTATTCCAAAACTCTTTTCGTCCATCTGTGTCCCCTATTTTAGCCACATATCCGGCCCATCTCCACATTAACCTTGCAATGCGCACAATAACATCATCAACCCCCGTTTTCCTCCTAACTTCCTCGTTTCGGACCCGATCTCTCAGGGACACCTCCAGCATAGATCTCTCCATTCTGCGTTGTGTTATTTGCAGTTTCTTAGCAGATGTTTTCGTCAATGTTAGTGTCTCCGTTCCGTATGTTAAGACTGGAAGAACACATTGGTTAAAGACTTTCCGTTTCAGGTTTATAGGTATATCTGTCTTGAATATATCCCTGAGTTTTCCATAAGCAGCCCATCCCCAAGCTATTCGTCTGGATAGCTCACACGTCTGGTTGTCCCTTTCAATCCGAACTTCGTAACCAAGGTAGTTATATTTCTCGGTAATTTCGATGATTTCATTTTCTATTTGGTACTAAATTTATCATCATTTTTATTTTGGTATAATTTATCTTCAGACCTGCTCTTTGTGTTGCATGTAGTTCTTCTAGCATTTCTCTGACTTCTTGTAGATCGTCTGATATTAGGACTATATCGTCAGCGAATCTAAGATCACTCAATATTTCCCCATCTATAATAATGCCTTTCTCTTCCCAATTCAAAGCTTTAAACGCATGTTCTAGCACGATCGTAAACAATTTTGGGGATAATATATCTCCCTATCGAATTCCTCCTCTTATTTTTATTTTCTTCGTCATGGTATGTAAGTTAATTGTTGTTGTTGCGTTTTTATAAGACAAGCTTTAGTGGTCGGTTATATTCTACAGTTTTTTCAATAAGTGTTTTGATACATTGCAAATGGTCGTTTGCCCCGTAGCCCGAGCGGAACCCAGCTTATTCTCTAGCCTGGTAAAGATCCAGTTTATTTTCTAGTCTATTGGTGATTATACGAGTGTAATAGTCAACATAGTTGCCTTCCAGCTAGCTCAACTCAGCCAAATATAAGTCAAGGACTAACCCAACTTATTGCATTATTAAAAGTCACTATTTCGCGAACATAAATCCACTATCGCTTCTCAATATCGGACTTTCTTTTAAGATTTCTCCCATTTCCTTTTCTTTAGACACTCCGCAACATATTCCTTGCTGTTATTTTTAGCGAATTTATCTCAATAATCCCCATTCAGAAAAATGATTAATATGTAACGGAAAACCTACAGGATAAACCTAAAGACCTGCGTTGCTTTGATGTTTACGCCAAGAAGATATGAACAGCATTAGGAATAAACAATTTCAGTGAATAGGGACCTATTGTCGTCAAGAGGTAAACAAACGTAATCCCTGATGTTTACTTGTTAGATGTTTATAATGTAAAAGTACATAAACGTACATAAAATTCTATTTTTTTGGTTGTTTTCTAGAGTGAGGAGTGTGAGAGATTTTTCTTTTGATGTAAAGCGATTTTATGAGGAAAATGTCAAGTTATATATCAGCGAATTATTCAGCCACAAAAAACCCTGAATAAATTTTGCATTCTCTATTTCTTCTTCATCAGATATTCTTTATTCACTTCAGTCGATTTTTAGTGGGATAATTCCTTCATTCGTCTATTCAACGTCTTTATGGTCTAGCTCTGCTTCATCACAGATCACTTTAAAGGAGCACCATTCACTGTTTTGTTAGATGTGTCATTTAATTGCTGTAACTTTTCTCTTAACTCACCTAGATCTTCTAAATTAGAATTATATCATCAGCAAATCAATGAAAGATCCATTTATTTTTATACTTTTTCTTACCATTGTAATATTTTAAAGATCTTCTCTAATGTCAAGGTGTTTACTTGGGTGATATAGCGTGTCCAGTATGCACCGTAAAATTGCAAGTACGACAACTCCCTAAACGTATATTTCTCAAAATAAAACCAAGTTATTATAAAGAGCCGGCCATTTAAGCCAAGTGATTAACGCCTGTGCTTACAAAATAAATATACTGTACAAGTGCGCGGCATCCTGCATCCTGTGTGCTGTAGTTTTTTGTTTTTAGCACAAGACCACTGACCTATATGAATATGGTATGATACACTGTAAAACCTTTCTTTTGCTGTATTACATTTTTGCATGCATGTGCTTTTTTAGTGAGAGCGTTTTTTTTTCAGTGTACATTTTAGTTGTTTTATTGAACAGAATGATTTTTTTTTGGTGATTTTTCAGTATATTTTTAGAAGCAGTCCTATTTCTAACACGCAATATGTTAGGGTATTCTTTTTTCTCTGAAAATGGGGCTACATAATATATATATAATATATATATATATATATATATATATATATATATATATATATATATATATATATATATATATATATGCAGCTTTCACGGATTCCTCCGTGTGAGATGCAATAGCAGTGGATATCCACATTATGCTGTTGTAGTGCTGAAATCACATTCAGCAAACGTACAACTATATGCAACTCCGTGTATAAATGAAGTAAATTGCTATCAATAAATGCAAACTTCGTTCAATCATATCTTTTCCATGTTAGAGGTTGCACAGTTTGAATAAATTGCGATAAAACGCAATCCATCCTATTCCACCACCATCCAGATGATGGCCCATCTGTACCACCATGCCTAGAAGAAAGTCAAAACTTACCCTCCCTGCCATAGTGATACGGCAGAGGTACATGTTTCGTCTCTACTATACACGGAGTTGCATATAGTTGTACGTTGTATGTGATTTCAGTACTACAACGGCAACGTATCACTATGGCGGGGAGGGTAAGTATTGACATTTTTCTCGACATGGTGGTACAGGTGGGCCATCATCTTGATGGTGAAGGAATGGTATGGATTGTGTTTTATCGCAATTTATGTAAACTGTGCAACCTCTAAAACGGAAAGGATATGATTGGAACGAAGTTTGCATTTACTGATTGCAATTTACTTCATATATATATATATATATATATATATATATATATATATATATATATATATATATATATATATATATACATATATAGACTTTCAATCTCCAGATATTTTTTATTTCCAGGCTCTATGTTTCTTCCTTTACTTTTTTTGAAAAAAAAATTAATAAATAAGACCAACAATGTTTTCTTTGCCACAGATTAATCTCCACTGTCCCCTTTTTAATTTATTGATGATATAACAATTGGAAAACTTTTAGGTTATGGTCCCGTTAATAAAAAAAAATAGCGAATTTTACACTATGTGCAATCAATAATCACTACTACTTTTACTTTTCAAAATATCAAATGAAAATATTTCCACTAATATCATCTTTACCCGCACTGTTTATTAAATGGGTGACTAAGATTGCCATTTTCGTGAATTTCACTATATTATTTTTAAAATTGCTTTTTCAGTCACTATTTCCAGACAATAACACTTTACACCTTGTTCAAAAAATCACTTATTTATTAGTTTATAATATTTACGTCTTTCTGAGTCAACTATGATTATAATTCTAAATTTATATGCATTAATGTCCAACCTTTCACACTAATTTTTTACATTTTTTCATGTTATTACAGAATTATTGACATTTTAGGTCCTTTCAATACATGATTCTAGTATAAATTCTTATATGCAATTAATTAATGTCAATCCTACCATCTGCAATTACCACATAAATACATATATATATATATATATATATATATATATATATATATATATATATATATATGTTTATACGGCTTTTACGGATTCCTCCACATTATGCTGTTTGTAGTGCTGAAATCACATTCAGCAAACGTACAACTATATGCAACTCCGTATTAAGTGAAATAAAATGCGAAACAGTGAATGCAAACTTCGCTCCATTATATCCTTTCTGTGTTAGAGGTTGCACAGTTAGAATAAATTGTAATAAAACACAATTCATCCTATTCCACCACCATCGAGATGGTGGCCCACCTGTACCACACCGAGAAGAAAGTCAAAGCTTACCCTCCCCGCCACAGTGATACGGCAGAGATACATGTTTCGTCTCTCACTAGACTCATCAGGGTACCGACATGCACCTGGCTGTGCAAAGGACAGATCGTATATATATATATATATATATATATATATATATATATTTTAAGGAGCATAATTTAAAAATTAATCCCAACAAGACTGAGATTCTCTTATTTTGTTCCGAAAAAACAGCGCAACATGCTCACAAATCGCCTCAAAGTATGTATTGGAGGTGATGTTTTAGTTTTTCCAAATTGTGCCAGAAACCTGGGATTACATTTGGATGTTAATTTAAGATTCCATAAACATGTCCAAAGCCTGTTACTAAGGAGTTATGTTAAAATGAAGGTTTTATATTCAAATAGATATATATTGAACTTTAAAATGAGGAAAAAATTATGTGAAACTCTTATTATGCCAATCTATAACTACTGCTATATTGTTTCCTATCCCTTTTTAAATGTAGTTACAAAGAAGAGAATACAGTATGTCCAAAATACATGCTGTAGGTTTATTTTTAACTTAAGAAAGTTTGATTCTGTATCAAATAATATCAGGCAAATTGGCTGGTTAAGATGTGAAAATATATACAGACTGTATTCTCTGATATTTTTTCGAAAATTATTAGATACTAAACAACCTATGTACTTGTATAAAAATTTGGAACTTAGGACTGATGTACATAATATTAATTTAAGAAATCAAACTCTGTTTACGATACCAAGACATAGAACTTCTTTGTTTCAGAAAAGTTTTTCTACTTGGAGCTTAATAATGAGTGTTTGTATTGTTGTTGATTACTTCTTGTTGGCGCATTGTAGTCCGGTCAAGTTAGCATCAACAATAGGGGTAAGGTTACATTAATTCGCACCTTGCTAAAAATTGGCATGAATGTTGGGAACCCTATTATACACAATTTGTCAATTATCCACATCAATCCGAAGTGTGGAAAAAAAATTATTCAAGGTCAAATGTTGCAAAAATCGGTTTTTTGAGTTTTCCAGCTAAACGGTAAGTTTTATAATAAAAATAGGTGAGACAAAATCATGCAATTATCTATAAAAATTGTTCATACACTTTTTTTCCTAAGAATCACCATTTCGGAGATACAGCGATGCAAAATGTTGAAAAAGTTGTATTCTTCATAATATGCACACGTTTCCGCGCCACCCGTGAGGTAGTGTACATGGCGCGTTTTTTTTTACGTGGTTTCCCCGGTAGGCCTATTCCACGATCTATTGTGCTTCTGTTGAGTTAAAAAGCTATTGTATTAAATTGAAAATGGTACTATTGTAAATAACAAGAGCGGTGTAAGTAATGCGTAAATTGAGAAAATTATTCGTCTGATTGATACTCTTCTAATGGAACATAATCCATACTGTCTTGCTCTTCTTCTCCTTCTCCTTCTTCTTCTTCTTCTTCTTCTTCTTCTTCTTTTTCTTCTTCTTCTTCTTCCTGCTGAGTACAAATAAATTGTTCAAAGAGCAATGCATCAGATGTCTCCTCGCCTATATCGTAAGAATCCTCTTCTACTGGCGATTCAACATTGGAGCACGATTGGCCTCGACAACTGATACATGCTAATGAACAAAACAAACCAACTTTTTTACAGCCGCATTTAGCATTACACCCCGTTTTGCAATTGCAAAAAATTGAATTTCTTTTTCATTTGTTGTTTTTTTTCGTAGCTAGCTCGATTTAAAATGTCATAGTGATTATCAACAAAACATATTAATGTTGATGCTCCTGACTTTTCTGTTATAATAATTTTATCGCCATACTTCAACTTTAATCGTAACTTAATGGTTCTATTATCTAACGAATTGTTGCAAATATTTTGTAATTCGTCTAATGAAAATTGACAATTATCACTATTTTCGATGTGTGCAAATATTTCTTCCATTAAAAGATTCGTACTTTCAGATTGAGGACGACCGGCTTGACCCCCCGTAGTCGGTCTCAAGAAGGCATTATGACAGTCTTTATGATACTTAGCTTCGGCAGCAACTAAATCATGTTCGAACTCAATTCGAGTAATAACAGCTTTTGCTACATGATCAGAACGAGTCTGGGCTATATTCAGGATTGTTTCTTTGAATGAAAGTGTTGTTACATGAAAAATTTTACGCCGATACTTCAGTGCTTTTCTGTTTTCTAGCTCTTCATTCAATTCATTGCCACAAAATAAGCAACACTTTTTAAAACAAAAAAATGGTTCACTTACGCGTGCTCTAGTACGAGGTGGACTTATTTTTGATGTACTAGCTTGTTCTTCATCCTGTTTTCTTTTCAATGCAGCGACACTGCACATGAACTGTCACAGAAGTCTGGTCTTTCAGGTATTCCGAAAATTCATCACCTCTTTCAATACTTGCATTAATTAATGTCTTTAGGCCACGATCAACAGTAACTGTTTCGCTTTCGGTCAAATGTTTATTACAAATAAAGCACAACTGCGACATTTCTATTACAAACACAAAACTGCACAAATTTTGTTTGAAAATATAAGCAATAACTACGTGTTCTTACTACGAAAGAATGCTTGAGACTAATACTATTCTATCTAGGGAGGCCCTTCAAAAAGGAGCAGGTATACGAGCGTCGCCACGTGGACAATTGAATAGCAGACAGATGTTGCTCAAGGCCGTACGATCATATAAAATGAGGGACTGGGTTTTTTTTGGAGTTTATATTTTTAAAACTGTATAATATGTATGTATACGCTACGAAAATTAATATTTTTACTTATATTATCGTTCTGTAACGTATATTACGGTAATTGACATGCATATTATGAAGAATACAACTTTTTCAACATTTTGCATCGCTGTATCTCCGAAATGGTGATTCTTAGGAAAAAAAGTGTATGAACAATTTTTATAGATAATTGCATGATGAATAATTTTTGTCTCACCTATTTTTATTATAAAACTTACGGTTTAGCTGGAAAACTCAAAAAACCGATTTTTGCAACATTTGACCTTGAATAAATTTTTTTCCACACTTCGGATTGATGTGGCTAATTGACAAATTGTGTATAATAGGGTTCCCAACATTCATGCCAATTTTTAGCAAGGTGCGAATTAATGTAACCTTCAATGTCTATTTTGACCGGACTATTGGGAGGTGTGGTTGGTTAAGTGGAAGAATGGCCATTGGTTAAACTTCGCCAGCCGCATCCCATCTGTGCATTGTATTACTTTGTAATATGTATGTATTGTTAATAAAGACGTTTATTATATATATATATATATATATATATATATATATATATATATATATATATATATATATATAACTCTCCGCACGAAGCGAGAATTGGCGAAGTACCTTCAAGATACTGATGCGACGGAAACTCAGACTACTGATCATTTTATTTGTACTGTAACAAATTCTAGTGGCTATTTTTTATTTAACTAAGAAAAGAGTTAAGACAGCTTGAATAACAAACACTAAATAAACGTAAATTGGGAACAGCAACAAAGCCTATTCGGCAAATGAAATTTTGATGAATATTTACAAAGCAAACAATACCGGGCCCATTTCTCAACTCCAAAAATAGAAGAAAATAATAATTTAATTATTAATATGAAAAGGTAGTAGATTAAAATTAATATTCCGACATGAGGAGCCGTCAAGATAATTAATGTACCGCAGCCTGTTTATGAAATTTAATAAATTAGGTAAACGTTAGAGTATTAGTATCCGTTTCTTAAAATAGAAGTATATTTATTTTCAGCCGCTAATGATATTTAGGGTTATGAAATTTTGTAATTAGCGGGTTATTTTTTACGGACGTTTTAATCTTTGCCGCCTTTATATATTAAGAAAAATAAGTTTTTCTGGATGTTTACGATACTCAAGTGTTTTAAAAGTGTTTTTTAAGTATACGCATTTTTACTACATTTTCTTTCAAACTTTATTAGCAATAACAAAAAAGAAACAATATACAAATATGGCAAAATCGACAGCTAACAATTGTCAGCGTATTATCGAACAAATGTCAATTAAAATTTTATCCATTAGAGTGATATATATATATATATATATATATATATATATATATATATATATATATATATATATATATATATATATATATATATATATACAGGGTGATTCAAAAATCGATCACGAAACTTAAGGGGGTGATTCTACTTGACAAAATAAGGGTAGAGCTTCATATAATTTTTTTTCAAAATGTCATTCGTTTTCGAGTTACAAGCCGTCCAAGTTCAAGTTTTTATTTTTTGTTTTTTGAATTACTCGCTTACAGGAAAACCGATTTGACTAATATTTGAAAGATAGGCTAAGTCTTCTGCGCTTCATCATTTTAGTAACAATTCACATTGATTGTTTGCCGCTAGAGGGCACTTTACCTACATTGAAAATTGTTTTTTTGTCATAATTTTTTAGTGTTGACAGCTACAGTAGTTTTTGGCATAATTTCTGAAAGACTGATGCCAGGCCTTTAAAAAAGGTGCTCTTTATTTACATCGCTAAACCCAACGGTTTAGACGTAAATCACCCTTAAAAATTAAGTGGTAAATTTACTTTTCTCATTTCATTACCACCAGCTACCAGGTAAATAGCTATCAAAGTATACTAGAGCTGTCAGTTTAACATCAAATAAATTCGCTTTTTAAACTATTTAATTTATAATCTTAAAATAACTAATAATGGCTAATCAGTAAATATTCATATTATGGATTATTGCGATATACATTTAATTGATAAAAATTAATGAAACAGTACTAAACAAACTAAAAAAGATTCTCAAAATGTCCCCCATTTTCTTCAATACATTTCCTAACACTCTTCAAAAAATGTCGCCTAACTCGATGAAAAATTTCTGGTGTTTCTTTAATAATTTGGCACTTTTCGATTATCCTGAAGCGAAGATCCTCGACGTTGATTACTGGAATATCGTACACCAATTGTTTCAAATGACCCCAAAAGAAAAAATCCATAGGATTAAGGTCTGGTGACCTCGCTGCCCATGCCAATGGTCCACTTCGTCCTATCCATCGCTCAGGATACGTTGCATTCAAATACTGTCGGACACGTATACTAAAGTGGGGCGAAGCTCCGTCTTGGAGGATCCACATGTTGGCCCTTACTTCCAATGGCACATCTTCCAGATACAATGGGAGACGATTTTGGATAAAATCTAAGTATACATCAATGAAATGAGGACCAATAAGGTAATCTCCTATTATCCCTGCCCACACATTTAGTGAAAATCTACGCTGATGTTTCGTTTCTACCACATTGTTTGGGTTCTCGTAAGCATATGTGTGGATGTTGTGTAGATTTGTTATGCCATCACGAGTGAAACCAGCTTCGTCAGTGAATAATATGACGCCAATTAATCGATTATCGTGTTCATACTTAGCTAGGATCTGATTGCACATTTCCAACCGTCTCGGCCGATCATCGTCATAAAGAGCCTGCACCTTTTTTGAATGAAACGGGTAGAGTTGTTCTTCTCTTAGTATCCTCCATGAACTAGCCTGACAGAGCCGCACTTCATTCCCAATTTTTCTAGTACTAATACCTCGAAGCGCAGAAGACTTAGCCTATCTTTCAAATATTAGTCAAATCGGTTTTCCTGTAAGCGAGTAATTCAAAAAACAAAAAATAAAAACTTGAACTTGGACGGCTTGTAACTCGAAAACGAATGACATTTTGAAAAAAAATTATATGAAGCTCTACCCTTATTTTGTCAAGTAGAATCACCCCCTTACGTTTCGTGATCGATTTTTGAATCACCCTGTATAAAAAATGTGTATGCTGTTGGCACTCCCTCTCGTTGACAACTTGTTTTTCTTGCGATCGCCCATCTCCTTCCCAAGAGCTTTGAGTACAGGAAAATAAAACCGATTCTGCCTTTTATATTAGAAATATGTATGCTGTTGGCACTCCCTTCCGTTGACAACTTGTTTTTCTTGCGATCGCCCCTCTCCTTCCCAAGAGCTTTGAGTACAGGAAAATGAAACCGATTCTGCCTTTTATATCAGAAATGTGTATGCTGTTGGCACTCCCTCCCCTTGACAACTTGTTTTTCTTGCGATCGCCAATCTCCTTCCCAAGAGCTTTGAGTACAGGAAAATAAAACCGATTCTGCCTTTTATATTAGAAATGTGTATGCTGTTGGCACCCCGCCCGTTGACAACTTGTTTTTCTTGCGATCGCCCCTCTCCTTCCCAAGAGTTTTGAGTACAGAAAAATAAAACCGATTCTGTTTTTTATATTAGAAATGTGTATGCTGTTGGCACTCCCTTCCGTTGACAACTTGTTTTTCTTGCGATAGCCCCTCTCCTTCCCAAGAGCTTTAAGTACAGGAAAATAAAACCGATTCTGCCTTTTATATTAGAAATGTGTAGGCTGTTGGCACTCCCTTCCGTTGACAACTTGTTTTTCTTGCGATCGCCCCTCTCCTTCCCAAGAGCTTTGAGTACAGGAAAATAAAACCGATTCTGTCTTTTATATTAGAAATATGTATGCTGTTGGCACTCCCTCGCGTTGACAACTTGTTTTTCTTGCGATCGCCCCTCTCTTTCACAAGAGCTTTGAGTACAGGAAAATAAAAACGATTCTGCCTTTTCTATTAGAAATGTGTATGCTGTTGGCACTCCCTTCCGTTGACAACTTGTTTTTCTTGCGATCGCCCCTCTCCTTCCCAAGAGCTTTGAGTACAGGAAAATAAAACCGATTCTGCCTTTTCTATTAGAAATGTGTATGCTGTTGGCACTCCCTTGCGTTGACAACTTGTTGTTCTTGCGATCGCCCCTCTCCTTCCCAAGAGTTTTGAGTACAGAAAAATAAAACCGATTCTGCTTTTTATATTAGAAATGTGTATGCTGTTGGCACTCCCTTCCGTTGACAACTTGTTTTTCTTGCGATCGCCCCTCTCCTTCCCAGGAGCTTTGAGTACAGGAAAATAAAACCGATTCTGCCTTTTCTATTAGAAATGTGTTTGCTGTTGGCACTCCCTTCCGTTGACAACTTCTTTTTCTTGCGATCGCCCCTCTCCTTCCCAAGAGCTTTTAGTACAGGAAAATAAAACCGATTCTGCCTTTTATATTAAAAATGTGAATGCTGTTGACACACCCTCCAGTTGACAACTAGTTTTTCTCGCGATCGCCCCTCTCCTTCCCAAAAGCTTTGAATACAGGAAAATAAAACCAATTCTGCCTTTTATATTAGAAATGTGTATGCTTTTGGCACTCCCTCCCGTTGACAACTTGTTTTTCTTGTGATCGCCCCTCTCCTTTCCAAGATCTTTGAGTACAGGAAAATAAAACCGATTCTGCCTTTTATGTTAGAAATGGGTATGCTGTTGGCACTCCCTCCCGTTGACAACTTGTTTTTCTTGTGATCGTCCCTCTCTTTCCCAAGAGCTTTGAGTACAGGAAAATAAAACCGATTCTGCCTTTTATATTAGAAATGTGTATGCTGTTGGCACTCCCTTGCGTTGACAACTTGTTTTTCTTGCGATCGCACCTCTCCTTCCCAAGAGCTTTGAGTACAGGAAAATAAAACCGACTCTGCCTTTTATATTAGAAATGTGTATGCAGTTGGCACTCCCTCCCGTAGACAACTTGTTTTTCTTGTGATCGCCCCTCTCTTTCCAAGAGTTTTAATTTCAGGAAAATAAAACCGATTCTGCCTTTTATGTTAGAAATGGGTATGCTGTTGGCACTCCCTCCCGTTGACAACTTGTTTTTCTTGTGATCGCCCCTCTCTTTCCCAAGAGCTTTGAGTACAGGAAAATAAAACCGATTCTGCCTTTTATATTAGAAATGTGTATGCTGTTGACACTCCCTTCTGTTGACAACTTGTTTTTCTTGCGATAGCCCCTCTCCTTCCCAAGAGCTTTGAGTACAGGAAAATAAAACCGATTCTGCCTTTTATATTAGAAATGTGTAGGCTGTTGGCACTCCCTTCCGTTGACAACTTGTTTTTCTTGCGATCGCCCCTCTCCTTCCCAAGAGCTTTGATTACAGGGAAATAAAACCGATTCTGCCTTTTATATTAGAAATGTGTAATGCTGTTGGCACTCCCTCCCGTTGACAACTTGTTTTTCTTGCGATCGCCCCTCTCTTTCCCAAGAGCTCTGAGTACAGGAAAATAAACCGATTCTGCCTTTTATATTAGAAATGTGTATGCTGTTGGCACTCCCTTCCGTTGACAACATGTTTTTCTTGCGATCGCCCCTCTCCTTCCCAAGAGCTTTGAGTACAGGAAAATAAAACCGATTCTGCCTTTTATATTAGAAATGTGTATGCTGTTGGCACTCCCTTCCGTTGACAACATGTTTTTCTTGCGATCGCCCCTCTCCTTCCCAAGAGCTTTGAGTACAGGAAAATAAAACCGATTCTGCTTTTTATTTTAGAAATGTGTATGCTGTTGGCACTCCCTTTCGTTGACAACTTGTTTTTCTTGCGATCGCCCCTCTCCTTCCCAAGAGCTTTGAGTACAGGAAAATAAAACCGATTCTGCCTTTTATATTAGAAATGTGTATGCTGTTGGCACTCCCTCCCGTTGACAACTTGTTTTTCTTGCGATCGCCCCTCTCCTTCCCAGGAGCTTTGAGTACAGGAAAATAAAACCGATTCTGCCTTTTCTATTAGAAATGTGTTTGCTGTTGGCACTCCCTTCCGTTGACAACTTCTTTTTCTTGCGATAGCACCTCTCCATCCCAAGAGCTTTTAGTACAGGAAAATAAAACCGATTCTGCCTTTTAAATTAAAAATGTGAATGCTGTTGGCACACCCTCCCGTTGACAACTAGTTTTTCTCGCGATCGCCCCTCTCCTTCCCAAAAGCTTTGAATACAGGAAAATAAAACCGATTCTGCCTTTTATATTAGAAATGTGTATGCTTTTGGCACTCCCTCCTGTTGAAAACTTGTTTTTCTTGTGATCGCCCCTCTCTTTTCCAAGATCTTTGAGTACAGGAAAATAAAACCGATTCTGCCTTTTATGTTAGAAATGGGTATGCTGTTGGCACTCCCTCCCGTTGACAACTTGTTTTTCTTGTGATCGTCCCTCTCTTTCCCAAGAGCTTTGAGTACAGGAAAATAAAACCGATTCTGCCTTTTATATTAGAAATGTGTATGCTGTTGGCACTCCCTTGCGTTGACAACTTGTTTTTCTTGCGATCGCACCTCTCCTTCCCAAGAGCTTTGAGTACAGGAAAATAAAACCGACTATGCCTTTTATATTAAAAATGTGTATGCAGTTGGCACTCCCTCCCGTAGACAACTTGTTTTTCTTTTGATCGCCCCTCTCTTTCCAAGAGTTTTAATTTCAGGAAGATAAAACCGATTCTGCCTTTTATGTTAGAAATGGGTATGCTGTTGACACTCCCTTCCGTTGACAACTTGTTTTTCTTGCGATCGCCCCTCTCCTTCCCAAGAGCTTTGATTACAGGAAAATAAAACCGATTCTGCCTTTTATATTAGAAATGTGTATGCTGTTGGCACTCCCTCCCGTTGACAACTTGTTTTTCTTGCGATCGCCCCTCTCCTTCCCAAGAGCTTTGAGTACAGGAAAATAAAACCGATTCTGCCTTTTATATTAGAAATGTGTATGCTGTTGGCACTCCCTCCCGTTGACAACTTGTTTTTCTTGCGATCGCCCCTCTCCTTCCCAAGAGCTTTGAGTACAGGAAAATAAAACCGATTCTGCCTTTTATGTTAGAAATGGGTATGCTGTTGACACTCCCTTCCGTTGACAACTTGTTTTTCTTGCGATCGCCCCTCTCCTTCCCAAGAGCTTTGAGTACAGGAAAATAAAACCGATTCTGCCTTTTATGTTAGAAATGTGTATGCTGTTGGCACTCCCTCCCGTTGACAACTTGTTTTTCTTGCGATCGCCCCTCTCCTTCACAAGAGCTTTGAGTACAGGAAAATAAAACCGATTCTGCCTTTTATATTAGAAATGTGTATGCTGTTGGCACTCCCTCCCGTTGACAACTTGTTTTTCTTGCGATCGCCCCTCTCCTTCCCAAGAGCTTTGAGTACAGGAAAATAAAACCGATTCTGCCTTTTATGTTAGAAATGGGTATGCTGTTGACACTCCCTTCCGTTGACAACTTGTTTTTCTTGCGATCGCCCCTCTCCTTCCCAAGAGCTTTGATTACAGGAAAATAAAACCGATTCTGCCTTTTATATTAGAAATGTGTATGCTGTTGGCACTCCCTCCCGTTGACAACTTGTTTTTCTTGCGATCGCCCCTCTCCTTCCCAAGAGCTTTGAGTACAGGAAAATAAAACCGATTCTGCCTTTTATATTAGAAATGTGTATGCTGTTGGCACTCCCTCCCGTTGACAACATGTTTTTCTTGCGATCGCCCCTCTCCTTCCCAAGAGCTTTGAGTACAGGAAAATAAAACCGATTCTGCTTTTTATTTTAGAAATGTGTATGCTGTTGGCACTCCCTTCCGTTGACAACTTCTTTTTCTTGCGATCGCCCCTCTCCTTCCCAAGAGCTTTTAGTACAGGAAAATAAAACCGATTCTGCCTTTTATATTAAAAATGTGAATGCTGTTGGCACACCCTGCCGTTGACAACTAGTTTTTCTCGCGATCGCCCCTCTCCTTCCCAAAAGCTTTGAATACAGGAAAATAAAACCGGTTCTGCCTTTTATATTAGAAATGTGTATGCTTTTGGCACTCCCTCCCGTTGACAACTTGTTTTTCTTGCGACCGCCCCTCTCCTTCCCAAGAGCTTTGAGTACAGGTAAATAAAACCGATTCTGCCTTTTATATTAGAAATGTGTATGCTGTTGGCACTCCCTTCCGTTGACAACTTGGTTTTCTTGAGATCGCCCCTCTCCTTCCCAAGAGCTTTGAGTACAGGAAAATAAAACCGATTCTGCCTTTTATATTAGAAATGTGTATGCTGTTGGCACTCCATTCCGTTGACAACTTGTTTTTCTTGCGATCGCCCCTCTCCTTCCCAAGAGCTTTGAGTACAGGAAAATAAAAAAGATTCTGCCTTTTATATTAGAAATGTGTATGCTGTTGACACTCGCTTCATTTGACAACTTGGTTTTCTTGAGATCGCCCCTCTCCTTCCCAAGAGCTTTGAGTACAGGAAAATAAAACCGATTCTGCCTTTTATATTAGAAATGTGTAGGCTGTTGGCACTACCTTCCGTTGACAACTTGTTTTTCCTGCGATCGCCCCTCTCCTTCCCAAGAGCTTTGATTACAGGAAAATAAAACCGATTCTGCCTTTTATATTAGAAATGTGTATGCTGTTGGCTCTCCCTTCCGTTGAAAACTTGTTTTTCTTGCGATAGCCCCTCTCCTTCCCAAGAGCTTTGAGTATAGGAAAATAAAACCGATTCTGCCTTTTATATTAGAAATGTGTATGCTGTTGGCACTCCCTTCCGTTGACAACTTGTTTTTCCTGCGATCGCCCCTCTCTTTCCCAAGAGCTTTGAGTACAGGAAAATAAAACCGATTCTGCCTTTTATATTAGAAATGTGTATGCTGTTGGCACTCCCTTCCGTTGACAACTTGTTTTTCTTGCGATCGCCACTCTCCTTCCCAAGAGCTTTGAGTACAGGAAAATAAAACCGATTCTGCCTTTTATATTAGAAATGTGTATGCTGCTGGCACTCCTTCCCGTAGACAACTTGTTTTTCTTGTGATCGCCCCTCTTTTTCCAAGAGCTTTTGAGTACAGGAAAATTAAACCGATTCTGCCTTTTATATTACAAATGTGTATGCTTTTGGCACTCTCTTCCGTTGACAACTTGTTTTGCTTGCGATCGCCCTTCTCCTTCCCAAGAGCTTTGAGTACAAGAAAATAAAACCGATTCTTCCTTTTCTATTAGAAATGTGTATGCTGTTGGCACTCCTTTCCGTTGACAACTTGTTTTTCCTGCGATCGCCCCTCTCTTTCCCAAGAGCTTTGAGTACAGGAAAATAAAACCGATTCTGCCTTTTATATTAGAAATGTGTATGCTGTTGGCACTCCCTTCCGTTGACAACTTGTTTTTCTTGCAATCGCCCCTCTGCTTCCCAAGAGCTTTGAGTACAGGAAAATAAAAACGATTCTGCCTTTTATATTAGAAATGTGTAAGCTGTTGGAACTCCCTTCCGTTGACAACTTGTTTTTCTTGCGATCGCCCCTCTCCTTCCCAAGAGCTTTGAGTACAGGAAAATAAAACCGATTCTGCCTTTCATATTAGAAATGTGTATGCTGTTGGCACACCCTACCGTTGAAAACTTGTTATTCTTGCGATCGCCCCTCTCCTTCCCAAGAGCTTTGAGTACAGGTAAATAAAACCGATTCTGCCTTTTATATTAGAAATGTGTAGGCTGTTGGCACTACCTTCCGTTGACAACTTGTTTTTCCTGCGATCGCCCCTCTCCTTCCCAAGAGCTTTGATTACAGGAAAATAAAACCGATTCTGCCTTTTATATTAGAAATGTGTATGCTGTTGGCTCTCCCTTCCGTTGAAAACTTGTTTTTCTTGCGATAGCCCCTCTCCTTCCCAAGAGCTTTGAGTATAGGAAAATAAAACCGATTCTGCCTTTTATATTAGAAATGTGTATGCTGTTGGCACTCCCTTCCGTTGACAACTTGTTTTTCCTGCGATCGCCCCTCTCTTTCCCAAGAGCTTTGAGTACAGGAAAATAAAACCGATTCTGCCTTTTATATTAGAAATGTGTATGCTGTTGGCACTCCCTTCCGTTGACAACTTGTTTTTCTTGCGATCGCCACTCTCCTTCCCAAGAGCTTTGAGTACAGGAAAATAAAACCGATTCTGCCTTTTATATTAGAAATGTGTATGCTGCTGGCACTCCTTCCCGTAGACAACTTGTTTTTCTTGTGATCGCCCCTCTTTTTCCAAGAGCTTTTGAGTACAGGAAAATTAAACCGATTCTGCCTTTTATATTACAAATGTGTATGCTTTTGGCACTCTCTTCCGTTGACAACTTGTTTTGCTTGCGATCGCCCTTCTCCTTCCCAAGAGCTTTGAGTACAAGAAAATAAAACCGATTCTTCCTTTTCTATTAGAAATGTGTATGCTGTTGGCACTCCTTTCCGTTGACAACTTGTTTTTCCTGCGATCGCCCCTCTCTTTCCCAAGAGCTTTGAGTACAGGAAAATAAAACCGATTCTGCCTTTTATATTAGAAATGTGTATGCTGTTGGCACTCCCTTCCGTTGACAACTTGTTTTTCTTGCAATCGCCCCTCTGCTTCCCAAGAGCTTTGAGTACAGGAAAATAAAAACGATTCTGCCTTTTATATTAGAAATGTGTAAGCTGTTGGAACTCCCTTCCGTTGACAACTTGTTTTTCTTGCGATCGCCCCTCTCCTTCCCAAGAGCTTTGAGTACAGGAAAATAAAACCGATTCTGCCTTTCATATTAGAAATGTGTATGCTGTTGGCACACCCTACCGTTGAAAACTTGTTATTCTTGCGATCGCCCCTCTCCTTCCCAAGAGCTTTGAGTACAGGTAAATAAAACCGATTCTGCCTTTTATATTAGAAATGTGTATGCTGTTGGCACTCCCTTCCGTTGACAACTTGGTTTTCTTGAGATCGCCCCTCTCCTTCCCAAGAGCTTTGAGTACAGGAAAATAAAACCGATTCTGCCTTTTATATTAGAAATGTGTATGCTGTTAGCACTCCCTTCCGTTGACAACTTGTTTTTCTTGCGATCGCCCCTCTCCTTCAAAAGAGCTTTGAGTACAGGAAAATAAAACCGATTCTGCCTTTTATATTAGAAATGTGTATGCTGTTGACACTCCCTTCCGTTGACAACTTGTTTTTCTTGCGATAGCCCCTCTCCTTCCCAAGAGCTTTGAGTACAGGAAAATAAAACCGATTCTGCCTTTTATATTAGAAATGTGTAGGCTGTTGGCACTACCTTCCGTTGACAACTTGTTTTTCTTGCGATCGCCCCTCTCCTTCCCAAGAGCTTTGATTACGGGAAAATAAAACCGATTCTGCCTTTTATATTAGAAATGTGAATGCTGTTGGCACTCCCTCCCGTTGACAACTTGTTTTTCTTGCGATCGCCCCTCTCTTTCCCAAGAGCTTTGAGTACAGGAAAATAAAACCGATTCTGCCTTTTATATTAGAAATGTGTATGCTGTTGGCACTCCCTTCCGTTGACAACTTGTTTTTCTTGCGATCGCCCCTCTCCTTCCCAAGAGCTTTGAGTACAGGAAAATAAAACCGATTCTGCCTTTTATATTACAAATGTGTATGCTTTTGGCACTCCCATCTGTTGACAACCTGTTTTTTTTGCGATCGCCCCTCTCCTTCCCAAGAGCTTTGAGTACAGAAAAATAAAGCCGATTCTGCCTTTTATATTAGAAGTGTGTATGCTGTTGGCACTCCCTTCCGTTGAAAACTTGATTTTCTAGCGATCGCCCCTCTCCTTCCCAAGAGCTTTGAGTTTAGGAAAATAAAACCGATTCTGCCTTTTATATTACAAATGTGTATGCTTTTGGCACTCTCTTCCGTTGACAACTTGTTTTTCCTGCGATCGCCCCTCCCATTCCCAAGAGCTTTGAGTACAGGTAAATAAAACCGATTCTGCCTTTTATATTAGAAATGTGTAGGCTGCTGGCACTCCCTCCCGTTGACAACTTGTTTTTCTTGCGATCGCCCTTCTCCTTCCCAAGAGCTTTGAGTACAGGAAAATAAAACCGATTCTGCCTTTTATATTATAAATGTGTATGCTTTTGGCACTCCCTTCCATTGACAACTTGTTTTTCTTGCGATCGCCCCTCTCCTTCCCAAGAGCTTTGAGTACAGGAAAATAAAACCAATTCTGCCTTTTATATTAGAAATGTGTATGCTGTTGGCACTCCCTTCCGTTGACAACTTGTTTTTCTTGCGATCGCCCCTCTCTTACCCAAGAGCTTTGAATACTGGAAAATAAAACCGATTCTGCCTTTTATATTAGAAATGTATATGCTGCTGGCATTCCCTTCCGTTGACAACTTGTTTTTCTTGCGATCGCCCCTCTTTTTCCCAAGAGCTTTGAGTACAGGAAAATAAAACCGATTCTGCGTTTTATATTAGAAATGTGTATACTGTTGGCACTCCTTTCCGTTGACAACTTGTTTTTCTTGCGATGGCCCCTCTCCTTCCCAAGAGCTTTGAGTATAGGAAAATAAAACCGATTCTGCCTTTTATATTAGAAATGTGTATGCTGTTGGCACTCCCTTCCGTTGACAACTTGTTTTTCTTGCGATCGCCCCTCTCCTTCCCAAGAGCTTTGAGTACAGGAAAATAAAACCGATTCTTCCTTTTATATTAGAAATGTGTATGCTGTTGGCACTCCCTTCCGTTGACAACTTGTTTTTCTTGCAATCGCCCCTCTGCTTCACAAGAGCTTTGAGTACAAGAAAATAAAACCGATTCTGCCTTTTATATTAGAAATGTGTAAGCTGTTGGTACTCCCTTCCGTTGACAACATGTTTTTCTTGCGATCGCCCCTCTCCTTCCCAAGAGCTTTGAGTACAGGAAAATAAAACCGATTTTGCCTTTCATATTAGAAATGTGTATGCTGTTGGCACTCCCTCCCGTTGACAACTTGTTTTTTTTGCGATCGCCCCTCTCCTTCCCAAGAGCTTTGAATACAGAAAAATAAAGCCGATTCTGCCTTTTATATTAGAAATATATATGCTGTTGGCACTCCCTTCCGTTGACAACTTGTTTTTCTTGCGATCGCCCCTCTCCTTCCCAGGAGCTTTGAGTACAGGAAAATAAAACCGATTCTGCCTTTTCTATTAGAAAAGTGTATGCTGTTGGCACTCCCTTCCGTTGACAACTTGTTTTTCTTGCGATCGCCCCTCTCCTTCCAAAGAGCTTTGAGTACAGGAAAATAAAACCGATTCTGCCTTTTATATTAGAAATGTGTATGCTGTTGGCACTCCCTTCCGTTGACAACTTGTTTTTCTTGCGATCGCCCCTCTCCTTCCCAAGAGCTTTGAATACAGGAAAACAAAACCGATTCTGCTTTTTATATTAGAAATGTGTATGCTGTTGGCACTCCCTCCCGTTGACAACTTGTTTTCCTTGCGATCGCCCCTCTCCTTCCCAATAGTTTTGGGTACAGGAAAATAAAACCGATTCTGCCTTTTATATTAGAAATGTGTATGCTGCTGGCACTCCCTCCCGTAGACAACTTGTTTTTCTTGTGATCGCCCCTCTTTTTCCAAGAGCTTTGAGTACAGGAAAATAAAACCGATTCTGCCTTTTATATTAGAAATGTGTATGATGTTGTCACCCCCTCCCGTTGACAACTTGTTTTTCTTGCGACCGCCCCTCTCCTTCCCAAGAGCTTTGAGTACAGGAAAACAAAACCGATTCTGCCTTTTATATTAGAAATATGTATGCTGTTGGCACTCCCTTCCGTTGACAACTTGGTTTTCTTGAGATCGCCCCTCTCCTTCCCAAGAGCTTTGAGTACAGGAAAATAAAACCGATTCTGTCTTTTATATTAGAAATGTGTATGCTGTTGGCACTCCCTTCCGTTGACAACTTGTTTTTCTTGCGATCGCCCCTCTCCTTCCCAAGAGCTTTGAGTACAGGAAAGTAAAACCGATTCTGCCTTTTATATTAGAAATGTGTATGCTGTTGGCACCCCTTTCCGTTGACAACTTGTTTTTCTTGCGATCGCCCCTCTCTTTCCCAAGAGCTTTGAGTACAGGAAAATAAAACCAATTCTGCCTTTTATATTAGAAATGTGTATGCTGTTGGCACTCCCTTCCGTTGACAACTTGTTTTTCTTGCGATCGCCCCTCTCCTTCCCAAGAGCTTTGAGTACAGGAAAATAAAACCGATTCTGTCTTTTATATTAGAAATGTGTATGCTGTTGGCACTCCCTTCCGTTGACAACTTGTTTTTCTTGCGATCGCCCCTCTCCTTCCCAGGAGCTTTGAGTACAGGAAAATAAAACCGATTCTGTCTTTTATATTAGAAATGTGTATGCTGTTGGCACTCCCTTCCGTTGACAACTTGTTTTTCTTGCGATCGCCCCTCTCCTTCCCAAGAGCTTTGAATACAGGAAAATAAAACCGATTCTGTCTTTTATATTAGAAATGTGTATGCTGTTGGCACTCCCATCCGTTGACAACTTGTTTTTCTTGCGATCGCCCCTCTCCTTCCCAGGAGCTTTGAGTACAGGAAAATAAAGCCGATTCTGCCTTTTCTATTAGAAATGTGTATGCTGTTGGCACTAACTTCCGTTGACAACTTGTTTCTCTTGCAATCGCCCTCTGCTTCCCAAGAGTTTTGAGTACAGGAAAATAAAACCGATTCTGCCTTTTTTATATTAGAAATGTGTATGCTCTTGGCACTCCCTCCCGTTGAAAACTTGTTTTTCTTGCGATCGCCCCTCTCCTTCCCAAGAGTTTTGAGTAGAGGAAAATAAAACCGATTCTGCCTTTTATATTATAAATGTGTATGCTGTTGGCACTCCCTTCCGTTGACAACCTGTTTTTTTTGCGATCGCCCGTCTCCTTCCCAAGAGCTTTGAGTACAGAAAAATAAAGCCGATTCTGCCTTTTATATTAGAAGTGTGTATGCTGTTGGCACTCCTTTCCGTTGACAACTTGTTTTTCCTGCGATCGCCCCTCTCTTTCCCAAGAGTTTTGAGTACAGGAAAATAAAACCGATTCTGCCTTTTATATTAGAAATGTGTATGCTGTTGGTACTCCCTTCCGTTGACAACTTGTTTTTCTTGCGATCGCCCCTCTCCTTCCCAAAAGCTTTGAGTACAGGAAAATAAAACCAATTCTGCCTTTTATATTAGAAATGTGTATGCTTTTGGCACTCCCTTCCGTTGACAACTTGTTTTTCTTGCGATCGCCCCTCTCCTTCCCAAGAGCTTTGAGTACAGGAAAATAAAACCGATTCTGCCTTTTATATTAGAAATGTGTATGCTGCTGGCACTCCCTCCCGTACACAACTTGTTTTTCTTGTGATCGCCCCTCTTTTTCCAAGAGCTTTGAGTACAGGAAAATAAATCCGATTCTGCCTTTTATATTAGAAATGTGTATGATGTTGTCACCCCCTCCCGTTGACAACTTGTTTTTCTTGCGACCGCCCCTCTCCTTCCCAAGAGCTTTGAGTACAGGAAAACAAAACCGATTCTGCCTTTTATATTAGAAATGTGTATGCTGTTGGCACTCCCTTCCGTTGACAACTTGGTTTTCTTGAGATCGCCCCTCTCCTTCCCAAGAGCTTTGAGTACAAGAAAATAAAACCGATTCTGCCTTTTATATTAGAAATGTGTATGCTGTTGGCACTCCCTTCCGTTGACAACTTGTTTTTCTTGCGATCGCCCCTCTCCTTCCCAAGAGCTTTGAGTACAGGAAAATAAAACCGATTCTGCCTTTTATATTAGAAATGTGTATGCTGTTGGCACTCCTTTCCGTTGACAACTTGTTTTTCTTGCGATCGCCCCTCTCTTTCCCAAGAGCTTTGAGTACAGGAAAATAAAACCAATTCTGCCTTTTATATTAGAAATGTGTATGCTGTTGGCACTCCCTTGCGTTGACAACTTGTTTTTCTTGCGATCGCCCCTCTCATTCCCAGGAGCTTTGAGTACAGGAAAATAAAGCCGATTCTGCCTTTTCTATTAGAAATGTGTATGCTGTTGGCACTAACTTCCGTTGACAACTTGTTTCTCTTGCAATCGCCCTCTGCTTTCCAAGAGTTTTGAGTACAGGAGAATAAAACCGATTCTGCCTTTTATATTAGAAATGTGTATGCTGTTGTTACTCCCTTCCGTTGACAACTTGTTTTTCTTGCGATCGCCCCTCTCCTTCCCAAGAGCTTTGAATACAGGAAAACAAAACCGATTCTGCTTTTTATATTAGAAATGTGTATGCTGTTGGCACTCCCTCCCGTTGACAACTTGTTTTCCTTGCGATCGCCCCTCTCCTTCCCAATAGTTTTGGGTACAGGAAAATAAAACCGATTCTGCCTTTTATATTAGAAATGTGTATGCTGCTGGCACTCCCTCCCGTAGACAACTTGTTTTTCTTGTGATCGCCCCTCTTTTTCCAAGAGCTTTGAGTACAGGAAAATAAAACCGATTCTGCCTTTTATATAAGAAATGTGTATGATGTTGTCACCCCCTCCCGTTGACAACTTGTTTTTCTTGCGACCGCCCCTCTCCTTCCCAAGAGCTTTGAGTACAGGAAAACAAAACCGATTCTGCCTTTTATATTAGAAATGTGTATGCTGTTGGCACTCCCTTCCGTTGACAACCTGTTTTTTTTGCGATCGCCCGTCTCCTTCCCAAGAGCTTTGAGTACAGAAAAATAAAGCCGATTCTGCCTTTTATATTAGAAGTGTGTATGCTGTTGGCACTCCTTTCCGTTGACAACTTGTTTTTCCTGCGATCGCCCCTCTCTTTCCCAAGAGTTTTGAGTACAGGAAAATAAAACCGATTCTGCCTTTTATATTAGAAATGTGTATGCTGTTGGTACTCCCTTCCGTTGACAACTTGTTTTTCTTGCGATCGCCCCTCTCCTTCCCAAAAGCTTTGAGTACAGGAAAATAAAACCAATTCTGCCTTTTATATTAGAAATGTGTATGCTTTTGGCACTCCCTTCCGTTGACAACTTGTTTTTCTTGCGATCGCCCCTCTCCTTCCCAAGAGCTTTGAGTACAGGAAAATAAAACCGATTCTGCCTTTTATATTAGAAATGTGTATGCTGCTGGCACTCCCTCCCGTAGACAACTTGTTTTTCTTGTGATCGCCCCTCTTTTTCCAAGAGCTTTGAGTACAGGAAAATAAATCCGATTCTGCCTTTTATATTAGAAATGTGTATGATGTTGTCACCCCCTCCCGTTGACAACTTGTTTTTCTTGCGACCGCCCCTCTCCTTCCCAAGAGCTTTGAGTACAGGAAAACAAAACCGATTCTGCCTTTTATATTAGAAATGTGTATGCTGTTGGCACTCCCTTCCGTTGACAACTTGGTTTTCTTGAGATCGCCCCTCTCCTTCCCAAGAGCTTTGAGTACAAGAAAATAAAACCGATTCTGCCTTTTATATTAGAAATGTGTATGCTGTTGGCACTCCCTTCCGTTGACAACTTGTTTTTCTTGCGATCGCCCCTCTCCTTCCCAAGAGCTTTGAGTACAGGAAAATAAAACCGATTCTGCCTTTTATATTAGAAATGTGTATGCTGTTGGCACTCCTTTCCGTTGACAACTTGTTTTTCTTGCGATCGCCCCTCTCTTTCCCAAGAGCTTTGAGTACAGGAAAATAAAACCAATTCTGCCTTTTATATTAGAAATGTGTATGCTGTTGGCACTCCCTTGCGTTGACAACTTGTTTTTCTTGCGATCGCCCCTCTCATTCCCAGGAGCTTTGAGTACAGGAAAATAAAGCCGATTCTGCCTTTTCTATTAGAAATGTGTATGCTGTTGGCACTAACTTCCGTTGACAACTTGTTTCTCTTGCAATCGCCCTCTGCTTTCCAAGAGTTTTGAGTACAGGAGAATAAAACCGATTCTGCCTTTTATATTAGAAATGTGTATGCTGTTGTTACTCCCTTCCGTTGACAACTTGTTTTTCTTGCGATCGCCCCTCTCCTTCCCAAGAGCTTTGAATACAGGAAAACAAAACCGATTCTGCTTTTTATATTAGAAATGTGTATGCTGTTGGCACTCCCTCCCGTTGACAACTTGTTTTCCTTGCGATCGCCCCTCTCCTTCCCAATAGTTTTGGGTACAGGAAAATAAAACCGATTCTGCCTTTTATATTAGAAATGTGTATGCTGCTGGCACTCCCTCCCGTAGACAACTTGTTTTTCTTGTGATCGCCCCTCTTTTTCCAAGAGCTTTGAGTACAGGAAAATAAAACCGATTCTGCCTTTTATATAAGAAATGTGTATGATGTTGTCACCCCCTCCCGTTGACAACTTGTTTTTCTTGCGACCGCCCCTCTCCTTCCCAAGAGCTTTGAGTACAGGAAAACAAAACCGATTCTGCCTTTTATATTAGAAATATATATGCTGTTGGCACTCCCTTCCGTTGACAACTTGGTTTTCTTGAGATCGCCCCTCTCCTTCCCAAGAGCTTTGAGTACAGGAAAATAAAACCGATTCTGTCTTTTATATTAGAAATGTGTATGCTGTTGGCACTCCCTTCCGTTGACAACTTGTTTTTCTTGCGATCGCCCCTCTCCTTCCCAAGAGCTTTGAGTACAGGAAAGTAAAACCGATTCTGCCTTTTATATTAGAAATGTGTATGCTGTTGGCACCCCTTTCCGTTGACAACTTGTTTTTCTTGCGATCGCCCCTCTCTTTCCCAAGAGCTTTGAGTACAGGAAAATAAAACCAATTCTGCCTTTTATATTAGAAATGTGTATGCTGTTGGCACTCCCTTCCGTTGACAACTTGTTTTTCTTGCGATCGCCCCTCTCCTTCCCAAGAGCTTTGAGTACAGGAAAATAAAACCGATTCTGTCTTTTATATTAGAAATGTGTATGCTGTTGGCACTCCCTTCCGTTGACAACTTGTTTTTCTTGCGATCGCCCCTCTCCTTCCCAGGAGCTTTGAGTACAGGAAAATAAAACCGATTCTGTCTTTTATATTAGAAATGTGTATGCTGTTGGCACTCCCTTCCGTTGACAACTTGTTTTTCTTGCGATCGCCCCTCTCCTTCCCAAGAGCTTTGAATACAGGAAAATAAAACCGATTCTGTCTTTTATATTAGAAATGTGTATGCTGTTGGCACTCCCATCCGTTGACAACTTGTTTTTCTTGCGATCGCCCCTCTCCTTCCCAGGAGCTTTGAGTACAGGAAAATAAAGCCGATTCTGCCTTTTCTATTAGAAATGTGTATGCTGTTGGCACTAACTTCCGTTGACAACTTGTTTCTCTTGCAATCGCCCTCTGCTTCCCAAGAGTTTTGAGTACAGGAAAATAAAACCGATTCTGCCTTTTATATTAGAAATGTGTATGCTGTTGGTACTCCCTTCCGTTGACAACTTGTTTTTCTTGCGATCGCCCCTCTCCTTCCCAAGAGCTTTGAGTACAGGGAAATAAAACCGATTCTGCCTTTTTTATATTAGAAATGTGTATGCTCTTGGCACTCCCTCCCGTTGAAAACTTGTTTTTCTTGCGATCGCCCCTCTCCTTCCCAAGAGTTTTGAGTAGAGGAAAATAAAACCGATTCTGCCTTTTATATTAGAAATGTGTATGCTGTTGGCACTCCCTTCCGTTGACAACCTGTTTTTTTTGCGATCGCCCGTCTCCTTCCCAAGAGCTTTGAGTACAGAAAAATAAAGCCGATTCTGCCTTTTATATTAGAAGTGTGTATGCTGTTGGCACTCCTTTCCGTTGACAACTTGTTTTTCCTGCGATCGCCCCTCTCTTTCCCAAGAGTTTTGAGTACAGGAAAATAAAACCGATTCTGCCTTTTATATTAGAAATGTGTATGCTGTTGGTACTCCCTTCCGTTGACAACTTGTTTTTCTTGCGATCGCCCCTCTCCTTCCCAAAAGCTTTGAGTACAGGAAAATAAAACCAATTCTGCCTTTTTTATATTAGAAATGTGTATGCTCTTGGCACTCCCTCCCGTTGAAAACTTGTTTTTCTTGCGATCGCCCCTCTCCTTCCCAAGAGTTTTGAGTAGAGGAAAATAAAACCGATTCTGCCTTTTATATTAGAAATGTGTATGCTGTTGGCACTCCCTTCCGTTGACAACCCGTTTTTTTTGCGATCGCCCGTCTCCTTCCCAAGAGCTTTGAGTACAGAAAAATAAAAGCGATTCTGCCTTTTATATTAGAAATGTGTATGCTGTTGGCACTCCCTTCCGTTGACAACCTGTTTTTTTTGCGATCGCCCGTCTCCTTCCCAAGAGCTTTGAGTACAGAAAAATAAAGCCGATTCTGCCTTTTATATTAGAAGTGTGTATGCTGTTGGCACTCCTTTCCGTTGACAACTTGTTTCTCTTGCAATCGCCCTCTGCTTCCCAAGAGTTTTGAGTACAGGAAAATAAAACCGATTCTGCCTTTTATATTAGAAATGTGTATGCTGTTGGTACTCCCTTCCGTTGACAACTTGTTTTTCTTGCGATCGCCCCTCTCCTTCCCAAGAGCTTTGAGTACAGGAAAATAAAACCGATTCTGCCTTTTTTATATTAGAAATGTGTATGCTCTTGGCACTCCCTCCCGTTGAAAACTTGTTTTTCTTGCGATCGCCCCTCTCCTTCCCAAGAGTTTTGAGTAGAGGAAAATAAAACCGATTCTGCCTTTTATATTAGAAATGTGTATGCTGTTGGCACTCCCTTCCGTTGACAACCTGTTTTTTTTGCGATCGCCCGTCTCCTTCCCAAGAGCTTTGAGTACAGAAAAATAAAGCCGATTCTGCCTTTTATATTAGAAGTGTGTATGCTGTTGGCACTCCTTTCCGTTGACAACTTGTTTTTCCTGCGATCGCCCCTCTCTTTCCCAAGAGTTTTGAGTACAGGAAAATAAAACCGATTCTGCCTTTTATATTAGAAATGTGTATGCTGTTGGTACTCCCTTCCGTTGACAACTTGTTTTTCTTGCGATCGCCCCTCTCCTTCCCAAAAGCTTTGAGTACAGGAAAATAAAACCAATTCTGCCTTTTATATTAGAAATGTGTATGCTTTTGGCACTCCCTTCCGTTGACAACTTGTTTTTCTTGCGATCGCCCCTCTCCTTCCCAAGAGCTTTGAGTACAGGAAAATAAAACCGATTCTGCCTTTTATATTAGAAATGTGTATGCTGCTGGCACTCCCTCCCGTAGACAACTTGTTTTTCTTGTGATCGCCCCTCTTTTTCCAAGAGCTATGAGTACAGGAAAATAAATCCGATTCTGCCTTTTATATTAGAAATGTGTATGATGTTGTCACCCCCTCCCGTTGACAACTTGTTTTTCTTGCGACCGCCCCTCTCCTTCCCAAGAGCTTTGAGTACAGGAAAACAAAACCGATTCTGCCTTTTATATTAGAAATGTGTATGCTGTTGGCACTCCCTTCCGTTGACAACTTGGTTTTCTTGAGATCGCCCCTCTCCTTCCCAAGAGCTTTGAGTACAGGAAAATAAAACCGATTCTGCCTTTTATATTAGAAATGTGTATGCTGTTGGCACTCCCTTCCGTTGACAACTTGTTTTTCTTGCGATCGCCCCTCTCCTTCCCAAGAGCTTTGAGTACAGGAAAATAAAACCGATTCTGCCTTTTATATTAGAAATGTGTATGCTGTTGGCACTCCTTTCCGTTGACAACTTGTTTTTCTTGCGATCGCCCCTCTCTTTCCCAAGAGCTTTGAGTACAGGAAAATAAAACCAATTCTGCCTTTTATATTAGAAATGTGTATGCTGTTGGCACTCCCTTGCGTTGACAACTTGTTTTTCTTGCGATCGCCCCTCTCATTCCCAGGAGCTTTGAGTACAGGAAAATAAAGCCGATTCTGCCTTTTCTATTAGAAATGTGTATGCTGTTGGCACTAACTTCCGTTGACAACTTGTTTCTCTTGCAATCGCCCTCTGCTTTCCAAGAGTTTTGAGTACAGGAGAATAAAACCGATTCTGCCTTTTATATTAGAAATGTGTATGCTGTTGTTACTCCCTTCCGTTGACAACTTGTTTTTCTTGCGATCGCCCCTCTCCTTCCCAAGAGCTTTGAGTACAGGAAAATAAAACCGATTCTGCCTTTTTTATATTAGAAATGTGTATGCTGTTGGCACTCCCTCCCGTTGAAAACTTGTTTTTCTTGCGATCGCCCCTCTCCTTCCAAGAGTTTTGAGTAGAGGAAAATAAAACCGATTCTGCCTTTTATATTAGAAATGTGTATGCTGTTGGCACTCCCTTCCGTTGACAACCTGTTTTTTTTGCGATCGCCCCTCTCCTTCCCAAGAGCTTTGAATACAGAAAAATAAAGCCGATTCTGCCTTTTATATTAGAAGTGTGTATGCTGTTGGCACTCCCTTCCGTTGACAACTTGATTTTCTAGCGATCGCCCCTCTCTTTCCCAAGAGCTTTGAGTACAGGAAAATAAAACCGATTCTGCCTTTTATATTAGAAATGTTTATGCTGTTGGCAATTCTCCCGTTGACAACTTGTTTTTCTTGCGATCGCCCCTCTCCTTCCCAAGAGCCTTGAGTACAGGAAAATAAAACCGATTCTGCCTTTTATATTACAAATGTGTATGCTTTTGGCACTCTCTTCCGTTGACAACTTGTTTTTCCTGCGATCGCCCCTCCCCTTCCCAAGAGCTTTGAGTACAGGTAAATAAAACCGATTCTGCCTTTTATATTAGAAATGTGTATGCTGCTGGCACTCCCTCCCGTTGACAACTTGTTTTTCTTGCGATCGCCCTTCCCCTTCCCAAGAGCTTTGAGTACAGGAAAATAAAACCGATTCTGCCTTTTATATTATAAATGTGTATGCTGTTGGCACTCCCTTCCGTTGACAACTTGTTTTTTTTGCGATCGCCCCTCTCCTTCCCAAGAGCTTTGAGTACAGGAAAATAAAACCGATTCTGCCTTTTACATTAGAAATGTGTATGCTGTTGGCACTCCCTCCCGTTAACAACTTGTTTTTCCTGCGATTGCCCCTCTCCTTCCCAAGAGCTTTGAGTACAAGAAAATAAAACCGATTCTTCCTTTTCTATTAGAAATGTGTATGCTGTTGGCACTCCTTTCCGTTGACAACTTGTTTTTCGTGCGATCGCCCCTCTCTTTCCCAAGAGCTTTGAGTACAGGAAAATAAAACCGATTCTGCCTTTTATATTAGAAATGTGTATGCTGTTGGCACTCCCTTCCGTTGACAACTTGTTTTTCTTGCGATCGCCCCTCTCCTTCCCAAAAGCTTTGAGTACAGGAAAATAAAACCAATTCTGCCTTTTATATTAGAAATGTGTATGCTGTTGGCACTCCCTTCCGTTGACAACTTGTTTTTCTTGCGATCGCCCCTCTCCTTCCCAAGAGCTTTGAGTACAGGAAAATAAAACCGATTCTGCCTTTTATATTAGAAATGTGTATGCTGTTGGCACTCCCTTCCGTTGACAACTTGTTTTTCTTGCGATCGCCCCTCTCTTTCCCAAGAGCTTTGAATACAGGAAAATAAAACCGATTCTGCCTTTTATATTAGAAATGTGTATGCTGTTGGCACTCCCTTCCGTTGACAACTTGTTTTTCTTGCGATCGCCCCTCTCTTTCCCAAGAGCTTTGAGTACAGGAAAATAAAACCGATTCTGCCTTTTATATTAGAAATGTGTATACTGTTGGCACTCCTTTCCGTTGACAACTTGTTTTTCTTGCGATCGCCCCTCTCCTTCCCAAGAGCTTTGAGTTCAGGAAAATAGAACCGATTCTGCCTTTTATATTAGAAATGTGTATGCTGTTGGCACTTCCTTCCGTTGACAACTTGTTTTTCTTGCGATGGTCCCTCTCCTTCCCAAGAGCTTTGAGTATAAGAAAATAAAACCGATTCTGCCTTTTATATTAGAAATGTGTATGCTGTTGGCACTCCCTTCCGTTGACAACTTGTTTTTCTTGCGATCGCCCCTCTCCTTCCCAAGAGCTTTGAGTACAGGAAAATAAAACCGATTCTTCCTTTTATATTAGAAATGTGTATGCTGTTGGCACTCCCTTCCGTTGACAACTTGTTTTTCTTGCAATCGCCCCTCTGCTTCCCAAGAGCTTTGAGTACAGGAAAATAAAACCGATTCTGCCTTTTATATTAGAAATGTGTATGCTGTTGATACTCCCTTTCGTTGACAACTTGTTTTTCTTGCGATCGCCCCTCTCCTTCCCAAGAGCTTTGAGTACAGGAAAATAAAACCGATTCTGCCTTTTATATTAGAAATGTGTATGCTGTTGGCACTCCCTCCCGTTGAAAACTTGTTTTTCTTGCGATCGCCCCTCTCCTTCCCAAGAGCTTTGAGTGGAGGAAAATAAAACCGATTCTGCCTTTTATATTAGAAATGTGTATGCTGTTGGCACTCCCTTCCGTTGACAACTTGTTTTTCTTGCGATCGCCCCTCTCCTTCCCAAGAGCTTTGAGTATAGGAAAATAAAACCGATTCTGCCTTTTATATTAGAAATGTGCATGCTGTTGGCACTCCCTTCCGTTGACAACTTGTTTTTCTTGCGATCGCCCCTCTCCTTCCCAAGAGCTTTGAGTACAGGAAAATAAAACCGATTCTGCCTTTTATATTAGAAATGTGTATGCTGTTGGCACTCCCTCCCGTTGAAAACTTGTTTTTCTTGCGATCGCCCCTCTCCTTCCCAAGAGCTATGAGTAGAGGAAAATAAAACCGATTCTGCCTTTTATATTAGAAATGTGTATGCTATTTTACACTCCCTTCCGTTGACAACTTGTTTTTTTTGCGATCGCCCCTCTCCTTCCCAAGAGCTTTGAGTACAGAGAAATAAAGCCGATTCTGCCTTTTATATTAGAAATATGTATGCTGTTGGCACTCCCTTCCGTTGACAACTTGTTTTTCTTGCGATCGCCCCTCTCCTTCCCAAGAGCTTTGAGTACAGGAAAATAAAACCGATTCTGCCTTTTATATTACAAATGTGTATGCTGTTGGCACTCCCTTCCGTTGACAACTTGTTTTTCTTGCGATCGCCCCTCTCCTTCCCAAGAGCTTTAAGTAAAGGAAAATAAAACCGATTCTGCCTTTTATATTAGAAATGTGTATGCTGTTGGCACTCCCTTCCGTTGACAACTTGTTTTTCTTGCGATCGCCCCTCTCTTTCCCAAGAGCTTTGAATACAGGAAAATAAAACCGATTCTGCCTTTTATATTAGAAGTGTGTATGCTGTTGGCACTCCCTTCCGTTGACAACTTGTTTTTCTTGCGATCGCCCCTCTTTTTCCCAAGAGCTTTGAATTCAGGAAAATAAAACCGATTTTGCCTTTTATATTAGAAATGTGTATGCTGTTGGCACTCCCTTCCATTGACAACTTGTTTTTCTTGCGAACGCCCCTCTCTTTCCCAAGAGCTTTGAGTACAGGAAAATAAAACCGATTCTGCCTTTTATATTAGAAATGTGTATGCTGTTGGCACTCCTTTCCGTTGACAACTTGTTTTTCTTGCGATCGCCCCTCTCCTTCCCAAGAGCTTTGAGTTCAGGAAAATAGAACCGATTCTGCCTTTTATATTAGAAATGTGTATGCTGTTGGCACTTCCTTCCGTTGACAACTTGTTTTTCTTGCGATCGCCCCTCTCCTTCCCAAGAGCTTTGAGTATAGGAAAATAAAACCGATTCTGCCTTTTATATTAGAAATGTGTATGCTGTTGACACTTCCTTCAGTTGACAACTTGTTTTTCTTGCGATCGCCCCTCTCCTTCCCAAGAGCTATGAGTACAGGAAAATAGAACCGATTCTGCCTTTTATATTACAAATGTGTATGCTGTTGGCTCTCTCTTCCGTTGACAACTTGTTTTTCCTGCGATCGCCCCTCCCATTCCCAAGAGCTTTGAGTACAGGAAAATAAAACCGATTCTGCCTTGTATATTAGAAATGTGTATGCTGTTGGCACTCCCTCCCGTTGAAAACTTGTTTTTCTTGCGATCGCCCCTCTCCTTCCCAAGAGCTTTGTGTACAGGAAAATAAAACCGATTCTGCCTTTTATATTAGAAATGTGTATGCTGTTGGCACTCCCTTCCGTTGACAAATTGTTTTTCTTGCAATCGCCCCTCCCCTTGCCAAGAGCTTTAAGTACAGGATAATAAAACCGATTCTGCCTTTTACATTAGAAATGTGTATGCTGTTGGCACTCCCTCCCGTTGACAACTTGTTTTTCTTGCGATCGCCCCTCTCCTTCCCAAGAGCTTTGAGTACAACGAAATAAAACCGATTCTTCCTTTTCTATTAGAAATGTGTATGCTGTTGGCTCTCCCTTCCGTTGAGAACTTGTTTTTCATGCGATCTCCCCTCTCCTTCCCAAGAGCTTTGAGTACAGGAAAATAAAACCGATTCTGCCTTTTATATTAGAAATGTGTATGCTGTTGGCTCCCCCTCCCGTTGACAACTTGTTTTTCTTGCGATCGCCCCTCTCCTTCCCAAGAGCTTTGAGTACAGGAAAATAAAACCGATTCTGCCTTTTATATTACAAATGTGTATGCTGTTGGCACTCTCTTCTGTTGACAACTTGTTTTTCCTGCGATCGCCCCTCCCCTTCCCAAGAGCTTTGAGTACAGGAAAATAAAACCGATTCTGCCTTTTATATTAGAAATGTGTATGCAGCTGTCACTCCCTCCCGTTGACAACTTGTTTTTCTTGCGATCGTCCCTCTCCTTCCCAAGAGCTTCGAGTACAGGAAAATAAAACCGATTCTGCCTTTTATATTAGAAATGTGTATGCTGTTGGCACTCCCTTCCGTTGACAACTTGTTTTTCATGCGATCGCCCCTCTCCTTCCCAAGAGCTTTGAGTACAGGAAAATAAAACCTATTCTGCCTTTTATATTAGAAATGTGTATGCTGTTGGCACTCCTTTCCGTTGACAACTTGTTTTTCCTGCGATCGCCCCTCTCTTTCCCAAGAGCTTTAAGTACAGGAAAATAAAACCAATTTTGCCGTTTATATTAGAAATGTGTATGCTGTTGGCACTCCCTTCCGTTGACAACTTGTTTTTCTTGCGATCGCCCCTCTCCTTCCCAAGAGCTTTGAGTACAGGAAAATAAAAACGATTCTGCCTTTTATATTACAAATGTGTATGCTGTTGGCACTCCCTTCCGTTGACAACTTGTTTTTCTTGCGATCGCCCCTCTCCTTCCCAAGAGCTTTGAGTATAGGAAAATAAAACCGATTCTGCCTTTTATATTAGAAATGTGTATGCTGTTGGTACTCCCTTCCGTTGACAACTTGTTTTTCTTGCGATCGCCCCTCTCCTTCCCAAGAGCTTTGAGTACAGGAAAATAAAACCGATTCTGCCTTTTATATTACAAATGTGTATGCTGTTGGCACTCCCTTCCGTTGACAACTTGTTTTTCTTGCGATCGCCCCTCTCCTTCCCAAGAGCTTTGAGTATAGGAAAATAAAACCAATTCTGCCTTTTATATTAGAGATGTGTATGCTGTTGGCACTCCCTTCCGTTGACAACTTGTTTTTCTTGCGATCGCCCCTCTCCTTCCCAAGAGCTTTGAGTATAGGAAAATAAAACCGATTCTGCCTTTTATATTAGAAATGTGTATGCTGTTGGTACTCCCTTCCGTTGACAACTTGTTTTTCTTGCGATCGCCCCTCTCCTTCCCAAAATCTTTGAGTACAGGAAAATAAAACCGATTCTGCCTTTTATATTACAAATGTGTATGCTGTTGGCACTCCCTTCCGTTGACAACTTGTTTTTCTTGCGATCGCCCCTCTCCTTCCCAAGAGTTTTGAATATAGGAAAATAAAACCAATTCTGCCTTTTATATTAGAAATGTGTATGCTGTTGGCACTTCCTTCCGTTGACAACTTGTTTTTCTTGCGATCGCCCCTCTCCTTCCCAAGAGCTTTGAATACAGGAAAATAGAACCGATTCTGCCTTTTATATTACAAATGTGTATGCTGTTGGCACTCCCGTCCGTTGACAACTTGTTTTTCTTGCGATCGCCCCTCTCTTTCCCAAGAGTTTTGAGTACAGGAAAATAAAACCGATTCTGCCTTTTATATTAGAAATGTGTATGCTGTTGGCACTCCTTTCCGTTGACAACTTGTTTTTCTTGCGATCGCCCCTCTCCTTCCCAAGAGCTTTGAGTTCAGGAAAGTGGAACCGATTCTGCCTTTTATATTAGAAATGTGTATGCTGTTGGCACTTCCTTCCGTTGACAACTTGTTTTTCTTGCGATCGCCCCTCTCTTTCCCAAGAGCTTTGAATACAGGAAAATAAAACCGATTCTGCTTTTTATATTAGAAGTGTGTATGCTGTTGGCACTCCCTTACGTTGACAACTTGTTTTTCTTGCGATCGCCCCTCTTTTTCCCAAGAGCTTTGAATACAGGAAAATAAAACCGATTTTGCCTTTTATATTACAAATGTGTATGCTGTTGGCACTCCCTTCCGTTGACAACTTGTTTTTCTTGCGATCGCCCCTCTCTTTCCCAAGAGTTTTGAGTACAGGAAAATAAAACCGATTCTGCCTTTTATATTAGAAATGTGTATGCTGTTGGCACTCCTTTCCGTTGACAACTTGTTTTTCTTGCGATCGCCCCTCTCTTTCCCAAGAGCTTTGAGTACAGGAAAATAAAACCGATTCTGCCTTTTATATTAGAAATATGTATGCTGTTGGCACTCCTTTCCGTTGACAACTTGTTTTTCTTGCGATCGCCCCTCTCCATCCCAAGAGCTTTGAGTTCAGGAAAATAGAACCGATTCTGCCTTTTATATTAGAAATGTGTATGCTGTTGGCACTTCCTTCCGTTGACAACTTGTTTTTCTTGCGATCGCCCCTCTCCTTCCCAAGAGCTTTGAGTTCAGGAAAATAGAACCGATTCTGCCTTTTATATTAGAAATGTGTGTGCTGTTGGCACTTCCTTCCGTTGACAACTTGTTTTTCTTGCGATGGCTCTTTCCCAAGAGCTTTGAGTACAGGAAAATAAAACCGATTCTGCCTTTTATATTAGAAATGTGTATGCTGTTGGCACTCCCTTCCATTGACAACTTGTTTTTCTTGCGATCGCCCCTCTCTTTCCCAAGAGCTTTGAATACAGGAAAATAAAACCGATTCTGCTTTTTACATTAGAAGTGTGTATGCTGTTGGCACTCCCTTCCGTTGACAACTTGTTTTTCTTGCGATCGCCCCTCTTTTTCCCAAGAGCTTTGAATACAGGAAAATAAAACCGATTTTGCCTTTTATATTAGAAATGTGTATGCTGTTGGCACTCCCTTCCGTTGACAACTTGTTTTTCTTGCGATCGCCCCTCTCTTTCCCAAGAGCTTTGAGTACAGGAAAATAAAACCGATTCTGCCTTTTATATTAGAAATGTGTATGCTGTTGGCACTCCTTTCCGTTGACAACTTGTTTTTCTTGCGATCGCCCCTCTCCTTCCCAAGAGCTTTGAGTTCAGGAAAATAGAACCGATTCTGCCTTTTATATTAGAAATGTGTATGCTGTTGGCACTTCTTTCCGTTGACAACTTGTTTTTCTTGCGATCGCCCCTCTCCTTCTCAAGAGCTTTGAGTATAGGAAAATAAAACCGATTCTGCCTTTTATATTAGAAATGTGTATGCTGTTGGCACTCCCTTCCGTTGACAACTTGTTTTTCTTGCGATCGCCCCTCTCCTTCCCAAGAGCTTTGAGTACAGGAAAATAAAACCGATTCTGCCTTTTATATTAGAAATGTGTATGCTGTTGGCACTCCCTCCCGTTGACAACTTGTTTTTCTTGCGATCGCCCCTCTCCTTCCCAAGAGCTTTGAGTACAGGAAAATAAAACCGATTCTGCCTTTTTTATTACAAATGTGTATGCTGTTGGCACTCTCTTCCGTTGACAACTTGTTTTTCCTGCGATCGCCCCTCCCCTTCCCAAGAGTTTTGAGTACAGGAAAATAAAACCGATTCTGCCTTGTATATTAGAAATGTGTATGCTGCTGGCACTCATTCCCGTTGAAAACTTGTTTTTCTTGCGATCGCCCCTCTCCTTCCCAAAAGCTTTGAGTACATTAAAATAAAACCGATTCTTCCTTTTCTATTAGAAATGTGTATGCTGTTGGCACTCCCTTCCGTTGACAACTTGTTTTTCTTGCGATCGCCCCTCTCCTTCCCAAGAGCTTTGTGTAAAGAAAAATAAAACCGATTCTGCCTTTTATATTAGAAATATGTATGCTGTCGGCCCTCCTTTCCGTTGACAACTTGTTTTTCCTGCGATCGCCCATCCCTTTCCCAAGAGCTTTGAGTACAGGAAAATAAAACCGATTCTGCCTTTTATATTACAAATGTGTATGCTGTTGTCACTCCCTTCCGTTGACAACTTGTTTTTCTTGCGATCGCCCCTCTCCTTCCCAAGAGCTTTGAGTACAGGATAATAAAACCGATTCTGCCTTTTACATTAGAAATGTGTATGCTGTTGGCACTCCCTCCCGTTGACAACTTGTTTTTCTTGCGATCGCCCCTCTCCTTCCCAAGAGCTTTGAGTACAAGAAAATAAAACCGATTCTTCCTTTTCTATTAGAAATGTGTATGCTGTTGGCACTCCCTTCCGTTGACAACTTGTTTTTCTTGCGATCGCCTTTCTCCTTCCCAAGAGTTTTGTGTAAAGAAAAATAAAACCGATTCCGCCTTTTATATTAGAAATATGTATGCTGTCGGCACTCCTTTCCGTTGACAACTTGTTTTTCCTGCGATCGCCCCTCCCTTTCCCAAGAGCTTTGAGTACAGGAAAATAAAACCGATTCTGCCTTTTATATTACAAATGTGTATGCTGTTGTCACTCCCTTCCGTTGACAACTTGTTTTTCTTGCGATCGCCCCTCTCCTTCCCAAGAGATTTGAGTACAGGAAAATAAAACCAATTCTGCCTTTTATATTAGAAATGTGTATGCTGTTGGCACTCCCTTCCGTTGACAACTTGTTTTTCTTGCGATCGCCCCTCTCCTTCCCAAGAGCTTTGAGTACAGGAAAATAAAACCGATTCTGCCTTTTATATTACATATGTGTATGCTGTTGGCACTCCCTTCCGTTGACAACTTGTTTTTCTTGCGATCGCCCCTCTCCTTCCCAAGAGCTTTGAGTACAGGAAAATTAAACCGATTCTGCCTTTTATATTAGAAATGTGTATGCTGTTGGCAACCCCTCCCGTTGACAACTTGTTTTTCTTGCGATCGCCCCTCTCCTTCCCAAGAGCTTTGATTACAGGAAAATAAAACAGATTCTGCCTTTTATATTACAAATGTGTATGCTGTTGGCACTCTCTTCCGTTGACAACTAGTTTTTCCTGCGATCGCCCCTCCCCTTCCCAAGAGTTTTGAGTACAGGAAAATAAAACCGAATCTGCCTTTTATATTAGAAAT
This sequence comes from Diaprepes abbreviatus, assembly GCA_034092305.1. NCBI lineage: Eukaryota > Metazoa > Arthropoda > Insecta > Coleoptera > Curculionidae > Diaprepes > Diaprepes abbreviatus. Next base: position 1,098,564 of record JASJET010000390.1, read on the forward strand.
GTGTATGCTGTTGGCACTCCCTTCCGTTGACAACTTGTTTTTCATGCGATCGCCCCTCTCCTTCCCAAGAGCTTTGAGTACAGGAAAATAAAACCGATTCTGCCTTTTATATTAGAAATGTCTATGCTGTTGGCACTCCTTTCCGTTGACAAATTGTTTTTCCTGCGATCGCCCCTCTCTTTCCCAAGAGCTTTGAGTACAGGAAAATAAAACCAATTCTGCCTTTTACTTTTATATTAGAAATGTGTATGCTGTTGGCACTCCCTTCCGTTGACAACTTGTTTTTCTTGCGATCGCCCTTCTCCTTCCCAAGAGCTTTGAGTATAGGAAAATAAAACCGATTCTGCCTTTTATATTAGAAATGTGTATGCTGTTGGTACTCTCTTCCGTTGACAACTTGTTTTTCTTGCGATCGCCCCTCTCCTTCCCAAGAGCTTTGAGTATAGGAAAATAAAACCGATTCTGCCTTTTATATTAGAAATGTGTATGCTGTTGTTACTCCCTTCCGTTGACAACTTGTTTTTTTTGCGATCGCCCCTCTCCTTCCCAAAAGCTTTGAGTACAGGAAAATAAAACCGATTCTGCCTTTTATATTACAAATGTGTATGCTGTTGGCACTCCCTTCCGTTGACAACTTGCTTTTCTTGCGATCGCCCCTCTCCTTCCCAAGAGTTTTGAGTATAGGAAAATAAAACCAATTCTGCCTTTTATATTAGAAATGTGTATGCTGTTGGCACTTCCTTCCGTTGACAACTTGTTTTTCTTGCGATCGCCCCTCTCCTTCCCAAGAGCTTTGAATACAGGAAAATAAAACCGATTCTGCCTTTTATATTACAAATGTGTATGCTGTTGGCACCCCCTTCCGTTGACAACTTGTTTTCTTGCGATCGCCCCTCTCTTTCCCAAGAGTTTTGAGTACAGGAAAATAAAACCGATTCTGCCTTTTATATTAGAAATGTGTATGCTATTGGCACTCCTTTCCGTTGACAACTTGTTTTTCTTGCGATCGCAACTCTCCTTCCCAAGAGCTTTGAGTTCAGGAAAATAGAACCGATTCTGCCTTTTATATTAGAAATGTGTATGCTGTTGGCACTTCCTTCCGTTGACAACTTGTTTTTCTTGCGATGGCTCTTTCCCAAGAGCTTTGAGTACAGGAAAATAAAACCGATTCTGCCTTTTATATTAGAAATGTGTATGCTGTTGGCACTCCCTTCCGTTGACAACTTGTTTTTCTTGCGATCGCCCCTCTTTCTCCCAAGAGCTTTGAATACAGGAAAATAAAACCGATTTTGCCTTTTATATTACAAATGTGTATGCTGTTGGCACTCCCTTCCGTTGACAACTTGTTTTTCTTGCGATCGCCCCTCTCTTTCCCAAGAGTTTTGAGTACAGGAAAATAAAACCGATTCTGCCTTTTATATTAGAAATGTGTATGCTGTTGGCACTCCTTTCCGTTGACAACTTGTTTTTCTTGCGATCGCCTCTCTCTTTCCCAAGAGCTTTGAGTACAGGAAAATAAAACCGATTCTGCCTTTTATATTAGAAATGTGTATGCTGTTGGCACTCCTTTCCATTGACAACTTGTTTTTCTTGCGATCGCCCCTCTCATTCCCAAGAGCTTTGAGTTCAGGAAAATAGAACCGATTCTGCCTTTTATATTAGAAATGTGTATGCTGTTGGCACTTCCTTCCGTTGACAACTTGTTTTTCTTGCGATCGCCCCTCTCCTTCCCAAGAGCTTTGAGTTCAGGAAAATAGAACCGATTCTGCCTTTTATATTAGAAATGTGTGTGCTGTTGGCACTTCCTTCCGTTGACAACTTGTTTTTCTTGCGATGGCTCTTTCCCAAGAGCTTTGAGTACAGGAAAATAAAACCGATTCTGCCTTTTATATTAGAAATGTATTTGCTGTTGGCACTCCCTTCCGTTGACAACTTGTTTTTCTTGCGATCACCCCTCTCTTTCCCAAGAGCTTTGAATACAGGAAAATAAAATCGATTCTGCTTTTTATATTAGAAGTGTGTATGCTGTTGGCACTCCCTTCCGTTGACAACTTGTTTTTCTTGCGATCGCCCCTCTTTTTCCCAAGAGCTTTGAATACAGGAAAATAAAACCGATTTTGCCTTTTATATTAGAAATGTGTATGCTGTTGGCACTTCCTTCCGTTGACAACTTGTTTTTCTTGCGATCGCCCCTCTCCTTCCCAAGAGCTTTTAGTACAGGAAATTAAAACCGATTCTGCCTTTTATATTACAAATGTGTATGCTGTTGGCTCTCCCTTCCGTTGACAACTTGTTTTTCTTGCGATCGCCCCTCTCCTTCCCAAGAGCTTTGAGTACAGGAAAATAAAACCGATTCTGCCTTTTATATTAGAAATGTGTATGCTGTTGGCACCCCCTCCCGTTGACAACTTGTTTTTCTTGCGATCGCCCCTCTCCTTCCCAAGAGCTTTGGGTACAGGAAAATAAAACCGATTCTGCCTTTTATATTACAAATGTGTATGCTGTTGGCACTCTCTTCCGTTGACAACTAGTTTTTCCTGCGATCGCCCCTCCCCTTCCCAAGAGCTTTGAGTACAAAAAAATAAAACCGAATCTGCCTTTTATATTAGAAATGTGTATGCTGCTGGCACTCCCTCCCGTTGACAACTTGTTTTTCTTGCGATCGCCCATCTCCTTCCCAAGAGCTTCGAGTAAAGGAAAATAAAACCGATTCTGCCTTTTATATTAGAAATGTGTATGCTGTTGGCACTCCCTTCCGTTGACAACTTGTTTTTCATGCGATCGCCCCTCTCCTTCCCAAGAGCTTTGAGTACAGGAAAATAAAACCGATTCTGCCTTTTATATTAGAAATGTGTATGCTGTTAGCACTCCTTTCCGTTGACAAATTGTTTTTCCTGCGATCGCCCCTCTCTTTCCCAAGAGCTTTGAGTACAGGAAAATAAAACCAATTCTGCCTTTTACTTTTATATTAGAAATGTGTATGCTGTTGGCACTCCCTTCCGTTGACAACTTGTTTTTCTTGCGATCGCCCCTCTCCTTCCCAAGAGCTTTGAGTACAGGAAAATAAAACCGATACTGCCTTTAATATTAGAAATGTGTATGCTGTTGGCACTCCCTCCCGTTGACAACTTGTTTTTCTTGCGATCGCCCCTCTCTTTCCCAAGAACTTTGAGTACAGGAAAATAAAACCGATTCTGCCTTTTATATTAGAAATGTGTATGCTGTTGGCACTCCTATCGGTTGACAACATGTTTTTCTTGCGATCGCGCCTCTCCTTTCCAAGAGCTTTGAGTACAGGAAAATAAAACCGATTCTGCCTTTTATATTAGAAATGTGCATGCTGTTGGCACTCCCTTCCGTTGACAACTTGTTTTTCTTGCGATCGCCCCTCTCCTTCCCAAGAGCTTTGAGTACAGGAAAATAAAACCAATTCTGCCTTTTATATTAGAAATGTGTATGCTGTTGGCACTCCCTTCCGTTGACAACTTGTTTTTCTTGCGATCGCCCCTCTCCTTCCCAAGAGCTTTGAGTACAGGAAAATAAAACCGATTCTGCCTTTTATATTACAAATGTGTATGCTGTTGGCACTCCCTTCCGTTGACAACTTGTTTTTCTTGCGATCGCCCCTCTCCTTCCCAAGAGCTTTGAGTATAGGAAAATAAAACCGATTCTGCCTTTTATATTAGAAATGTGTATGCTGTTGGTACTCTCTTCCGTTGACAACTTCTTTTTCTTGCGATCGCCCCTCTCCTTCCCAAGAGCTTTGAGTACAGGAAAATAAAACCGATTCTGCCTTTTATATTACAAATGTGTATGCTGTTGGCACTCCCTTCCGTTGACAACTTGTTTTTCTTGCGATCGCCCCTCTCCTTCCCAAGAGTTTTGAGTACAGGAAAATAAAACCGATTCTGCCTTTTATATTAGAAATGTGTATGCTGTTGGCACTCCTTTCCGTTGACAACTTGTTTTTCTTGCGATGGCTCTTTCCCAAAAGCTTTGAATACAGGAAAATAAAACCGATTCTACCTTCTATATTAGAAATGTGTATGCTGTTGACACTCCCTTCCGTTGACAACTTGTTTTTCTTGCGATAGCCCCTCTCCTTCCCAAGAGCTTTGAGTACAGGAAAATAAAACCGATACTGCCTTTTATATTAGAAATGTGTATGCTGTTGACACTCCCTTCCGTTGACAACTTGTTTTTCTTGCGATAGCCCCTCTCCTTCCCAAGAGCTTTGAGTACAGGAAAATAAAACCGATTCTGCCTTTTATATTAGAAATGTGTAGGCTGTTGGCACTCCCTTCCGTTGACAACTTGTTTTTCTTGCGATCGCCCCTCTCCTTCCCAAGAGCTTTGAGTACAGGAAAATAAAACCGATTCTGCCTTTTATATTAGAAATGTGTAGGCTGTTGGCACTCCCTTCCGTTGACAACTTGTTTTTCTTGCGATCGCCCCTCTCCTTCCCAAGAGCTTTGATTATAGGAAAATAAAACCGATTCTGCCTTTTATATTAGAAATGTGTATGCTGTTGGCACTCCCTCCCGTTGAAAACTTGTTTTTCTTGCGATCGCCCCTCTCCTTCCCAAGAGCTTTGAGTGGAGGAAAATAAAACCGATTCTGCCTTTTATATTAGAAATGTGTATGCTGTTGGCACTCCCTTCCGTTGACAACTTGTTTTTCGTGCGATCGCCCCTCTCCTTCTCAAGAGCTTTGTGTATAGGAAAATAAAACCGATTCTGCCTTTTATATTAGAAATGTGCATGCTGTTGGCACTCCCTTCCGTTGACAACTTGTTTTTCTTGCAATCGCCCCTCTCCTTCCCAAGAGCTTTGAGTACAGGAAAATAAAACCGATTCTGCCTTTTATATTAGAAATGTGTATGCTGTTGGCACTCCCTTCCGTTGACAACTTGTTTTTCTTGCGATCGCCCCTCTCCTTCCCAAGAGCTTTGAGTATAGGAAAATAAAACCGATTCTGCCTTTTATATTAGAAATGTGCATGCTGTTGGCACTCCCTTCCGTTGACAACTTGTTTTTCTTGCAATCGCCCCTCTCCTTCCCAAGAGCTTTGAGTACAGGAAAATAAAACAGATTCTGCCTTTTATATTAGAAATGTGTATGCTGTTGGCACTCCCTCTCGTTGAAAACTTGTTTTTCTTGCGATCGCCCCTCTCCTTCCCAAGAGCTTTGAGTAGAGGAAAATAAAACCGATTCTGCCTTTTATATTAGAAATGTGTATGCTATTTTACACTCCCTTCCGTTGACAACTTGTTTTTTTTGCGATCGCCCCTCTCCTTCCCAAGAGCTTTGAGTATAGAGAAATAAAGCCGATTCTGCCTTTTATGTTAGAAATATGTATGCTGTTGGCACTCCCTTCCGTTGACAACTTGTTTTTCTTGCGATCGCCCCTCTCCTTCCCAAGAGCTTTGAGTACAGGAAAATAAAACCGATTTTGCCTTTTATATTAGAAATGTGTATGCTGTTGTCACTCCCTTCCGTTGACAACTTGTTTTTCTTGCGATCGCCCCTCTCTTTCCCAAGAGCTTTGAGTACAGGAAAATAAAACCGATTCTGCCTTTTATATTAGAAATGTGTATGCTGTTGGCACTCCCTTCCGTTGACAACTTGTTTTTCTTGCGACCGCCCCTCTTCTTCCCAAGAGCTTTGAGTATAGGAAAATAAAACCGATTCTGCCTTTTATATTAGAAATGTGCATGCTGTTGGCACTCCCTTCCGTTGACAACTTGTTTTTCTTGCAATCGCCCCTCTCCTTCCCAAGAGCTTTGAGTACAGGAAAATAAAACCGATTCTGCCTTTTATATTAGAAATGTGTATGCTGTTGGCACTCCCTCTCGTTGAAAACTTGTTTTTCTTGCGATCGCCCCTCTCCTTCCCAAGAGCTTTGAGTAGAGGAAAATAAAACCGATTCTGCCTTTTATATTAGAAATGTGTATGCTATTTTACACTCCCTTCCGTTGACAACTTGTTTTTTTTGCGATCGCCCCTCTCCTTCCCAAGAGCTTTGAGTATAGAGAAATAAAGCCGATTCTGCCTTTTATGTTAGAAATATGTATGCTGTTGGCACTCCCTTCCGTTGACAACTTGTTTTTCTTGCGATCGCCCCTCTCCTTCCCAAGAGCTTTGAGTACAGGAAAATAAAACCGATTCTGCCTTTTATATTAGAAATGTGTATGCTGTTGGCACTCTCTTCCGTTGACAACTTGTTTTTCTTGCGATCGCCCCTCTCTTTCCCAAGAGCTTTAAGTACAGGAAAATAAAACCGATTCTGCCTTTTATATTAGAAATATGTATGCTGTTGGCACTCCTTTCCGTTGACAACTTGTTTTTCTTGCGATCGCCCCTCTCCTTCCCAAGAGCTTTGAGTTCAGGAAAATAGAACCGATTCTGCCTTTTATATTAGAAATGTGTATGCTGTTCGCACTTCCTTCCGTTGACAACTTGCTTTTCTTGCGATCGCCCCTCTCTTTCCCAAGAGCTTTAAGTACAGGAAAATAAAACCGATTCTGCCTTTTATATTAGAAATATGTATGCTGTTGGCACTCCTTTCCGTTGACAACTTGTTTTTCTTGCGATCGCCCCTCTCCTTCCCAAGAGCTTTGAGTACAGGAAAATAAAACCGATTCTGCCTTTTATATTAGAAATGTGTATGCTGTTCGCACTTCCTTCCGTTGACAACTTGCTTTTCTTGCGATCGCCCCTCTCCTTCCCAAGAGCTTTGAGTATAGGAAAATAAAACCGATTCTGCCTTTTATATTAGAAATGTGTATGCTGTTGGCACTCCCTTCCGTTGACAACTTGTTTTTCTTGCGATCGCCCCTCTCTTTCCCAAGAGCTTTGAGTACAGGAAAATAAAACCGATTCTGCCTTTTATATTACAAATGTGTATGCTGTGGGCTCTCTCTTCCGTTGACAACTTGTTTTTCCTGCGATCGCCCCTCCCCTTCCCAAGAGCTTTGAGTACAGGAAAATAAAACGGATTCTGCCTTGTATATTAGAAATGTGTATGCTGCTGGCACTCCCTCCCGTTGACAACTTGTTTTTCTTGCGATCGCCCCTCTCCTTCCCAAGAGCTTTGTGTACAGGAAAATAAAACCGATTCTGCCTTTTATATTAGAAATGTGTATGCTGTTGCCACTCCCTTCCGTTGACAACTTGTTTTTCTTGCGATCGCCCCTCTCCTTCCCAAGAGCCTTAAGTACAGGATAATAAAACCGATTCTGCCTTTTACATTAGAAATGTGTATGCTGTTGGCACTCCCTCCCGTTGACAACTTGTTTTTCTTGCGATCGCCCCTCTCCTTCCCAAGAACTTTGAGTACAAGAAAATAAAACCGATTCTTCCTTTTCTATTAGAAATGTGTATGCTGTTGGCACTCCCTTCCGTTGACAACTTGTTTTTCTTGCGATCGCCCCTCTCCTTCCCAAGAGCTTTGAGTAAAAAAAAATAAAACCGATTCTGCCTTTTATATTAGAAATGTGTTTGCTGTTGGCACTCCTTTCCGTTGACAACTTGTTTTTCCTGCGATCGCCCCTCTCTTTCCCAAGAGCTTTGAGTACAGGAAAATAAAACCGATTCTGCCTTTTATATTAGAAATGTGTATGCTGTTGGCACTCCCTGCCGTTGACAACTTGTTTTTCTTGCGATCGCCCCTCTCCTTCCCAAGAGTTTTGAGTACAGGAAAATAATACCAATTCTGCCTTTTATATTAGAAATGTGTATGCTGTTGGCACTCCCTTCCGTTGACAACTTGTTTTTCTTGCGATCGCCCCTCTCCTTCCCAAGAGCTTTGAATACAGGAAAATAAAACCGATTCTGCCTTTTATATTACAAATGTGTATGCTGTTGGCACTCCCTTCCGTTGACAACTTGTTTTTCTTGCGATCGCCCCTCTCCTTCCCAAGAGCTTTGAGTACAGGAAAATAAAACCGATTCTGCCTTTTATATTAGAAATATGTATGCTGTTGGCTCCCCCTCCCGTTGACAACTTGTTTTTCTTGCGATCGCCCCTCTCTTTCCCAAGAGCTTTGAGTACAGTAAAATAAAACCGATTCTGCCTTTTATATTAGAAATGTGTATGCTGCTGGCACTCCCTTCCGTTGACAACTTGTTTTTCTTGCGATCGCCCCTCTCCTTCCCAAGAGCTTTGAGTACAGGAAAATAAAACCGATTCTGCCTTTTATATTAGAAATATGTATGCTGTTGGCACTCTCTTCCGTTGACAACTTGTTTTTCCTGCGATCGCCCCTCCCCTTCCCAAGAGCTTTGAGTACAGTAAAATAAAACCGATTCTGCCTTTTATATTAGAAATGTGTATGCTGCTGGCACTCCCTCCCGTTGACAACTTGTTTTTCTTGTGATCGCCCCTCTCCTTCCCAAGAGCTTGGAGTACAGGAAAATAAAACCGATTCTGCCTTTTATATTAGAAATGTGTATGCTGTTGGCACTCCCTTCCGTTGACAACTTGTTTTTCTTGCGATCGCCCCTCTCCTTCCCAAGAGCTTTGAGTACAGGAAAATAAAACCGATTCTGCCTTTTATATTAGAAATGTGTATGCTGTTGGCACTCCTTTCCGTTGACAACTTGTTTTTCCTGCGATCGCCCCTCTCTTTCCCAAGAGCTTTAAGTACAGGAAAATAAAACCAATTCTGCCTTTTATATTAGAAACGTGTATGCTGTTGGCACTCCCTTCCGTTGACAACTTGTTTTTCTTGCGATCGCCCCTCTCCTTCCCAAGAGCTTTGAGTACAGGAAAATAAAACCAATTCTGCCTTTTATATTAGAAATGTGTATGCTGTTGGCACTCCCTTCCGTTGACAACTTGTTTTTCTTGCGATCGCCCCTCTCCTTCCCAAGAGCTTTGAGTACAGGAAAATAAAACCGATTCTGCCTTTTATATTACAAATGTGTATGCTGTTGGCACTCCCTTCCGTTGACAACTTGTTTTTCTTGCGATCGCCCCTCTCCTTCCCAAGAGCTTTGAGTATAGGAAAATAAAACCGATTCTGCCTTTTATATTAGAAATGTGTATGCTGTTGATACTCCCTTCCGTTGACAACTTGTTTTTCTTGCGATCGCCCCTCTCCTTCCCGAGAGTTTTGAGTACAGGATAATAAAACCGATTCTGCCTTTTATATTACAAATGTGTATGCTGTTGGCACTCCCTTCCGTTGACAACTTGTTTTTCTTGCGATCGCCCCTCTCCTTCCCAAGAGCTTTGAGTATAGGAAAATAAAACCAATTCTGCCTTTTATATTAGAAATGTGTATGCTGTTGGCACTCCCTTCCGTTGACAACTTGTTTTTCTTGCGATCGCCCCTCTCTTTCCCAAGAGTTTTGAGTACAGGAAAGTAAAACCGATTCTGCCTTTTATATTAGAAATGTGTATGCTGTTGGTACTCCCTTCCGTTGACAACTTGTTTTTCTTGCGATCGCCCCTCTCCTTCCCAAGAGTTTTGAGTACAGGAAAATAAAACCGATTCTGCCTTTTATATTACAAATATGTATGCTGTTGGCACTCCCTTCCGTTGACAACTTGTTTTTCTTGCGATCGCCCCTCTCCTTCCCAAGAGCTTTGAGTATAGGAAAATAAAACCAATTCTGCCTTTTATATTAGAAATGTGTATGCTGTTGGTACTCCCTTCCGTTGACAACTTGTTTTTCTTGCGATCGCCCCTCTCCTTCCCAAGAGTTTTGAGTACAGGAAAATAAAACCGATTCTGCCTTTTATATTAGAAATGTGTATGCTGTTGTTACTCCCTTCCGTTGAGAACTTGTTTTTCTTGCGATCGCCCCTCTCCTTCCCAAGAGTTTTGAGTACAGGAAAATAAAACCGATTCTGCCTTTTATATTACAAATGTGTATGCTGCTGTCACTCCCTTCCGTTGACAACTTGTTTTTCTTGCGATCGCCCCTCTCCTTCCCAAGAGCTTTGAGTATAGGAAAATAAAACCAATTCTGCCTTTTATATTAGAAATGTGTATGCTGTTGGTACTCCCTTCCGTTGACAACTTGTTTTTCTTGCGATCGCCCCTCTCCTTCCCAAGAGCTTTGAGTATAGGAAAATAAAACCGATTCTGCCTTTTATATTACAAATGTGTATGCTGTTGGCACTCCCTTCCGTTGACAACTTGTTTTTCTTGCGATCGCCCCTCTCCTTCCCAAGAGCTTTGAGTATAGGAAAATAAAACCAATTCTGCCTTTTATATTAGAAATGTGTATGCTGTTGGTACTCCCTTCCGTTGACAACTTGTTTTTCTTGCGATCGCCCCTCTCCTTCCCAAGAGCTTTGAGTATAGGAAAATAAAACCAATTCTGCCTTTTATATTAGAAATGTGTATGCTGTTGGTACTCCCTTCCGTTGACAACTTGTTTTTCTTGCGATCGCCCCTCTCCTTCCCAAGAGCTTTGAGTATAGGAAAATAAAACCGATTCTGCCTTTTATATTAGAAATGTGTATGCTGTTGGTACTCCCTTCCGTTGACAACTTGTTTTTCTTGCGATCGCCCCTCTCCTTCCCAAGAGTTTTGAGTACAGGAAAATAAAACCGATTCTGCCTTTTATATTACAAATGTGTATGCTGTTGGCACTCCCTTCCGTTGACAACTTGTTTTTCTTGCGATCGCCCCTCTCCTTCCCAAGAGCTTTGAGTATAGGAAAATAAAACCAATTCTGCCTTTTATATTAGAAATGTGTATGCTGTTGGCACTCCCTTCCGTTGACAACTTGTTTTTCTTGCGATCGCCCCTCTCCTTCCCAAGAGCTTTGAGTATAGGAAAATAAAACCGATTCTGCCTTTTATATTAGAAATGTGTATGCTGTTGGCACTCCCTTCCGTTGACAACTTGTTTTTCTTGCGATCGCCCCTCTCCTTCCCAAGAGTTTTGAGTACAGGAAAATAAAACCGATTCTTCCTTTTATATTAGAAATATGTATGCTGTTGGCACTCCCTTCCGTTGACAACTTGTTTTTCTTGCAATCGCCCCTCTCCTTCCCAAGAGCTTTGAGTACAGGAAAATAAAACCGATTCTGCCTTTTATATTAGAAATGTGTATGCTGTTGGCACTCCCTTCCGTTGACAACTTGTTTTTCTTGCGATCGCCCCTCTCCTTCCCAAGAGCTTTGAGTACAGGAAAATAAAACCAATTCTGCCTTTTATATTAGAAATGTGTATGCTGTTGGCACTCCCTTCCGTTGACAACTTGTTTTTCTTGCAATCGCCCCTCTGCTTCCCAAGAGCTTTGAGTACAGAAAAATAAAACCGATTCTGCCTTTTATATTAGAAATGTGTATGCTGTTGGTACTCCCTTCCGTTGACAACTTGTTTTTCTTGCGATCGCCCCTCTCCTTCCCAAGAGCTTTGAGTACAGGAAAATAAAACCGATTCTTCCTTTTATACAGGGTGATTCAAAAATCGATCACGAAACTTAAGGGGGTGATTCTACTTGACAAAATAAGGGTAGAGCTTCATATAATTTTTTTTCAAAATGTCATTCGTTTTCGAGTTACAAGCCGTCCAACTTCAAGTTTTTATTTTTTGTTTTTTGAATTACTCGCTTACAGGAAAACCGATTTGACCAATATTTGAAAGATAGGCTAAGTCTTCTGCGCTTCATCATTTTAGTAACAATTCACATTGATTGTTTGCCGCTAGAGGGCACTTTACCTACATTGAAAATTGTTTTTTGTCATAATTTTTTAGTGTTAACAGCTACAGTAGTTTTTGGCATAATTTCTGAAAGACTGATGCCAGGCCTTTAAAAAAGGTGCTCTTTATTTACATCGCTAAACCCAACGGTTTAGAGGTAAATCACCCTTAAAAATTAAGTGGTAAATTTACTTTTCTCATTTCATTACCATCAGCTACCAGGTAAATAGCTATCAAAGTATACTAGAGCTGTCAGTTTAACATCAAATAAATTCGCTTTTTAAACTATTTAATTTATAATCTTAAAATAACTAATAATGGCTAATCAGTAAATATTCATATTATGGATTATTGCGATATACATTTAATTGATAAAAATTAATGAAACAGTACTAAACAAACTAAAAAAGATTCTCAAAATGTCCCCCATTTTCTTCCATACATTTCCTAACACTCTTCAAAAAATGTCGCCTAACTCGATGAAAAATTCCTGGTGTTTCTTTAATGATTTGGCACTTTTCGATTATCCTGAAGCGAAGATCCTCGACGTTGATTACTGGAATATCGTACACCAATTGTTTCAAATGACCCCAAAAGAAAAAATCCATAGGATTAAGGTCTGGTGACCTCGCTGCCCATGCCAATGGTCCACTTCGTCCTATCCATCGCTCAGGATACGTTGCATTCAAATACTGTCGGACACGTATACTAAAGTGGGGCGGAGCTCCGTCTTGGAGGATCCACATGTTGGCCCTTACTTCCAATGGCACATCTTCCAGATACAATGGGAGACGATTTTGGATAAAATCTAAGTATACGTCACCAGTTAATGGGCCATCAAAGAAATGAGGACCAATAAGGTAATCTCCTATTATCCCTGCCCACACAGTTAGTGAAAATCTACGCTGATGTTTCGTTTCTACCACATTGTTTGGGTTCTCGTAAGCATATGTGTGGATGTTGTGTAGATTTGTTATGCCATCACGAGTGAAACCAGCTTCGTCAGTGAATAATATGACGCCAATTAATCGATTATCGTGTTCATACTTCGCTAGGATCTGATTGCACATTTCCAACCGTCTCGGCTGATCATCGTCATAAAGAGCCTGCACCTTTTTTGAATGAAACGGGTAGAGTTGTTCTTCTCTTAGTATCCTCCATGAACCAGCCTGACAGAGCCGCACTTCATTCCCAATTTTTCTAGTACTAATACCTGGATTATCTTCAATAATTTCAAGTACTCTTTCTTCTTGTTACACGTTTCTAGCAGTTCTAGGTCTTCCCCTATTTCCATTATAACTTTTAAAGGAACCACATTCCGCAAGCCTCCTGTGCACACTGGAAAATGTTTGAGCATGAGGGATATTTCTTTCCGGATAACTCTCCATATAATATCTTCTTGCCAACTCTGCATTACCATTTGCTTTTCCATAACAAAAATGGATATCACAATATTCGATATTTGAATATTGGTGATTAGCCATTATTAGTTATTTTAAGAATATAAATTAAATAGTTTAAAAAGCGAATTTATTTGATGTTAAACTGACAGCTCTAGTATACTTTGATAGCTATTTACCTGGTAGCTGGTGGTAATGAAATGAGAAAAGTAAATTTACCACTTAATTTTTAAGGGTGATTTACGTCTAAACCGTTGGGTTTAGCGATGTAAATAAAGAGCACCTTTTTTAAAGGCCTGGCATCAGTCTTTCAGAAATTATGCCAAAAACTACTGTAGCTGTCAACACTAAAAAATTATGACAAAAAAACAATTTTCAATGTAGGTAAAGTGCCCTCTAGCGGCAAACAATCAATGTGAATTGTTATTAAAATGATGAAGCGTAGAAGACTTAGCCTATCTTTCAAATATTAGTCAAATCGGTTTTCCTGTAAACGAGTAATTCAAAAAACAAAAAATAAAAACTTGAACTTGGACGGCTTGTAACTCGAAAACGAATGACATTTTGAAAAAGAATTATATGAAGCTCTACCCTTATTTTGTCAAGTAGAATCACCCCCTTAAGTTTCGTGATCGATTTTTGAATCACCCTGTATATATATATATATATATATATATATATATATATATATATATATATATATATATATATATATATATATATATATAAATGAAGCGAAATGCGAACAGCAAATGCAAACTTCGTTTCGATGATATCCTTTCCGTGTTAGAGGTTGCACAGTTTGAATAAATTGTTATAAAACACAATCTATCCTATTCCACCACCATCGAGATGATGGCCCACTAGTACCACCAGAAGAAAGTCAAACATAGTGGGCCCAATTACATACAGATGTCATTTGAGGTCAGAATATCAAAATAATGGAATTTTTCATGTTTTTTTCAAGTACTTGGGGTAAACGTAGGGTGTGAAGTTTGGACAGATAAAAAAAAAACGATTTCACGAAACATATTTGCACTTGTTATTATTTTTTAGTATTGGGAATCGAAATTGATGTTAAAAAGGTCCAGTTCATCTCATGAGAAAAGGCACAAAAAAAAGTTTTACCATATTTAACTCAGAGTGTCACCAAAAACAACATCGACGGATTCCGGAGCCATCTTTTATGTAAAACTTTTGTTGAGAGAGACGAGCATGTAGTACTTGCTAACTCTTAAATATTAACAATCCAGGATACTTATAAATTCCTATTAATAATTCTAAAAGCTTGAAACTCTGTTACGGTGGCTACAAAATTATTTCATAGGTAGACCGGAGCTGAGATACAGCTTGTGAATAATTTAGATTTCAGTCTGGTCTCCCCGGTAACTGACCACACGACTTGAACACAATTGTTACTGCTTTTGGAGACGCTGTTACATAACTGAAAATTATTTCGTATTTCTTTATTCTAGTAGCAATTTACTTACACTAAATTAACGCATTTTTACAGGGTATTACAAACGTTGAAGTATGAAGAGTTTGAAGTCGATTTTCTTGAAAAAACAGAATTTTTGAAAGGTATACTTTATCTTTAATTTTGAGACAGTACAGAAGCGGCATATTAAAACGAATAAGGAGGAATTGTTGGAGGAATGTGCCATTTATAATTATTTATTTTACAGACGAAAACTCAATTATTCTCCCATTATTTCCCACAATTTCGTTTCAGACTATAAAAAAAAATCCGCTTAAAAATATAGGCAGAAAATTCTTTTATGTGGTAGTCTCCTTCAAGCACCATATTAATTATTTCTCTGCAAATAATGTCCCTCTGTCAATAGCACACGTCACTAAGTAACATATCGAGACATTCTAATGAAGGGGTACTGCAAAAGTCACTTTAGAATTGTTTAAAAATTCAATAGGTGTCTGTCATTCCTTTTATCTTAATGAATTTGAACTTATATATATATATATATATATATATATATATATATATATATATATATATATATATATATATGTTACCTGTTAATAATAATAATAATAATGTTTATTCATGATATACATACAAAAAGTATTTTCACAAGTCAAATATAAAATAACATTTAGTAAAACATTAAGTAGACAAGAAAAAATCAGTCTAAAATTTAAAAAACACAAAACTTTTTAAACAAGTCTAGTTTACAAGTAAAACAAGTACAGTGAGGGAATCATCTGTGCTTTTCCTGTCGTATTAAATCATTGAAATTATTTAAAAGAAACTCTTCAATGCTGTAGAAAGCTTTTTTCTTCAAATAGTTTTTCATTTTGGACTTAAGCTGCTGCGCACCGAGGTTTTTAACAACATTAGGAAGCACATTAAAAAACTTTAGCCCATAGTGGTTCGCACCATCCCTGGCTCTAGCAGTTCTACTATAAGTCAAAGTAAAACCATTCCTGCCCCTCGTGTTGTAGTTGTGGTAATCACTATTACAGATATACCCATCAGCATTCTTTTTGATATGCATAAGGCAATTCATGATATAAAGAGATGGCAACGTAAGGATGCCAAGGGAGATAAAACTGGCCCTACAACATTCTCTGAATCCCAGGCCAGACATGATCCTTATGCAACGCCGTTGTATTGCAAATACCCTGGAAGCATGCGATGAATGTCCCCAACAAAGGACAGCGTAGCCAAGATGCGAGTGGATATGACCATAGTAAGCATTCATAAGAACATCATTAGACACTATGTTTTTCAGATTACGTATTATAAATGTATTTCTACTTAGAATACTTATAAGATGTTCAGCATGTCGCTCCCATGTCAGTCTAGGGTCAAGATATATGCCCAGGAACTTTACAGCTGATTCATTCAGATTCAAAGCCCTCAGTGAAAAATCCATTGTCTGGGTCTTTGTCTCATTGATGATTAATTTATTAGCAGTAAACCATTTCTGAATATCTGACCGCGTGCTCTCCGTCTGTCGACTAAGATTTATCAAATCGTCCGCTTTCTCGAGGCCGTTGTATCATCAGCAAACAAAATATTAGCTGTACCCTCGTTTGAAATACATGAACAAATATCATTCACATATAAAAGAAACAACAACGGCCCAAGAACTGAGCCTTGGGGCACACCGTGAATGACTGGACTCGGACTTGATGCCTCACCACCAAATGTTACATACTGGAGACGATTTGATAAGTAAGATTTAAGAAGATTGACTGTGCAATCATTAAAGTTATATTTATAAAGTTTTTGAATCAACTGATTATGCGACACGCAGTCAAAAGCTTTTGTTAAATCAAAGAAGGACACCCGGACATATATCCTTCTCTCAAAACAGTCTTGAATGTAAGTAGTTAGATGGTTTATGGCAGCTGTAGTTGACATGTTGCAACGAAAACCAAACTGACATGGAATGAACAGGCACTGATCTTCAAGATAGTCACACATCTTATTTTTTAAAATGCTCTCGAAAATCTTACTAAATAGTGGCACAATTGAAATTGGCCTGTAGTTAGCAGCATCATCGCAGGCTCCCTTCTTAAACACTGGCACCACACGAGCCAATTTCAAACATTCATTAAATTAAATATATCTCGATCAGCAAGAAGGATTATTTCTTATCTAAAAAATGTATGGGGCATTCAATACCAGCCCGTTGCAAGTTCTATTATTCTACAATAGATGGCGCTGAGACTTTTACAGTCATTACTGAGACAGGCTTTTTCAAGCATAAGTCCTGTGAGTGATTTTCGGAGATCAGAGAACTAGTATAAAACAAGTTAATCCTGGTCTGTATATGCTACTTATCTGGCTATTAACAAATATGTTTTGAATCAACCTTGGTCCATTCGTTTTTGTCTGTAATCGAACATAATTTTTATTCCGTATCCTACAGTAACGGCCACAACATTACCCAGGTACCATAAACTACATTAAATGGCAGAGTTAATTTCATTAAAAATAATAAGATGTCCGTTGAACCAGATATGGGTCAGTTTCACAATACTTTTGCACTCGGGAATCCGAATCTCAAACTGTCTCTAATGACGCCAGACCTCAAGTTGCCTCTTTTCGGCAATCGGCGTCTCAAACAGAAGCTGTCATTGACCAATCCGCTGACAATTTTAAAGCTGTACTTACGGAACTCTCACCAGTTTCTGATACTTCGAGAAGAAAAGCTACTGCACCACATCATAATGCTGAAAGAAGTGAAATTATAATAATTTTTTCATACAAAAAGATACTGGAAGAAAAAAGAGCAGATCAAAGAAGTGTTGAATGAGCTAAGCAATAAAAGAGTTTCCTTTCAGGAAAAGATGTCAACAAAAAAAAGTAAGAGTTTGATTTCAGAAAAAGAAGCCACTAAAAAAAGGTAAGAGTTTGCTGTCAGAAGAGATATCAGCAAGAGTGCTAAAAAATAAAAACGGAAACTTGACTTCCCGCAGATCGATTAAAGAAGGGACAATTTGTCCTTTGTATCTTGACTGCAAAGTTTGGGTCCATGAGGTTTGTGCAAATATATCGATGCTTCCAAATCAGTATATTTGCGATTATTATATGGTATAATAAATAATTGCATATTTACTGGCCGGTACTGGAGGCCAACTTTTCACAAGCATGATTTTTCCGCCGTCAAATTGCAATAATAAAGTTGATTATTTCTAAAGATGCCGGTAGTTTATGATTTCAAGCCAAACGGCTTTGCACTCCCTCCAAGGAATATCCACTCATACCAGGTACCAATAGTATGAAGCTCTGTGGGAATCCTTTCCATGTTATCGGGTCCTAGGTGACGTGGCCTGCTGTATTTCCTACCAACTTTCGGACGGTTCGCGCGGTTGCAAGGAGAACTGCTTTCTGCATAGGTTTATACAGATGCTCACTAAGGCCCAGTCCCTTGATGTTCTGCAGGAGGTTCTTTGGTATCACTCCAGTTGTTGATAAAATTATAGGAATCGTTTGGATGCTGTTCATTGCCCATTGTCTTCGGATTTGCACCTCCAGATCTCTGTATTTGGTGATTTTCTCGTTGTATTTTGGCCTTAGGTTGTTGTTACTAGGTACAGCAATGTTGATTAGTGTAGTTCGCCTAGAAATTTTATCTGTTAATACAACGTCTGGTCTATTATGAACAACTGTCTGATCTGTCAGAACCGTTCGATCCCAATATAACTTGAACTGGTTGTTCTCAAGAATAGGCTTCGGATTGTATTTGTAAAAAAGCAATTTTCCTACCCGCAATAGGTTTAAGTTCTGTTCTGAATTGTCTATGATGGTTGACAGCCATATCTACAGTGGTCATTTTCTATTTAGGGAACTCTGATGATGAATTTCCGATAGTTCTTCATCGGAATAACCTGGTCTTGGATAGCTGATAAAAAGCCATCTGTTTCCGGAAACATCCATCCTGAAATCAGCCAGTCGTTCGACGCTGAGTTTTCGACATTATCCTGATTGATCTCATTTGGATACCGTCCATGAAGTGGCTTCCGTAGCCAGGTTTGTAACTTCTCTTGGTCTGTTTGGTGGTGAGAAGTAGTATCTTGTTCCCTCAACTGTAGCGGCGTTGAATCGTCTGCCTCGCATATTGCTCGATATTGTATGGAAAAGTCCGCTAACCTGTGGAAATATGAACGTAAGTTTATTATTTTTATTGATAGCACAAGAGTTCCTTTATACATACAGAGTGGTAACCTTCGGAGCTTACATTTTTTCGTAGATAAACCTTGGGGCAACCCTCCCCTACTTGCTCGATCTTAATGTTATAAGTTTGATTGTTGTGCATGCATTGTAATGTTTAAATGCAAAATCTTGAAAATGGTTGGAGACATCTAATACCTGCTTATATACTTGCGCGTCTTGAAAAATGTATATCATTGTTATAGGTTTGTATTTGTTTGTCTTTGTCTATATATTTTCCAGGGCAAAATAACAGAAAAAATTCCTTCGATTTAATTTTTACATAGCATTTTACTTACTTACAAAATTCACTTTTCCAAAAGTAAAATTTCTTATTAAAGCATTATTTTTTGATATGATTTCATTACAGAACTTGATGGTATGATATGTTTCCTTAATTTTTTCTTATGCTTATCTCTACTTCCTAGAAGAAAAACCTTATTTTCGCGGAAAAGAAAGATTTAAAAATAGAATCACTCACATTCTTTATTCGGATCAAGCTGCAATAACAGACGCCCATTGAAAACAAACCAATTGACGAAACTGTATTTAACTGAAAATACCGATCAAAATATTTTCTCAAATACCGTGGCTAATTGCGGCTTCCACCATTCGATGAATTTATTCACGTTCAGGTCGTAATTTCTAAAAAGAGTTTCTGGACTTTTAGGCATTTAACAGGTCTGATTTCAATTAACATCTTTTAAATGCCGCACAAAAGTTTTTGATTCGAAATACCGTTGAATTTTTGATATAAAAGTGGAAATATTTTCTTTGTTCGTTAATGTATTATTAAGGATTATCTGTTTTTAGGTGGATATGAAATAGAACATGGAGATTTTTGCATGAGAGCCTTCAGAATAACCTGAATAATAATAATTTTGATATGCATCATTTCAAAAAGTTGGATAACATTGTTTTTATTAATAAAAATATAAAATTAACGAAAAAAATCGTTTTTTTTTTCAACTTTCTCTTGTGTAACTTTGAAGATATTCATTTTAGAGGAAAGTTGAAAAGGAAAAAAAGTTTCGTAATTAAATTTGCCATAAGATGGGGTTGGTCAAAAATCTCAAAATATATTTCTCTAATTGCAAAATAACAATAATTAAAAAAGTTTAAAAAAGCAGTTTTTTAATCAATTTTTTTCGACCATTTAAATTTCTCTGAGGACCTTCATATTAGAGCAAAGAAAACTTTATACCATGATAAAATATCACGCTAAAATTCATTAGAATCGAATAGATAGTTTTTGCACAATAATTTTGCATTCGTTTACAAAATTGACCATTTTTCAAGTTTGTCTGAGTCCAAAATATCACATTAACGCATTTAAATTTATTTTCGACATATAGTAGGGAACCCAAGTTTTCCAACGTTCTTTTTTTTTCAGAATCAAAATCAGATGATTTGGACGCCCTCAGGAATTGTTTAAAGACATTGTTGATATTTTTGTTTATAAACAAATAGATTATCTCGGCGGATTTTCATTGGATTTTTTTTTGCAATACATGGTGTGAAAGTACTTGGAAAGACGCTTCTTTTCGTGAAAAAAAATTTCAAATCCGTCAATTAGCTTCCGAGATACAAACTGTCAAAGGTGACAGCTTGTAACGGTGAATCTCTAAACAATACAGACCTGATTCTTAAACCAAAAACTTTGTTTTTCCGAGTTCTTTTTTGATACAAATATTTAAATGTTTATGTTATTGGAAACTTTAATAAAAATAAAAAAGAATATCGCCCAAGCGCGTGAAAAATTAAAAAAAAAGAGGGGTTTTATAATTGCATTCGAAGATTCAAAAAATTTCATTTTCTCGGCTTCTAATGAAGCTCAAATATCATAATGCCATGTGCCCATCACGCATTCATTTTGTTATAAACAAATGACATCATTAAAAAGTATTAAAAAATGTTTTATCAAACGTTTGCGATAAAAGCTTGAAGCATCAGGTATTCATACCGAGCAAGCTTATGAAGATGCAGATATCCTTATTGTAGAAATAGCTATAAATGTTGCTTCTGATAGTAAACCTGCTATTATAGTAGCGGAAGACATCGACGTTCCAGTAATACTGACATTACGAGCAAGTAGAAAGGAAAACATTTATTTTTGAAAGCCGAGTAAAGGCAAACAATGAGAAGCAGGTTATGATTGCAGGTCATTTTATCATTTTTTCCCTTTGGAAGTAGATGTCAGAAGAGCTTTCGTTTCTTTAGTAGGTTTTATTCACACCTTTTCTGGCTGCGATACAACATCTGCATTTTATAACCAAGGAAAAAAAATATGCAAACTTTTATTAAATGACGCAGACTTAAGGAAAGAAGCATTAATTTTCAACCAAACTAATTCTTCCCAATACGAATTAAAAAATGCGGGCTTAGACATCAGAAGTGTAATGTACGGTGGGAAAAGAAGCATTAATATAAATTTAAATGAGCTGCGATGCTTGTGTTTTAAGAAGGAAAGTAGAAAGAAAAATTTTAATTTGACCCAGCTCTCGCCGACAGAATCTGCAGCTGCACAGCATTGCTACAGAGTTACTCTCAGGTGCAGTAATGGCTTGGTAATAATGAACTGGACACAAAAGACTAGGGTTGGGAAGTGCAGAAATCATGTTTGGAACCAGTTGAAACCACAGATATACTATTGCCAGATAGTCTATTGAAAAAATAAGCTGTAAATGTATAAAAGAGTGTTTCAAATTATGTGGCTGTATTAAGCATGTATTAAAATATACTGATTAGTGCTCAAACTGCAACGGACAAACTTGCAAAAATACACAAAACCAATAAAAGAAATTTCTGAAAATGTAATTGATTTTGAAGGAGTTGACGGAGAAATAGAAAAGGACTGTTTCGATATCGATATACAATTAGATGACGAAGATTTCAATGAAAATGATGATCCGGACATTTCATAGCCTAAGGGAGCCCGATTCGAATGAAAAAAAAAATTAAATGTAAAAAAAAAAGTTTTTTTGCACTTTGTACAGGGTGAGTCAACGATTGAATGAAGTAGGTTTGTGCCTTTTCGGTGAAATTAACAAAGAAACTATATTTATTGTTTGATACAGTTTATTTTTACGCAGATTTTAAAAATATTTAGGACTCTACAGGGTGAGCCAAAAAACTAGGACAGCATAAAGTTGTATTTTTTTAAATAGAACACCCTATATACGAATCGTATTTTCGATTTAGCTTATAGTTTTAAATCTTTTTTATTAAAGGTTTACTGTAACAAAACTTTATAGTTTCTGAGATAATTAAGTTTAAAGAAAAAAAGTCACATTTTCAAGCATCAATTCAATCCTAAATAACGTCTTCAATTTTATGACAAATATATTCAAATTTGGAATTTAGCAAGGCCAAGGACAAGTTAACATAATTTTTACCTAATATTTGCAATAAAAGCTACAGGGTGTTGAACACATCGGCTCAAATTTGAACAAGTTTAAATGAATAATATCTTTTTTTTTAAATGGTACACCCTGTATATTTTCATGTTATTTAATAGAGTAATAAAAACCCTAAACGTTTTGTTCAATATATCCTATACCTATTTATAATAGTTTTTGAGATATTTCAGTTTTTCTTATTTTCCATACTTTTTTACAGAAATAGTCTTCATTATCATAGTAGCCATGGCAAAAACAATGTAAAAGAACATTTTTCTGTGTGTCAAATTTATAACCGCAATCGCTTCTTTTGGTTTTTCTGTAGTGTAGTTTTTTTTTTTTTGCATTCATCTTATATTGTAAAATGAATTTTCCAAAGAATGGATTAATAGATATGATTTATACAATAGGAGAGGCTCAAAAAAATTGCCTTCTTGCTCAAAGAATTTACAAAATGAAGTATCCTGATCAACGCCAGCCTAATACCCATACTTTTCAAAACTTAATGCATGATTCTTCTGGTACTGTTGATTATCCAAAACGTAAAGTGGTCAACAAACCAGTAACTAATGAAGAAAAAGAACTACAAGTATTGTTAAATGTTCAGGAAAATCCTTATATTGGTAGCCGTCAGTTAGCAGCATTATGTGAAATATCACAATCCACCGCTAATCGTACTACCAAGAAATATAGGTATCATCCATATCACATGGAATTACACCAAGAATTGCATGGACAGGATTTTGAAAGTCGTGTAAACTTTTGTCGTACAATAAATAAGGAGATTCAATTAAATCCAAATTTATTATGCACGGTAATGTTTAGTGATGAAGCTACTTTTAGAAGTAACGGTGCCGTAAATAGACGCAACATGCATTATTATGCCACAGAAAACCCATTTTGGATTAGAGAGGTGCAACATCAAAACCACTGGTCATTAAATGTTTGGTGTGGTATTCATCATAATCGAATTATTGGACCCCACTTTTTTAATGAATCACTAAATGGCCATAGTTACCTGAACTTTCTACAAGAATTACCCCAACTGCTTCAAGGTCTCGATAGGGATGAGCTCGACAGTAATGTGGTTCCAGCACGATGTTGCGCCTCCGCATTACCATCGTGAAGTTCGTGCGTTTTTGGACCAACGATATCCGCAAAAATGGATAGGACGTGGGGGTTTCATTGAGTGGCCACCAAGGTCTTGCGACATCACCCCATTAGATTTCTTCCTATGGGGTTATATTAAAAATAAGGTGTATGTTAATCCACCAACAACAGTGGAAGATATGCGAAACAGGAAAAGGGATACCTGTAGAACAATAACGCCACTAATTTTGTCCAGGGTCCGAGAAAATCTGCAAAAAAGACTAAATTTGTGCATTGCACAAGAGGGTCGTTTATTCGAACACTTATTAAAAAGAAATAATTAATCTCAGTGTTTAATAGGTAATTTTTTAGTTTCAATTTAGTATAAAAGTAAATATGTATTTGCCTTGTCGTTATTGTTGTGTCAATTTTTTCACATTATGTTTAATTAAACTATTGCCGTTGTAATATAACGAATAATATATTTCATCATATTTAACCACATTCTGTTTGTTTCTGTAGTTTCTTTTTATTATTTTACATGGCTACTATGATAATGAAGACTATTTCTGTAAAAAAATATGGAAAATAAGAAAAACTGAAATATCTCAAAAACTATTATAAATAGGTATAGGATATATTGAACAAAACTTTTAGGGTTTTTATTACTCTATTAAATAACATGAAAATATACAGGGTGTACTATTTAAAAAAAAAGAAATTTATTCATTTAAACTTGTTCAAATTTGAGCCGATGTGTTCAACACCCTGTAGCTTTTATTGCAAATATTGGGTAAAAATTATGTTAACTTGTCCTTGGCCTTGCTAAGTTCCAAATTTGAATATATTTGTCACAAAATTGAAAACGTTATTTAGGATTGAATTGATGCTTGAAAATGTGACTTTTTTTCTTTAAACTTAATTATCTCAGAAACTATAAAGTTTTGTTATAGTAAACCCTTACTAAAAAAGATTTAAAATTATAAGCTAAATCGAAAATACGATTCGTATATAGGGTGTTCTATTTAAAAAAATTCAACTTTATGCTGTCCTAGTTTTTTGGCTCACCCTGTAGAGCCCTAAATATTTTTAAAATCTGCGTAGAAATAAAGTGTATCAAACAATAAATATAGTTTCTTTGTTAATTTCACCGAAAAGGCACAAACCTACTTCATCCAATCGTTGACTCACCCTGTATATACCTAGTTGACACCTGAAAGAAAATTGCAACTAAAATAACAATAAATTACACGTCAATTTTCCCTGAGAGGCAAAGAAAAATACGTTTGCCCATTCATAATCCATATATATCTAATATCACTGGAAGAAATTACGGTGTGGGACACGAACATAGGCCTTTATAAGATTTTCTGACACCAGACAAATGTCCTCACATTATTTCTGAGGATTTCTACATGAGAGCAATTAAAGTAATAGCCTAAAGAAACATTGTTTTTCTGAGTTATGAGCGTTATGACAGAACAACAAATATTTCTATAGGAATGTACTTCTATATTAAGAATTGTAATACACAAAAAAGTTTTTGAGTATGCGAGAACTTAGCTGGCCTATCGCGCGCCTATACATCTAATATACGACCCATTTTATTTTATTTTGATTTTATATTAAACCCCAAACCAGCCAAGTTATTAAACTACAATATTCCAAGAAAACTTTGTTCTAATATAGACTCGTAAAACATTCTCCCCTTTCTATTCTAGGAATTCAAATATCCCCAAAACTATTAGGCCAAGTTTTGGGGGGAAACTTTGGCAAATAAGAAATTCGTGTTTAACTGTTCATGCATGAACTATTTTTGGACATAAAATAGCCTATATATCTTTATAATTTGCCGGAGGGATTTTTCTGGAAAAGGCAGAATTCTAAGAAATGTTTCAGGAAAAATATACATGGAAAGAAAAGTTCTTGTGTGCTTATATTACAAATAAATAAACCGACTTGTATTTCTGAGCATTTTCCTTGCAGTGGGAATGAAAATGCATGTCCATTTTCTCTTATTTACAAACCATCTCTCAAAAATATGTTCGAGAATTTAGCCATAAAATTACTGCACAACAACAAACAAGAGTGTCAAGAGAAAAACATGGGGAATACTGAGCAGAAAAGAAATAACAATAAGATAATAAGAATTATTAAGAATACACAGAAATAATAATAACAGCATTACCAGTCAGAAAAAAAAACATCACAAGCATTTTTAACAAGGACAAAGTATAACTATTTGACAGTTTATTTTCGTAAAAATTCGTCGCCAAAATATCTTGGAAATTTATTTGCATTGCCTGGAGTTTAGGACCCTTAACCATCTAAATAATACAAAAAGCAGCCATTTTCTTCGCCGTTGCCCTTCTTTGTGTCCTTCTTAACAACAAATTACCGAATTTACCTGTCTGCTTCCCTCCATTCCCTAAACGAAACGCAGTAATGGCCCTTGTCCGTACCAAGCTCCTCTTTATTTCACTTTGAGTTTAATTTAAGCAGCAATCATTGCTGGGAACTCAGGACTGTTTATGACAGCCCAAACAATGAAAGAAGAATTCCTTGGACTTTTCGTGAAACACGTATTTTTGTTATGGCAATGGGGAGTTTTAGTTTGGGCTTCATATTTTACAGACAAAGGGCTTTTTTAGGTTTAATAAAATATATTAAAGGGCAATTGCTCTTTTTGTACACAGATAAAAATACGCTTTTAAATTTAGGAGTAAGTGAGTAAGCGAATATGTAAAGGGCATTTCTAATGAGAAGCATAAAGAATGGCATATACGAGACTTTTATTAAATAAAGGTTAATATTTTTCGTTAGGTTGCAACATCATGTATATATATATATATATATATATATATATATATATATATATATATATATATATATATATATACAGGTGTATATATATATATACAGGTGTCCAAGATAAGGATCCTAAGCATGGGGATCTCGGAAACAGTTGGAGATACGAGGTCGGTTAAATTAGAGAAAAGTTGCGCAATTTAGTGCTAAATTAAACGCAGTTAAAAAAATTTAAAAATTTCAAACACTTCCGGAGATTTCCGGAAAAAAACGAAATTTGGCAAAATCGTTTTTAATTTTTGCAGGCTTTATTTAAAGAGATATCCGAAAATAAAAGGTAGATTCTCATTGCCACTTTTTATTTTTTATAATTTGGTCTAAACAAAATTTAAATCCGACGTTTCGTTTCTGAGATACCATCATGAACTTTCATTTTTTATATGGAACAAAAAAAAGTATCCCATGTATTTGATAGCATTTTTTATTACAAATTCAACGGTGTATCACACTTGCATATCGAATACGTAGTTCAAGTACTTTCCATAAGAGCTCCGTGAGAGCGAGAGAGAAAGGTATATCAGTTTTATAAAAGCCAATGAACTACACACTTGATATGCAAGTGTGATACACCGTTGAATTTGTAATAAAAAATGCTATCAAATACATGGGATACTTTTTTTTGTTCCATATAAAAAATGAAAGTTCATGATGGTATCTCAGAAACGAAACGTCGGATTTAAATTTTGTTTAGACCAAATTATAAAAAATAAAAAGTGGCAATGAGAATCTACCTTTTATTTTCGGATATCTCTTTAAATAAAGCCTGCAAAAATTAAAAACGATTTTGCTAAATTTCGTTTTTTTCCGGAAATCTCCGGAAGTGTTTGAAATTTTTAAATTTTTTTAACTGCGTTTAATTTAGCACTAAATTGCGCAACTTTTCTCTAATTTAACCGACCTCGTATCTCCAACTGTTTCCGAGATCCCCATGCTTAGGATCCTTATCTTGGACACCCTGTATATATATATATATATATATATATATATATATATATGTATATATATATATATTGGATCATCTTTGGAATATTAAGTCAGGTTTCGTACCTATAGACTTGTATGCATGGTGGTTATGAACTTAGAACGGTATGAGACTGAGAAATAAATTTGGCTTTTAAGTCAGTTAAATTTGGAAAAAGTGACTGGGCTTAATGGTCAAGAAGCCAATCTCTGACGTAGATGTACCGTTGGCGTGGTGTTTTGGTGAGTGCGTGTGAGTCTGAGATAAGTGTGTTGGTCGAGTGTTCAGCTCAATCCAGGTATTTAGCGATACTTTCATATATAAAAGTTCTGAAAGTAACACAATTTAAATCTCTGTGAATTATCGTGTTCCTGATATAGTATGGGGCTCCGCAGATCATGCATAAAACCTTGTTTTGGAAGCTCTCTATTGGCTTAAATCGAGACCTGCCAGTGGTGATCCAAGTTGTACCACCAAATGACAGGATCGAACGTATGAATAACTTGTAGATGGTAAGTTTGTTCTTCAAATTTAACTTGCTATTTCGATGTAAGAGCGAATGGAGAGCCAACCATGACGTTTTGGCCTTGGATAAAATATTATTTGTATTTAGTAGCTAATTCAGTCTTTTATCAAAAACTAGCCCCAAGTACTTAGCGCTATCCCTCCAGGAAATACGCATGTTCGAGATGGACAACCGATTGTCCGGATTTTTAAAGCGTTTTCTTGCAAAAATAACTGCTTGAGTCTTTTTTGGATTCATTTTGATTTTCCAATTAGTCATGCATCTCTCGAGTTTGTTGATATGCCGCTGCAATCTCAACACAACATAACTTAATGACAAGGAAGAGGTCGCAAACGCAGTATCGTCAGCGAACAGAAACAGCTTACCAAAATTGTCTATCGGAATATCTGTCGTATATAAGTTGAATAGGGTCGGTGACAGAGGTGAACCCTGTGGCACGCCTGCTCTAACATGCTTTGTTATATATATAAATATATATATATATATATATATATATATATATATATATATATATATATATATATATATATATATATATATATATATATTCTCCCAGTACTGCTCGGAATATTGGGGCTATAATACGTGACTTTCAAAAAGTTTTACGTTTGTGATATATACTTACTTTTTAAAATTATTTTCATATTATAAGGGGTGTCCCAAAAAGTCTAAATGTATCAAAGTTGTGTTTTTTTTTAAATGAAACCCCCTATATATTTTTTGTAACTGTGCAACTTCATTTATTGAATTGAATTATTTGAATATTGTTGTGTTATTGCTTTGTCAAAATGAAGATTTATCCAAAGGAAGAGCATACTGATATGATTTTATCCTTGGAAAATGTCATCAAAATTGTTTCTTGGCTTCTCGAGTCTATATTCAAAGGTTTCCTGAAAGAAACCATCCTAAACTAGCTGTTTTCGCGAGACCATTAAACAAGTTTCGAGAAAGCGAAAATTGTTATAAGAAAACCTGTCACCGAAGATGAAGATTTACTATACTTGGTTCAGTGATTGAAAATACCAATATTAGTCAGAATCATATATTCGAAAATACTAACATTAGCCAAGCAAGTGTTTCAAGGATTCTTAACAAATACAGATTTCTTTCTTATAAAATTCAGCTTTGTCAAGAGCTTCACGAAAATTATTTTGACAACCGATCTGAATTCTGCTTGTGAGTGTTAGATAAAGTGGCAGAAAATGAACACTTTTTTGATAATGTGTTATTTAGTGATGAATGTACTTTTCATAGTAATGGTTTCGGGAATAAACACAACTTCCTTTGCTATTCTGATTCAAACCGCATGAATATAGAGTCATGAGAAACCAGAATAAGTGATCAGTTAATGTATGGGAGGAATACTGGGTCCATAATTAATTGGCCCTACTTTTTTGAAGGACTTTTAAATGGTTTGATGTTTCGCGATTTTCAGTGTTATTAGATGATGTCTTTTTAAATATTGGAACAACTATGTGGCTTCAACTGGATGGAGCTCCGCCTCATTATCATAGCGAGGTTCAGCAATTTTTAAATGTCAACCTTTGAAACAAGTGGAGTGGGAGAGACGGATTTCAAAATTGGCTTCCGAGATCTTCGGACTTATCTCCACCAGATTTTTTTTATGAGGATACATAAAAGGAATTGTCTACAATGCACCCTCGACAACACCACCAGATATAAAAATATGCATAAGTGACGCTTTTCAAACTGTAACCCCGCAAATGTTGTCCAGAGTTAGGAGTGGTTTTGAAAAACGGATATGTTAGTGTTTGGAAATTTATGGTCAACATTTCGAACATCTACTATAAATATTTTGCTTTTGGGACACCCTGTATAATATCAAAATAATTTTAAAAAGTAACTATATTAGACCCCCATAAATCCCAAATGTAAAACTTTTTGAAAGTCACGTAAATCGCAAATTGGATCGTTTCTATGTTCTTTTTTCCATGATTTTCGTTTCCTGAGTTTGGAAATTCCACTTCAGGTCTTTGATAAACAGACATAGATACATCTTCTACAAGTATCTCTCTACGGTACTCATGGATACCGTAACATAACATCGCAAAACCAGAATATGTCGGGAAAAAGGGATCTATAGATTGCTACTTCACGATCTAACCGAATCAAAATGGACAAGAATCTACAGAATACTAAATAAATACAACAAAGTGAGATCAACGCCCATACCACACCTTTACAGACTATCAACAATCTACAAGACCAACATAAGACCCATAACCATCTTCAAAAGATCTCTAAGAAGTACACTAGAAAAATGTTTATCGAAGAATTCCACACATTTTGAAATATTATTTGTAATATTACATCTAGAATCAGACAATAAATTACTAAATTTTAATGTAGAAAGTTTCTTTCATTACTGGAATCACTAAACATAATCAAGACTAGGTATTCAAATGATTCAATGATTTCTTGAGTGTTACTTTCGAGGTATTACTTTCAAGTAAAAGACAAATTCTAGATTCAGAATGACGGATTCTCGATGAATTTTTCGCTCTCTCTACTCATAAAAAACATATAAATGAAATGATTCAAAATTCACATTATAGAAACGGCAACAATGAAAGCAGAAGTCTGGTTGAGATATGTCGATGATACCTGCATCGTATGAAAAGATATATTTAAATACTATTCCAACATATGCATTTTTTGCGTTCAAATTGACAAACTGAGCTACATAATTTATTCAAAACTCACAATTCAGTGTAAAATAACACACAATGAAATCATTTTCAAACATTTACATAACCTGGTATATTAAAATCGGCTTAGGAGCACTCGAAGCTCCATAAATTTCTATCTATTTTCCATGTAACAAGAGATCAATGAATACAAACTGGTGTAACTCAACAACATTTACAAATTTAACAGTGGCAGGCGCAAATACGCTTAAATTTAAACGGAGTACTAATCAATTCTGAATTTATTGAGGCAGTGTTGTTTGTTATGTGAATATATTGATTGATATGCGTTGCTAAAAGCAGTTTTACACGCTCATGTACGTTACAAGTTTATTTAAATCGAAGTGATTTTAAAAACTCCTAAACACTCATTACGTTAGAATTATTTTTTTCTAAAATTAGTTTTATTATTCTATCGAATCATCCACTTAACAAAATTTTCAGTCGTAATTAATAGACTTCCATTTCTCTTCTTCGCACCGCCGATGTTTCTAAAACTTTAATGTGAAAGAAAAACATCCCTAAAAGCCATTTTCAATCAAGTAAATACTGAAAAGGTACTAAAATGTAAAGATAACTTGAGCCGGGTAAAAGTAAAAACTCACAAACATCGGGGAAAAGCCGGTTCTTGAAAAGCTAGTCTATGAAAAATGTATTTTTAGGTAAAGAGAGATACTGTATAAGCTATTTGTGTAGCTATCTTTCATGTACATATTAAAATCCCTATAATTACTTTATCTACAGTTTTTAAGAGATTACACCATCGCGAACCAATTTTTTTTGTTTGAAAATTATTCTACAAATTCAAACTCTTTGTACAGGGTGAGTCAACGATTGGATGAAGTAGGTTTGTGCCTTTTCGGTGAAATTAACAAAGAAACTATATTTATTGTTTGATACAGTTTATTTTTACGCAGATTTTAAAAATATTTAGGACTCTACAGGGTGAGCCAAAAAACTAGGACAGCATAAAGTTGTATTTTTTTAAATAGAACACCCTATATACGAATCATATTTTCGATTTAGCTTATAATTTTAAATCTTTTTTATTAAGGGTTTACTATAACAAAACTCTATAGTTTCTGAGATAATTAAGTTTAAAGAAAAAAAGTCACATTTTCAAGCATCAATTCAATCCTAAATAACGTTTTCAATTTTGTGACAAATATATTCAAATTTGGAGTTTAGCAAGGTCAAGGACAAGTTAACATAATTTTTACCTAATATTTGCAATAAAAGCTACAGGGTGTTGAACACATCGGCTCAAATTTGAACAAGTTTAGATGAATAAATATCTTTTTTTAAATGGTACACCCTGTATATTTTCATGTTATTTAATAGAGTAATAAAAACCCTAAAAGTTTTGTTCAGTATATCCTATACTTTTTTACAGAAATAGTCTTCATTATCATAGTAGCCATGGCAAAAACAATGTAAAAGAACATTTTTCTGTGTGTCAAATTTATAACCGCAATCGCTTCTTTTGGTTTTTATGTAGTGTAGTTTGGTTTTTTTTTGCATTCATCTTATATTGTAAAATGAATTTTCCAAAGAATGAGTTAATAGATATGATTTATACAATAGGAGAGGCTCAAAAAAATTGCCTTCTTGCTCAAAGAATTTACAAAATGAAGTATCCTGATCGACGCCAGCCTAATACCCATACTTTTCAAAACTTAATGCAAAGATTTGATTCTTCTGGTACTGTTGATTATCCAAAACGTAAAGTGGTCAACAAACCAGTAACTAATGAAGAAAAAGAACTACAAGTATTGTTAAATGTTCAGGAAAATCCTTATATTGGTAGCCGTCAGTTAGCAGCATTATGTGAAACATCACAATCCACCGCTAATCGTACTACCAAGAAATATAGGTATCTTCCATATCACATGGAATTACACCAAGAATTGCATGGACAGGATTTTGAAAGTCGTTTAAACTTTTGTCGTAGAATACATGCGGAGATTCATTTAAATCCAAATTTATTAAGCAAGGTAATGTTTAGTGATGAAGCTACTTTTAGAAGTAACGGTGCCGTAAATAGACTCAACATGCATTATTATGCCACAGAAAACCCATTTTGTATTAGAGAGGTGCAACATCAAAACCACTGGTCATTAAATGTTTGGTGTGGTATTCATCATAATCGAATTATTGGACCCCACTTTTTTAATGAACCACTAAATGGCCATAGTTACCTGAACTTTCTACAAGAAGAACTACCCCAACTGCTTCAAGGTCTCGATAGGGATGAGCTCGACAGTATGTGGTTCCAGCACGATGGTGCGCCTCCGCATTACCATCGTGAAGTTCGTGCGTTTTTGGACCAACGATATCCGCAAAAATGGATTGGACGTGGGGGTTTTATTGAGTGGCCATCAAGGTCTTGCGACATCACCCCATTAGATTTCTTCCTATGGGGTTATATTAAAAATAAGGTTTATGTTAATCCACCAACAACAGTGGAAGATATGCGAAACAGGATTAGGGATACCTGTAGAACAATAACGCCACTAATTTTGTCCAGGGTCCGAGAAAATCTGCAAAAAAGACTAAATTTGTGCATTGCATAAGAGGGTCGTTTATTCGAACACTTATTAAAAAGAAATAATTAATCTCAATATTTAATAGGTAACTTTTTTGTTTCAATTTAGTATAAAAGTAAATGTGTATTTGCCTTGTCGTTATTGTTGTGTTAATTTTTTCACATTATGTTTAATTAAACTATTGCCGTTGTAATATAACGAATAATGTATTTCATCATATTTAACTACATTCTGTTTGTTTCTGTAGTTTATCTTTATTATTTTACATGGCCACTATGATAATGAAGACTATTTCTGTAAAAAAGTATGGAAAATAAGAAAAACTGAAATATCTCAAAAACTATTATAAATAGGTATAGGATATATTGAACAAAACTTTTAAGGTTTTTATTACTCTATTAAATAACATGAAAATATACAGGGTGTTCCATTTAAAAAAAAAGATATTTATTCATTTAAACTTGTTCAAATTTGAGCCGATGTGTTCAACACCCTGTAGCTTTTATTGCAAATATTAGGTAAAAATTATGTTAACTTGTCCTTGGCCTTGCTAAATTCCAAATTTGAATATATTTGTCACAAAATTGAAAACGTTATTTAGGATTGAATTGATGCTTGAAAATGTGACTTTTTTTCTCTAAACTTAATCATCTCAGAAACTATAAAGTTTTGTTATAGTAAACCCTTAATAAAAAAGATTTAAAATTATAAGCTAAATCGAAAATACGATTCGTATATAGCGTGTTCTATTTAAAAAAATACAACTTTATGCTGTCCTAGTTTTGTGGCTCACCCTGTAGAGTCCTAAATATTTTTAAAATCTGCGTAAAAATAAACTGTATCAAACAATAAATATAGTTTCTATGTTAATTTCACCGAAAAGGCACAAACCTACTTCATCTAATCGTTGACTCACCCTGTACAAGTTTGCGACAGCAATTTCACCATCGTGTAAGTATTCTTTTAGACGTATATATTGTATAAGTAGATTTTCCACTTAGAATTGAATTACTATAAAAACACACGCAAAATAATGAAATTTATTCGACGACCACCATAAAAATATTACCCCATCCCCATCATACACGTTCCACTTAATACATCCCCTTGAAGACCACAGCAACTAGAGGAATTCCGTACGCTCTACCCCGAAATTTCGTTTCCCCAATATTTATTAGATTGACTCAATCAAGTCAATAATGGTTTTTGAAAATTGCTTCGGATCGATCCGAGTAAAGTCGGTGTAATGATGACTATGAAGTAAAACTATGACGAAATGCGTGGACAAGGATAAACGCTTAAGTTTTTTAATCCATTATTAGAAGATTTTTAGGTGTCAAGGAAAGACAGCCTTCTTCACCAAAATTTGAGATGATCGGTAAAATTTGCAATGTGTGAAAACTGCTAGGGCGAGGAATACCATCAGTTCTTCAATTAACAGCTATAGGTTGTTATAGAAACGGGTGATCAGTTTTTTTGTGTTTGTATTGAAATGTCTGGTTTTGTATTTTTGAAGTTAGGCCTGTTTTGTAGTTTGTTTGAAGGTTGAAAACAATGTTGAAGATTGACTAAAATGTGGTTGTCGGACTTGCAACGTCTTTGTTTTTATTTATTCTTACGACGTTTCGATGTTGTTTATCCCAGGCGTGTTCTGCAATGCCTAATCTTGACGTTCCCTCTTTTTGTGTGTGAGTTTTATGTTCCTTAATTCTGATTTCTAGTGGTCGTTTGGTTTCTCCAATATACATTTCACCAACTTTGTAAACACATTCTTTCTTATCGGTAGTTTTTAATTTGGTTTTTGTTAAATGAGCTCTAAGTGTATTTCCTGATTTAAAGGCTATTTTTATATTATAACTACTTACAATTTGCCTTATTTTCTCCGAAGTTCCCTTAATGTACAGAATTGTGAAGAAGGAATGTATTTTTTGCTGTCCAGTGTTCGTTGTTCTAAAGTTATTTATGACATCGTCTATTAGTTTTAAAGGATAACCATTCTGTTGTAAATCGAATTTAATATTTACTACCTATTTTTTCAATGAATCGACATTATTGCATATAGATATAGCGCGATTATAGAGGTTGCGTATAATTCCCCGTTTTGTTAGAATAGAATGATTAGAACGATGGTTAAGGTATTGGCCAGTATGTGTTGGCTTTCTGTATACTGAAGTTTTAATACTTTCGTTTGAACGGTTTACCATGACATCTAGGAAGGGCAATTGATCATTTATCTCTTTTTCCATGATAAACTTAATTGTAGATCGAATGATATTTAGATGTTTCAAGAAATCATTAAGTTCTTGATCATTGCCCTTCCATACGATGAAGGTATTATCGACATATATCAACCAGACTTTCGGTTTTACTGTTGCTGTTTCGATGGCATGAGTTTTGAACCATTCCATATATACAGGGTGATTCAAAAATCGATCACGAAACTTAAGGGGGTGATTCTACTTGACAAAATAAGGGTAGAGCTTCATATAATTTTTTTTCAAAATGTCATTCGTTTTCGAGTTACAAGCCGTCCAAGTTCAAGTTTTTATTTTTTGTTTTTTGAATTACTCGCTTACAGGAAAACCGATTTGACTAATATTTGAAAGATAGGCTAAGTCTTCTGCGCTTCATCATTTTAGTAACAATTCACATTGATTGTTTGCCGCTAGAGGGCACTTTACCTACATTGAAAATTGTTTTTTTGTCATAATTTTTTAGTGTTGACAGCTACAGTAGTTTTTGGCATAATTTCTGAAAGACTGATGCCAGGCCTTTAAAAAAGGTGCTCTTTATTTACATCGCTAAACCCAACGGTTTAGACGTAAATCACCCTTAAAAATTAAGTGGTAAATTTACTTTTCTCATTTCATTACCACCAGCTACCAGGTAAATAGCTATCAAAGTATACTAGAGCTGTCAGTTTAACATCAAATAAATTCGCTTTTTAAACTATTTAATTTATAATCTTAAAATAACTAATAATGGCTAATCAGTAAATATTCATATTATGGATTATTGCGATATACATTTAATTGATAAAAATTAATGAAACAGTACTAAACAAACTAAAAAAGATTCTCAAAATGTCCCCCATTTTCTTCCATACATTTCCTAACACTCTTCAAAAAATGTCGCCTAACTCGATGAAAAATTCCTGGTGTTTCTTTAATAATTTGGCACTTTTCGATTATCCTGAAGCGAAGATCCTCGACGTTGATTACTGGAATATCGTACACCAATTGTTTCAAATGACCCCAAAAGAAAAAATCCATAGGATTAAGGTCTGGTGACCTCGCTGCCCATGCCAATGGTCCACTTCGTCCTATCCATCGCTCAGGATACGTTGCATTCAAATACTGTCGGACACGTATACTAAAGTGGGGCGGAGCTCCGTCTTGGAGGATCCACATGTTGGCCCTTACTTCCAATGACACATCTTCCAGATACAATGGGAGACGATTTTGGATAAAATCTAAGTATACGTCACCAGTTAATGGACCATCAAAGAAATGAGGACCAATAAGGTAATCTCCTATTATCCCTGCCCACACATTTAGTGAAAATCTACGCTGATGTTTCGTTTCTACCACATTGTTTGGGTTCTCGTAAGCATATGTGTGGATGTTGTGTAGATTTGTTATGCCATCACGAGTGAAACCAGCTTCGTCAGTGAATAATATGACGCCAATTAATCGATTATCGTGTTCATACTTAGCTAGGATCTGATTGCACATTTCCAACCGTCTCGGCCGATCATCGTCATAAAGAGCCTGCACCTTTTTTGAATGAAACGGGTAGAGTTGTTCTTCTCTTAGTATCCTCCATGAACTAGCCTGACAGAGCCGCACTTCATTCCCAATTTTTCTAGTACTAATACCTGGATTATCTTCAATAATTTCAAGCACTCTTTCTTCTTGTTGCACGTTTCTAGCAGTTCTAGGTCTTCCCCTATTTCCATTATAACTTTTAAAGGAACCACATTCCGCAAGCCTCCTGTGCACACTGGAAAATGTTTGAGCATGAGGGATATTTCTTTCCGGATAACTCTCCATATAATATCTTCTTGCCAACTCTGCATTACCATTTGCTTTTCCATAACAAAAATGGATATCACAATATTCGATATTTGAATATTGGTGATTAGCCATTATTAGTTATTTTAAGATTATAAATTAAATAGTTTAAAAAGCAAATTTATTTGATGTTAAACTGACAGCTCTAGTATACTTTGATAGCTATTTACCTGGTAGCTGGTGGTAATGACATGAGAAAAGTAAATTTACCACTTAATTTTTAAGGGTGATTTACGTCTAAACTGTTGGGTTTAGCGATGTAAATAAAGAGCACCTTTTTTAAAGGCCTGGCATCAGTCTTTCAGAAATTATGCCAAAAACTACTGTAGCTGTCAACACTAAAAAATTATGACAAAAAAACAATTTTCAATGTAGGTAAAGTGCCCTCTAGCGGCAAACAATCAATGTGAATTGTTACTAAAATGATGAAGCGCAGAAGACTTAGCCTATCTTTCAAATATTAGTCAAATCGGTTTTCCTGTAAGCGAGTAATTCAAAAAACAAAAAATAAAAACTTGAACTCGAAAACGAATGACATTTTGAAAAAAAATTATATGAAGCTCTACCCTTATTTTGTCAAGTAGAATCACCCCCTTAAGTTTCGTGATCGATTTTTGAATCACCCTGTATAAAGAGACATTTTATCAAATTTACAAG
This sequence comes from Diaprepes abbreviatus, assembly GCA_034092305.1. Lineage (NCBI taxonomy): Eukaryota > Metazoa > Arthropoda > Insecta > Coleoptera > Curculionidae > Diaprepes > Diaprepes abbreviatus. Next base: position 1,136,134 of record JASJET010000390.1, read on the forward strand.
CCAGATGGCTTCGCACTCCCTCCAGGGATTATTCACTCATACCAGATATACCAAAAAAGACCAAAAGTATGAAACTCTGTGGACGTTCCTTCTTAGATTCAGACCTGAACTCGTTTTCATAAACGCCCATTGAGGTCCTTACAGCCTATACATATAGTGGTCCGACATTTTTCTTTTCTTTCACACATATGCCGTTAATGAAGACAGATTGGCCAAATTATTGGGCCTTTCAGATTTCTCTTTGATTTATTTGGTACAATTTTATTACTCCTGTGCTCTTTTAGTGATAAAGTTTATCCACTTCGACCCTTTAGTTTATACAGGGCGTCGCGAAGAAATAAAATCGCATTTTTCATCTTTTTATTAGAATTTATTTAGTATGCTGAAAGTATCTTGAAATCGTTAAAAAAAGCTGTTTTTCACTTTTTCAGTACGCTGCTGAATAAATGCTAATGTCAATAGTAAAAACGAGCATTCCAGAACTTTCTAAAGTTGTGAGTCGAGTTTCGGCTTATACGCGAAGAAAAGATATGACACTTTTTAGAATGGAAATGGAAAAAGTTTCTCCATGAATGTTCGCGGTATAGTGACTATATTAAAATAAGAATATCTGGTTGCGGTAAGCTTTTTTAGATTAAGTTTATGTACCTGGTGTGTTCGATAAGTCTTGGGTGTAACATAGTAAAAATATGTGATTTTCCAGTCTGCTCTATTGCTTATTTAAGAGTAGCAATTAGTTAATTATCTTACACAATTTATCAATAACGCAATAAAGTCAAAGTATTTCATTACAGTGTGACTATTTTAAAGAGCATTAATTGAGCAAGATAATGCATGTTGAATCCAGTGGCAGTTAATATATATATATATATATATATATATATATATATATATATATATATATATATATATTGTCGTATTTTCACGTCCGTTTCAGGAAAATTATTCGTGGACATCGGATTTTCCTCGAGAACGCCACGACGTACGTTTCGATCGAACGCGAACGACGTATACGAGCTGTGATTGACTTGCTTATCAGAAATTTGGTCATTTTTGGTATATGTTTATCCCTGCATTACGTGGTCCCCAGCATGAAGTGAAGTTTGGATGTCATTTAAAAACTGTATCATTGGAGCTTTAATATACTTAATATATGAGAAAAATTAAGTATATGAAATTTGGGTTGAATGAAAACTTGGCCAATATTTACTTTAATTTGTTTTTTATTAGACGTGAGCTCTTATAGAATTTTTTACAGTAAAATTTTTTTGACTGGGACTCTTAAGTTTTGCGTCGAATTTAAAATGTAGTGTTGGGACTCTTAATAAAATTTGCGAAATTAAATTTTTTCGAAAATTTTTGTTTTGGTGTTAAGCGCAAACTAAGGCACGTTTAGTGTTCTTAGATCCATTAACGATGTCACTATCAGGTTATCACTAATTTTCTTTTGACAGAAAATTATTTGTCGCAATCGGGATGTCTAAATCGGGTTGCCACTATCAGGTTTCCTTTACGCAATTTAATTTCAGCAAATTATTTTATTCGTAGCAGCCGGCGCATGAATACTCCGTATATTATTTATTTTAAACAGTTTACGCAAGAATTAAAAAAAAAATGGCGTGGAAAGGTTTCTTCTTCCGACGGCGCTGGAATTTTACTAAAATTTGAGTTTCACGGCTTTTATTTAACTGAAGACTTTACTTTGAGGTTCCTCCCCTAGCAGTGAACTATTATCAGCTACTAGAGTTCGCCTCCAACGAATTTCCGCCTAACAGACGAGGTTTTCTGGCCTATCTAATACCGCAGTCTTCTTTCTTGAATCGAATTCTTGAGCGTCTTATTAGGACAACCAAGAACCTCTCTTCTTAAGCCTTCTTCTTGCACTCAACTTAGTGATCCTCTTGATGCCGAAAGAGGCGCTCCAGGAAAACCTCTAGGAAATTTAAAACTCCCTATTCACGTGTTGATCTGTCGAATTTTTTCTTCTAGAAGGGAAACTGACAATAATCTTTTGCGAGAGTACCGACTAGTGGCCCACCTATTGAAGATTCCGCGTGCCTTTCTCTGACGTGGTGCAAGTGCCAGACTAATCAGCAACGGCACAGAATCTCACGTTTCGCTTGAATAACTACTTCAAAAGACTTAGATACTCGTGTGCGAGTGTGTAAAAAGATCTGTGCTTTTTAAAAGACGAATCGCGACATCAGGTGCTATTTATACTTTCTCGGCACTCCGTCGGGTCTTCTGAAAGTAACTAATCAGTGTTTAGCGCAGTCCGCCAGAGCTTTGTGGCTGCGCCGCCGTTTGTGTCGGTCTCTATGCGCCGTTACCGCCGACAACGTTCAGTTTATTTCTCGGAATTTCAACCGTTTTTATTATTATTTTTTTTTTTTAGATTCTTGTAGATAGAATTCTATATATATATATATATATATATATATATATATATATATATATATATATATATATATATATATATTAACCAGTTTTAAGAAATTCTCAACGGACAGGAAGAAAAAATTGATATAAGAAATACAGGGTGGCTTAAAAAATAAGAGTCATATCTAAGTAAAGTTAAAAATACATAAAAACTTTATCTAAAAGTGCATTTTGAGTAAATATAACACGATTTTGAGAAAATAACCTTGTGATTTAAACAATTAATTTTAAAAGATACTGGGAACTTCAAAAAGTGTGCTTAAATACTCTTCTAAATTTCTTTTAGACTAAATTACTATTATGTAAGAGTACGAATCAAGTTTTAAGTTAGTCTAGGACATAAAATGAGGTTTACAAGATGGCTAAAAATAACTATTTTGAATAATTTTACTACAAATAAAATGCTTGAAAGTGGATTAAAAATCATTTAGGTCTCCACATGCCCTCTATCTTATAAATAAATGTTTTTCTTGACAACGCTGATACAGACTTCCTAATGATATGGACAATAATTTATTGGATAAAGTGCCTTACAATTTCTTCTAGGTAATCAATAACACGAGAAGATCTGTGCTTCTTTTTTCAATCGACCCCAGAAGAAGAAGGCTAAAGCTCTAATATCTGGCGACCTAGGTAGTCAGGGTGTTTTCGAACATCATTCTATTCATCTTTGTGGAAAAGTAACAGGGAGCTCCAGCATGCTGACACCCCAAAGATTCTGAGCACTTTTAATGGCAATCAGAAAGTAAATTCAAAAGTTTCAATTCTTAAGAAATTTAAATTATAATATTTTCAGAAAAATATTTTTCCACTATTTGGAAAATTAAAAAACCGTTCCAAACGAAAATGGGTTTGGTTAGGGAAAATAAATGTTGTCAAATTGTTTAAAATAAAGTTACTTCCTACCCAACCTGTAAATCTCACTCTACTTTATAGACTAAGTTTTAACTCGATTCGTATTCTTACATAATTGTAATGAAGTCTAAATGAATATAGCCTTGTATAGGAATGATTCACACCACATCTTCTTCTTCTTCAGGTGCCATCTCCTATCGGAGGTTGGATATCATCATTGCCACTCTCACTCTATTTGCCGCTATTCGAAAAAGTTCTACTGAGCTACAATTGAACCACTCTCTCAAATTTCTCAACCATGAAATTCTTCTTCTTCCGATATTTCTTCTTCCTTCTATTTTACCCTGCATGATCAATCTAAGCAACTCGTATCGCTGGTCTCTCATTATATATCCAAGATATTGCAGTTTCTTTATTTTTATGTTGTTAATTATTTCATAGTTTTTGTCCATCGCCAGCAATACTTCTACGTTTGTTTTTCTCTCGGTCCAAGATATTCTCAACATCCTTCTGTAACACCACATTTCAAACGCTTGCAGTTTATTTATATGTTCTTGTTTTAGTGTCCAGCCTTTCAACCCATACTGCAGCACTGAAAATACATAACATCTTAAAATTCTCATGCTTAGTTCTAGAGTGATGTCTCTGCTGCACAGAATGGTTTTCAATTTTACAAACGCACTTCTTGCCATTTCTATTCTCGTTCTTATTTCTGTTGTTTGTTAATTATTTGCTGTTATCCATGTACCCAAGTATTTGTATTTTTGCACTTTTTCTAAATTCACACCTCGCAACTTTATGCTTATTTGCATGTTTTGTTTTTTAGTTATTACCATATATTTAATCTTTTTGGTGTTCATTTTTAATCCGTGTTTCTCACAAACGTTATTTGTTTCGTCCACTAGTTCTTGGAGTTCTTCAGCGGAGCTAGCTATGATAGCAGTGTCGTCTGCAAATCTTATGTTGTGTACAGCTCTTCCGTTTATTATTATTCCCTTACTTTTCGTTAACAGTGCTTCTTCGAAAATCGATTCACTGTACACATTGAATAGTAGGGGTGACAAAATGCATCCTTGTCTCACTCCTCTTCCTATTTCAATTTCCGGACTTGTTTCGTTACCTACTATTATTTGTGCGCGTTGATAAGGAAAAGCCGCTGCTGTTTGAAAGTAGGAAATAGGATTAATCTAGTGTGATTGAGCATAACGCAGCTAATTAATGCTATTTTTAACCGACTTCTAAAAGAAGGAGGTTCTCAATTCGTCGACTACGTATTTTTTTTTTTTATGTATGTACACCGATTACTCCGGAACGGCTGCACCGATTTGAATGAAATTTTTTACGTTATGTAAAGAAAGTTGCTGCGGTGGTCCCATATTTTTTTAAATGAAATTGGTGCAGTAAAATCCAAGATGGCACTTACAATATGGCGGCCAAAAAAATTAATTTTGTCCGATTTTCTCCAAAATTGGTACGGAGGAATTTTCGGGGTTGTACCCAACGAATCTGAAATTATTTTTAAAAAATTCAAAATGGCGGATCCAATATGGCGGACAAAAAAATTTAATTTAGTCCAATTTTCTCCAAAATTGATATGGGGGAGTTTTCGAGGTGCCACATAACGAATCTGATATTATTTTTTAAAAATTCAATATGGCGGATCTAATATGGCGGACGAAAAAATCAATTTTGTCTGACTTTCTCCAAAATTTGGTACGGGGGAATATTCGGGGTCGCATATGACAAATCTAAATAAATTTTAAAAAATTCAATATGGCGGATTCAATATGGCGGACGAAAAAATCAATTTTGTTCGATTTTCTCCAAAATTGGTACAAGGGAGTTTTCGGGGTCGCATATGACGAATCTAAAATAATTTTTAAAAAATTCAATATGGCGGATCCAATATGGCCGACAAAAAAAATCAATTTTGTCCGATTTTCTCCAAAATTGGTACGGGGGAGTTTTCGGGATCGCATATGACGAATCACTACATAGTATAAAACAAAGTCGCTTTCTCTGTCCCTATGTCCCTTTGTATGCTTAAATCTTTAAAACTACGCACCGGATTTTGATGCGGTTTTTTTCAATAGATAGAGTGATTCAAGAGGAAGGTTTATATGTATAATAACATCCATTAAATAGTGGAGAAATACTGTTATTTTTGAGGTTTCTAATGTGATGTCGTTAATTATCATATTTTTTTCCGCTTACATTGCAAACGCAGGCTGAACCCTACGAGATTTATCAAAATAATGTACTAATTATTTGTACACATTGAAAAGGTCTACAGAAAACTCCGCGATGGTATATGTCTATCTTTCATGGATATCCCACAATAACATTTTTTTGTCATTTACTTTTTACGACAAATAATGGCAAATTTTGAAGCGATTTTAACCAATACAGCATTAATCGTTATCCAATTAAATAGCTTAAATACATTGTTGATTTAATATAGATCTATATGGTCCTTTACAGCACAAGATTTAAATGAATATTTTCGAAGATATTACAGATTTAAAATTGCGGGAAGTAGCGCTTGCGGCGGTACTGGCCGACCGGGGCAGCGGCAGCGTGCCTATAAATAGCGCGTCGGAGGCCGATGTAATAATTGTTGTAAAAATAAAATAAATAGTCACAGTTTTTCTGTAGTGTATTTAGTATCAGCATTGCACCCGTGCGAAGCCGGGGCGGGTCGCTAGTCTAAAATAATTTAAAAAAAATTCAATTTGGCGGATCCAATATGGCTGACAAAAAAAATCTTTTTTGTCCGATTTTCCCTAAAATTGGTGCGGAGGAGTTTTCGAAGTCGCCTATGACGAATCTAAAATAATTTTTAAAAAATTCAATATGGCGGACGAAAAAATCAATTTTGTCCGATTTTCTCCATGGGGAAGTTTTCGGGGCCACACATGAAGAATCTGAAATTATTTTAAAAAAATTCAATATGGCGGATTCAATATGGCGAACAAAAAAAATCAATTTCGTAGTTTTTTGCCACTTTGGAGTCATTGCGAAGTACACTAAATTCGATTAGTACTTAGTTCAAATAATTTATGAATATCATAATGAATTCCAAAACTAAAAATAGAAAAATAAAATTTTTATAGAAAAATTGAACCGACTTCTAAAAGTGCGCTAAAAAGTGAAAAATAACTGTAAATTTTTATATGAAATTGAACTTTTTGAAGTCGGCGCCAAATTATTTGTAAATGAAATAAATAACTACTAATATATATAAATTATGGTAAGAAAGCAATTACAAATAAAGTATTTTTAATCTGTTTAAGTAAATCACATTTTGTCAGGTATTAGTTTGGCGCCGACTTCAAAAAGTTCAATTTCGTATAAAAATTTACAGTTATTTTTCACTTTTTAGCGCACTTTTAGAAGTCGGTTCAATTTTTCTATAAAAATTTTATTATTTTAAAAGTCAGCAAAATGAGGGACCAGAACGTTACGATAACTGCTTAATACTTTTCCTGTCTAACTGCCAAATCATACTTTCCGTCCTACACAATACTCTCAAAAGTTTTTACCATTAATGGGGACAAAAACAGCTTATTTTCTGGTTTTATGCAAAAAATAAATAAACTTATTTATCCTACACAACAATGTACGATAATACCGGCAAAAAACCGTTTTCCTTTCATCTGAACTTGACAGTGTAGAGCAACGTACACCGCATGGGGGATAAAAATACAGAACACACAGAAACAAAACGATGTAGAGGGTTTTAAATTAAAGAATAAGTATGCAGAATGGAGTTGACAGGTTAACAATTTTAATCCGATGTCGTGTGGTAACTTTTATGTTTTTGATATTGTATTTTCGTGCTGTACATGAATTTTGAAATTGATTTATGTGGCTTTATTCTGTTTTGTGACGATTTTAGTGACGTACACAGGTTCTAGCCATAATACAGTGGCGTCTAAATAATAAAACTGTAAAAAAACCGGAACACTGAAATATTTTTTTGTATATTTCTGTCTATATAACGTAGCGCATATGTATTTTTTCTCAAGTTGATACAAATATAAATATCATGTAAAAGTTACATCTTTATCACCCCATGTTTATAATTAAAGGTTTCCCATATTGTGGTAGCATCAATACCGGTACCCCAAAGTTACCCTGCCATAGTTTTAACTGAAATAAATCAAAATCAACTTGCACATTGAAAAATATTTTAAACTCAAATTCTATAATTTGTGTACCTACCTTTTTTTAGTACCTTCTAATAGTGAATTTTAAAATTACAAGAATTTTTTTTTTTACGTCTGTGAATGTACACCCTTAAAATAAATTGTTAGCGTTTTAATTGTTGATATATGAATTTTTGACAGATACCTAAAACTCTCTTAAAGCTTCTCTTAAAATCCCTGAGTGCTGGGTGGCCTTAAAAATGCATAGTGAATTTTTAAATTAACAAGAAAATTTCTTTTTTTAACGCCAGTAGATGTACACCCTTAAAATAAATTGTTAGCGTTATAATTCTTAAACTATGAATTTTTTGCAGATACCTAAAACACTTTTAAAGCTTCTCTTAAAATCCCTGAGTGCTGGGTGGCCTCAAAAATGCATAGTGAATTTTAAAATAACAAGAAAATTTCTTTTTTTAACGTCAGTGAATGTACACCCTTAAAATAAACTGGTAACGTTTTAATTGTTGATCTATGAATTTTTAACAGATACCTAAAACTCTTTTAAAGCTTCTCTTAAAATCCCTAAGTGCTGGGTGGCCTTAAAAAATGCATAGTGAATTTTTAAATTAACAAGAAAATTTCTTTTTTTAATGCCAGTGGATGTACACCCTTAAAATAAATTGTTAGTGTTATAATTGTTAAACTATAAATTTTTTACAAATACCTAAAATTCTTTTAAAGCTTCTCTTAAAATCCCTGAGTGCTGGGTGGCCTTAAAAATGCATAGTGAATTTTTAAATTAACAAGAAAATTTCTTTTTTTAACGCCAGAAGATGTACACCCTTAAAATAAATTGTTAGCGTTATAATTGTTAAACTATGAATTTTTTACAGATGCCTAAAACACTTTTAAAGCTTCTCTTAAAATTCTTGAGTATTGGGTGGCCTCGAAAAGGCACAGTGAATTTTTAAATTAACAAGAAAATTTATTTTTTTTAACGTCAGTGAATGTACACCCTTAAAATAACCTGTTAACGTTTTAATTGTTGATCTATGAATTTTTTACAGATACCTAAAACTCTTTTAAAGCTTCTCTTAAAATCCCTGAGTGCTGGGTGGCCTTAAAAGTGCATTGTATTTTTTTAAATTAACAAGAAAATTTCTTTTTTTAATTTCAGAGGATGTACACCCTTAAAATATATTATTAGCGTTATAATTGTTGATCTATGAATTTTTTACAGATACCTAAAACTCTTTGAAAGCTTCTCTTAAAATCCCTGAGTGCTGGGTGGCCTTGAAAATGCATAGTGAATTTTTAAATTAACAAGAAAATTTCTTTTTTTAACGATAGTAGATGTACACCCTTAAAATAAATTGTTAGCGTTATAATTGTTAAATTATGAATTTTTTACAGATACCTAAAACACTTTTAAAGCTTCTCTTTAAATCTCTGAGGTCTGGGTGGCCTCAAAAATGCATAGTGAATTTTAAAATAACAAGAAAATATCTTTTTTTAATGTCAGTGGTTGTACACCCTTAAAATAAATTGTTAGCGTTATAATTGTTGAACTATGAATTTTTTGCAGATACCTAAAACACTTCTAAAGCTTCTTTTAAAATCCCTGAGTGCTGGGTGGCCTCAAAAAATGCATAGTGAATTTTAAAATTAACAAGAAAATTTCTTTTTTTAACGCCAGTGGATTTACACCCTTAAAATAAATTGTTAGCGTTATAATTGTTAAAATATGAATTTTTTACAAATACCTAAAATACTTTTAAAGCTTCTCTTAAAATCCGTGAGTGCTGGGTGGCCTCAAAAATGCATAGTGAATTTTTAAATTAGCGAGAAAATTAATTTTTTTAACATCAGTGGATATACACCCTTAAAATAAATTGTTAGCGTTATAATTGTTAAACTATGAATTTTTTACAGATATTTAAAATACTTTTAAAGCTTCCCTTAAAATCCCTGAGTGCTGGGTGGCCTTAAAAATGCATAGTGAATTTTTAAATTAACAAGAAAATTTCTTTTTTTAACGCCAGTAGATGTACATCCTTAAAATAAATTGTTAGCGTTATAATTCTTAAACTATGAATTTTTTGCAGATACCTAAAACACTTTTAAAGCTTCTCTTAAGATCTCTGAGTGCTGGGTGGCCTTAAAAGATGCATAGTGAATTTTTGAATTAACAAGAAAATTTCTTTTTTTAATACCAGTAGATGTACACCCTTAAAATATATTATTAGCGTTATAATTGTTGATCTATGAATTTTTTACAGATACCTAAAACTCTTTTAAAGCTTCTCTTAAAATCCCTGAGTGCTGGGTGGCCTTAAAAAATGCATAGTGACTTTTTAAATTAACAAGAAAATTTCTTTTTTTAATGCCAGTGGATGTACACTTTCAAAATAAATTGTTAGTGTAATAATTGTTAAACTATAAATTTTTTACAAATACCTAAAATAATTTTAAAGCTTTTCTTAAAATCCCTGAGTGCTGGGTAGCCTTGAAAATGCATAGTGAATTTTTAAATTAACAAGAAAATTTCTTTTTTTAACGCCAGTGGATTTACACCCTTAAAATAAATTGTTAGCGTTATAATTGTTAAATTATGAATTTTTTGCAGATACCTAAAACACTTCTAAAGCTTCTTTTAAAATCCCTGAGTGCTGAGTGGCCTTAAAAAATGCATAGTGAATTTTTAAATTAACAAGAAAATTTCTTTTTTTAACGCCAGTGGATTTACACCCTTAAAATAAATTGTTAGCGTTATAATTGTAAAAATGTGAATTTTTTACAAATACCTAAAATACTTTTAAAACTTCTCTTAAAATCCGTGAGTGCTGCGTGGCCTCAAAAATGCATAGTGAATTTTTAAATTAACGAGAAAATTTATTTTTTTAACATCAGTGGATATACACCCTTAAAATAAATTGTTAGCGTTATAATTGTTAAACTATGAATTTTTTACAGATATTTAAAATACTTTTAAAGCTTCTCTTAAAATCCCTGAGTGCTGGGTGGCCTTAAAAATGCATAGTGAATTTTTAAATTAACAAGAAAATTTCTTTTTTTAACGCCAGTAGATGTACACCCTTAAAATAAATTGTTAGCGTTATAATTCTTAAACTATCAATTTTTTGCAGATACCTAAAACACTTTTAAAGCTTCTCTTAAAATCCCTGAGTGCTGGGTGGCCTCAAAAATGCATAGTGAATTTTTAAATTAACAAGAAAATTTCTTTTTTTAATACCAGTGGATGTACACCCTTAAAATATATTGTTAGCGTTATAATTGTTGATCTATGAATTTTTTACAGATACCTTAAACTCTTTTAAAGCTTCTCCTAAAATCCCTGAGTGCTGGGTGGCCTTAAAAAATGCTTAGTGAATTTTTAAATTAACAAGAAAATTTCTTTTTTTAACGCCAGTAGATGTACACCTTTAAAATAAATAGTTAGCGGCTTAATTGTTAAACTATGAATTTTTTACAGATACCTAAAATACTTTTAAAGCTTCTCTTAAAATCTCTGAGTGCTGGGTGGCCTTAAAAATGCATAATGAATTTTTAAATTAACAAGAAAATTAATTTTTTTAACGCCAGTAGATGTACACCCTTAAAATAAATTGTTAGCGTTATAATTCTTAAACTATGATTTTTTTACAGATACCTAAAACACTTTTAAAGCTTCTCTTAAAATCTCTGAGTGCTGGGTGGCCTCAAAAATGCATAGTGAATTTTAAAATAACAAGAAAATTTCTTTTTTTAACGTCAGTGAATGTACACCCTTAAAATAAACTGTTAACGTTTTAACTGTTAATCTATGAATTTTTTACAGATACCTAAAACTCTTTTAAAGCTTTTCTTAAAATCGCTGAGTGCTGGGTGGCCTTAAAAAATGCATAGTGAATTTTTAAATTAACAAGAAAATTTATTTCTTTAACGCCAGTAGATGTACACCCTTAAAATAAATTGTTAGCGTCATAATTCTTAAACTATGATTTTTTTACAGATACCTAAAACACTTTTAAAGCTTCTCTTAAAATCCCTGAGTGCTGGGTAGCCTCAAAAATGCATAGTGAATTTTTAAATTAACAAGAAAATTTCTTTTTTTAACGCCAGCAGATTTACAGCCTTAAAATAAATTGTTAGTTTTATAATTGTTAAACTATAAATTTTTTACAAATACCTAAAATACTTTTAAAGCTTCTCTTAAAATTCCTGAGTGCTGGGTGGCCTTAAAAGTGCATTGTGATTTTTTAAATTAACAAGAAATTTTTTTTTTAACTTCGGAGGATGTACACCCTTAAAATAAATTGTTAGCGGTTTAATTGTTAAACTATGATTTTTTTACAGATACCTAAAACTCTTTCTAAGCTTCTCTTAAAATCCCTGAGTGCTGGGTGGCCTCAAAAATGCATAGTGAATTTTTAAATTAACAAGAAAATTTATTTTTTTAACGCCAGTAGATGTACACCCTTAAAATAAATTGTTAGCGTTATAATTGTTAAACTATGAATTTTTTGCAAATACCTAAAATACTTTTAAAGGTTCCCTTAAAATCCCTGAGTGCTGGGTGGCCTCAAAAATGCATAGTGAATTTTAAAATAACAAGAAAATTTCTTTTTCTTAACCTCAGTGAATGTACACCCTTAAAATAAACTGTTAACATTTTAATTGTTGATCTATGAATTTTTTACAGATACCTAAAACTCTTTTAAAGCTTCTCTTAAAATCTCCGAGTGCTGGGTGGCTTTAAAAATGCATAGTAAATTTTTAAATTAACAAGAAAATTTATTTTTTTAACGCCAGTAGATGTACACCCTTAAAATAAATTGTTAGCGTCATAATTCTTAAACTATGATTTTTTTACAGATACCTAAAACACTTTTAAAGCTTCTCCTATAATCCTTGAGTGCTGGGTGGCCTCAAAAATGCATAGTGAATTTTAAAATAACAAGAAAATTTCTTTTTTTTTAACGTCAGTGAATATACACCCTTAAAATAAACTGTTAACATTTTAATTGTTGATCTATGAATTTTTTACAGATACCTAAAACTCTTTTAAAGCTTTTCTTAAAATCCCTGAGTACTGGGTGGCCTTAAGAAATGCATAGTGAATTTTTAAATTAACAAGAAAATTTCTCTTTTTAACGCCAGTGGATGTACACCCTTAAAATAAATTGTTAGCGTCATAATTCTTAAACTATGATTTTTTACAGATACCTAAAACACTTTTAAAGCTTCTCCTATAATCCCTGAGTGCTGGGTGGCCTCAAAAATGCATAGTGAATTTTAAAATAACAAGAAAATTTCTTTTTTTAACGTCAGTGAATGTACACCCTTAAAATAAACTGTTAACATTTTAATTGTTGATCTATGAATTTTTTACAGATACCTAAAACTCTTTTAAAGCTCTTCTTAAAATCCCTGAGTGCTGGGTGGCCTTAAAAAATGCATAGTGAATTTTTAAATTAACAAGAAAATTTCTTTTTTTAACGCCAGTGGATGTACACCCTTAAAATAAATTGTTAGTGTTATAATTGTTAAACTATGAATTTTTTACAAATACCTAAAATACTTTAAAAGCTTTTCTTAAAATCGCTGAGTGCTGTGTGGCCTTAAAATTGCATAGTGAATTTTTAAATTAACAAAAAAATTTATTTTTTTAACGCCAGTGGATGTGCAGCCTTAAAATAAATTGTTAGTTTTATAATTGTTAAACTATGAATTTTTTACAAATACCTAAAATACTTTTAAAGCTTCTCTTAAAATTCCTGAGTGCTGGGTGGCCTTAAAAATGCATTGTGATTTTTTAAATTAACAAGAAAATTTTTTTTTTAAATTCGGAGGATGTACACCTTTAAAATAAATTGTTAGCGGTTTAATTGTTAAACTATGATTTTTTTACAGATACCTAAAACACTTTTAAAGCTTCTCTTAAAATCCCTGAGTGCTGGGTGGCCTCAAAAATGCTTAGTGAATTTTAAAATAACAAGAAAATTTCTTTTTTTTAATGTCAGTGAATGTACACTCTTAAAATAAACTGTTAACATTTTAATTGTTGATCTATGAATTTTTTACAGATACCTAAAACTCTTTTAAAGCTTTTCTTAAAATCCCTGAGTGCTGGGTGGCCTTAAAAAATGCATAGTGAATTTTTAAATTAACAAGAAAATTTCTTTTTTTAACGCCAGTGGATGTACACCCTTAAAATAAATTGTTAGCGTTATAATTGTTAAACTATGAATTTTCTACAAATACCTAAAATACTTTTAAAGCTTCTCTTAAAATCCCTGAGTGCTTGGTGGCCTTAAAAATGCATAGTGAATTTTTAAATTAACAAGAAAATTTCTTTTTTTAACGCCAGTAGATGTACACCTTTAAAATAAATAGTTAGCGGCTTAATTGTTAAACTATGAATTTTTTACAGATACCTAAAATAATTTTAAAGCTTTTCTTAAAATCCCTGAGTGCTGGGTGGCCTTTAAAATGAATAGTGAATTTTTAAATTAACAAGAAAATTTATTTTTTTAACGCCAGTAGATGTACACCCTTAAAATAAATTGTTAGCGTTATAATTCTTAAACTATGATTTTTTTACAGATACCTAAAACACTTTTAAAGCTTCTCTTAAAATCTCTGAGCGCTGGGTGGCCTCAAAAATGCATTGTGAATTTTAAAATAACAAGAAAATTTCTTTTTTTAACGTCAGTGAATGTACACCCTTAAAATAAACTGTTAACGTTTTAACTGTTGATCTATGAATTTTTTACAGATACCTAAAACTCTTTCAAAGCTTTTCTTAAAATCGCTGAGTGCTGGGTGGCCTTGAAAAATGCATAGTGAATTTTTAAATTAACAAGAAAATTTATTTCTTTAACGCCAGTAGATGTACACCCTTAAAATAAATTGTTAGCGTCATAATTCTTAAACTATGATTTTTTTACAGATACCTAAAACACTTTTAAAGCTTCTCTTAAAATCCCTGAGTGCTGGGTGGCCTCAAAAATGCATAGTGAATTTTTAAATTAACAAGAAAATTTCTTTTTGTAACGCCAGCGGATTTACAGCCTTAAAATAAATTGTTAGTTTTATAATTGTTAAACTATGAATTTTTTGCAAATACCTAAAATACTTTTAAAGCTTCTCTTAAAATTCCTGAGTGCCGGGTGACCTTGAAAGTGCATTGTGATTTTTTGAATTAACAAGAAATTTTTTTTTTAACTTCGGAGGATGTACACCCTTAAAATAAATTGTTAGCGGTTTAATTCTTAAACTATGATTTTTTTACAGATACCTAAAACACTTTTAAAGCTTCTCTTAAAATCTCTGAGTGCTGGGTGGCCTCAAAAATGCATAGTGAATTTTAAAATAACAAGAAAATTTCTTTTTTTAACGTCAGTGAATGTACACCCTTAAAATAAACTGTTAACGTTTTAACTGTTGATCTATGAATTTTTTACAGATACCTAAAACTCTTTCAAAGCTTTTCTTAAAATCGCTGAGTGCTGAGTGGCCTTAAAAAATGCATAGTGAATTTTTAAATTAACAAGAAAATTTATTTCTTTAACGCCAGTAGATGTACACCCTTAAAATAAATTGTTAGCGTCATAATTCTTAAACTATGATTTTTTTACAGATACCTAAAACACTTTTAAAGCTTCTCTTAAAATCCCTGAGTGCTGGGTGGCCTCAAAAATGCATAGTGAATTTTTAAATTAACAAGAAAATTTCTATTTTTAACGCCAGCGGATTTACAGCCTTAAAATAAATTGTTAGTTTTATAATTGTTAAGCTATGAATTTTTTGCAAATACCTAAAATACTTTTAAAGCTTCTCTTAAAATTCCTGAGTGCCGGGTGACCTTGAAAGTGCATTGTGATTTTTTTAAATTAACAAGAAATTTTTTTTTTTAACTTCGGATTATGTACGCCCTTAAAATAAATTGTTAGCGGTTTAATTGTTAAACTATGATTTTTTTTTGCAGATACCTAAAACACTTTTAAAGCTTCTCTTAAAATCCCTGAGTGCTGGGTGGCCTCAAAAATGCATAGTGAATTTTAAAATAACAAGAAAATTTCTTTTTTTAACGTCAGTGAATGTACACCCTTAAAATAAACTGTTAACGTTTTAACTGTTGATCTATGAATTTTCTACAGATACCTAAAACTCTATTAAAACTTTTTTTAAAATCCCTGAGAGCTGGGTGGCCTTAAAAAATGCATAGTGAATTTTTAAATTAACAAGAAAATTTATTTTTTTAACGCCAGTAGATGTACACCCTTAAAATAAATTGTTAGCGTTATAATTCTTAAACTATGATTTTTTTACAGATACCTAAAACACTTTTAAAGCTTCTCTTAAAATTCCTGAGTGCTGGGTGGCCTTAAAAGTGCATTGTGATTTTTTAAATTAACAAGAAAACTTCTTTTTTTAACTTCGGAGGATGTACACCCTGAAAATATATCGTTAGCGTTATAATTGTTGAACTATGAAATTATTACAGATACCTAAAACACTTTCAAAGCTTCTCTTAAAATCCCTGAGTGCTGAGTGGCCTTAAAAAATGCATAGTGAATTTTTAAATTAACAAGAAAATTTATTTCTTTAACGCCAGTGGATGTACACCCTTAAAATAAATTGTTAGCGTTATAATTGTTAAACTATGAATTTTCTACAAATACCTAAAATACTTTTAAAGCTTCTCTTAAAATCCCTGAGTGCTTGGTGGCCTTAAAAATGCATAGTGAATTTTTAAATTAACAAGAAAATTTCTTTTTTTAACGCCAGTGGATGTACACCCTTAAAATAAATTGTTAGCGTTATAATTGTTAAACTATGAATTTTCTACAAATACCTAAAATACTTTTAAAGCTTCTCTTAAAATCCCTGAGTGCTTGGTGGCCTTAAAAATGCATAGTGAATTTTTAAATTAACAAGAAAATTTCTTTTTTTAACGCCAGTAGATGTACACCTTTAAAATAAATAGTTAGCGGCTTAATTGTTAAACTATGAATTTTTTACAGATACCTAAAATACTTTTAAAGTTTTTCTTAAAATCCCTGAGTGCTGGGTGGCCTTTAAAATGCATAGTGAATTTTTAAATTAACAAGAAAATTTATTTTTTTAACGCCAGTAGATGTACACCCTTAAAATAAATTGTTAGCGTTATAATTCTTAAACTATGATTTTTTTACAGATACCTAAAACACTTTTAAAGCTTCTCTTAAAATCTCTGAGTGCTGGGTGGCCTCAAAAATGCATTGTGAATTTTAAAATAACAAGAAAATTTCTTTTTTTAACGTCAGTGAATGTACACCCTTAAAATAAACTGTTAACGTTTTAACTGTTGATCTATGAATTTTTTGCAGATACCTAAAACTCTTTTAAAGCTTTTCTTAAAATCGCTGAGTGCTGGGTGGCCTTGAAAAATGCATAGTGAATTTTTAAATTAACAAGAAAATTTATTTCTTTAACGCCAGTAGATGTACACCCTTAAAATAAATTGTTAGCGTCATAATTCTTAAACTATGATTTTTTTACAGATACCTAAAACACTTTTAAAGCTTCTCTTAAAATCCCTGAGTGCTGGGTGGCCTCAAAAATGCATAGTGAATTTTTAAATTAACAAGAAAATTTCTTTTTGTAACGCCAGCGGATTTACAGCCTTAAAATAAATTGTTAGTTTTATAATTGTTAAACTATGAATTTTTTGCAAATACCTAAAATACTTTTAAAGCTTCTCTTAAAATTCCTGAATGCCGGGTGACCTTGAAAGTGCATTGTGATTTTTTAAATTAACAAGAAATTTTTTTTTTAACTTCGGAGGATGTACACCCTTAAAATAAACTGTTAACGTTTTAACTGTTGATCTATGAATTTTTTGCAGATACCTAAAACTCTTTTAAAGCTTTTCTTAAAATCGCTGAGTGCTGGGTGGCCTTGAAAAATGCATAGTGAATTTTTAAATTAACAAGAAAATTTATTTCTTTAACGCCAGTAGATGTACACCCTTAAAATAAATTGTTAGCGTCATAATTCTTAAACTATGATTTTTTTTGCAGATACCTAAAACACTTTTAAAGCTTCTCTTAAAATCCCTGAGTGCTGGGTGGCCTCAAAAATGCATAGTGAATTTTAAAATAACAAGAAAATTTCTTTTTTTAACGTCAGTGAATGTACACCCTTAAAATAAACTGTTAACGTTTTAACTGTTGATCTATGAATTTTTTACAGATACCTAAAACTCTATTAAAACTTTTTTTAAAATCCCTGAGAGCTGGGTGGCCTTAAAAAATGCATAGTGAATTTTTAAATTAACAAGAAAATTTATTTTTTTAACGCCAGTAGATGTACACCCTTAAAATAAATTGTTAGCGTTATAATTCTTAAACTATGATTTTTTTACAGATACCTAAAACACTTTTAAAGCTTCTCTTAAAATTCCTGAGTGCTGGGTGGCCTTAAAAGTGCATTGTGATTTTTTAAATTAACAAGAAAACTTCTTTTTTTAACTTCGGAGGATGTACACCCTGAAAATATATCGTTAGCGTTATAATTGTTGAACTATGAAATTATTACAGATACCTAAAACACTTTTAAAGCTTCTCTTAAAATCCCTGAGTGCTGAGTGGCCTTAAAAAATGCATAGTGAATTTTTAAATTAACAAGAAAATTTATTTCTTTAACACCAGTAGATGTACACCCTTAAAATAAATTGTTAGCGTCATAATTCTTAAACTATGATTTTTTTACAGATACCTAAAACACTTTTAAAGCTTCTCTTAAAATCCCTGAGTGCTGGGTGGCCTCAAAAATGCATAGTGAATTTTTAAATTAACAAGAAAATTTCTATTTTTAACGCCAGCGGATTTACAGCCTTAAAATAAATTGTTAGTTTTATAATTGTTAAGCTATGAATTTTTTGCAAATACCTAAAATACTTTTAAAGCTTCTCTTAAAATTCCTGAGTGCCGGGTGACCTTGAAAGTGCATTGTGATTTTTTAAATTAACAAGAAATTTTTTTTTTAACTTCGGAGGATGTACGCCCTTAAAATAAATTGTTAGCGGTTTAATTGTTAAACTATGATTTTTTTTTGCAGATACCTAAAACACTTTTAAAGCTTCTCTTAAAATCCCTGAGTGCTGGGTGGCCTCAAAAATGCATAGTGAATTTTAAAATAACAAGAAAATTTCTTTTTTTAACGTCAGTGAATGTACACCCTTAAAATAAACTGTTAACGTTTTAACTGTTGATCTATGAATTTTTTACAGATACCTAAAACTCTATTAAAACTTTTTTTAAAATCCCTGAGAGCTGGGTGGCCTTAAAAAATGCATAGTGAATTTTTAAATTAACAAGAAAATTTATTTTTTTAACGCCAGTAGATGTACACACTTAAAATAAATTGTTAGCGTTATAAGTCTTAAACTATGATTTTTTTACAGATACCTAAAACACTTTTAAAGCTTCTCTTAAAATCCCTGAGTGCTGGGTGGCCTTAAAAATGCATAGTGAATTTTTAAATTAACAAGAAAATTTCTTTTTTTAACGCCAGAAGATGTACACCCTTAAAATAAATTGTTAGCGTTATAATTGTTAAACTATGAATTTTTTACAGATGCCTAAAACACTTTTAAAGCTTCTCTTAAAATTCTTGAGTATTGGGTGGCCTCGAAAAGGCACAGTGAATTTTTAAATTAACAAGAAAATTTATTTTTTTTAACGTCAGTGAATGTACACCCTTAAAATAACCTGTTAACGTTTTAATTGTTGATCTATGAATTTTTTACAGATACCTAAAACTCTTTTAAAGCTTCTCTTAAAATCCCTGAGTGCTGGGTGGCCTTAAAAGTGCATTGTATTTTTTTAAATTAACAAGAAAATTTCTTTTTTTAATTTCAGAGGATGTACACCCTTAAAATATATTATTAGCGTTATAATTGTTGATCTATGAATTTTTTACAGATACCTAAAACTCTTTGAAAGCTTCTCTTAAAATCCCTGAGTGCTGGGTGGCCTTGAAAATGCATAGTGAATTTTTAAATTAACAAGAAAATTTCTTTTTTTAACGATAGTAGATGTACACCCTTAAAATAAATTGTTAGCGTTATAATTGTTAAATTATGAATTTTTTACAGATACCTAAAACACTTTTAAAGCTTCTCTTTAAATCTCTGAGGTCTGGGTGGCCTCAAAAATGCATAGTGAATTTTAAAATAACAAGAAAATATCTTTTTTTAATGTCAGTGGTTGTACACCCTTAAAATAAATTGTTAGCGTTATAATTGTTGAACTATGAATTTTTTGCAGATACCTAAAACACTTCTAAAGCTTCTTTTAAAATCCCTGAGTGCTGGGTGGCCTCAAAAAATGCATAGTGAATTTTAAAATTAACAAGAAAATTTCTTTTTTTAACGCCAGTGGATTTACACCCTTAAAATAAATTGTTAGCGTTATAATTGTTAAAATATGAATTTTTTACAAATACCTAAAATACTTTTAAAGCTTCTCTTAAAATCCGTGAGTGCTGGGTGGCCTCAAAAATGCATAGTGAATTTTTAAATTAGCGAGAAAATTAATTTTTTTAACATCAGTGGATATACACCCTTAAAATAAATTGTTAGCGTTATAATTGTTAAACTATGAATTTTTTACAGATATTTAAAATACTTTTAAAGCTTCCCTTAAAATCCCTGAGTGCTGGGTGGCCTTAAAAATGCATAGTGAATTTTTAAATTAACAAGAAAATTTCTTTTTTTAACGCCAGTAGATGTACATCCTTAAAATAAATTGTTAGCGTTATAATTCTTAAACTATGAATTTTTTGCAGATACCTAAAACACTTTTAAAGCTTCTCTTAAGATCTCTGAGTGCTGGGTGGCCTTAAAAGATGCATAGTGAATTTTTGAATTAACAAGAAAATTTCTTTTTTTAATACCAGTAGATGTACACCCTTAAAATATATTATTAGCGTTATAATTGTTGATCTATGAATTTTTTACAGATACCTAAAACTCTTTTAAAGCTTCTCTTAAAATCCCTGAGTGCTGGGTGGCCTTAAAAAATGCATAGTGACTTTTTAAATTAACAAGAAAATTTCTTTTTTTAATGCCAGTGGATGTACACTTTCAAAATAAATTGTTAGTGTAATAATTGTTAAACTATAAATTTTTTACAAATACCTAAAATAATTTTAAAGCTTTTCTTAAAATCCCTGAGTGCTGGGTAGCCTTGAAAATGCATAGTGAATTTTTAAATTAACAAGAAAATTTCTTTTTTTAACGCCAGTGGATTTACACCCTTAAAATAAATTGTTAGCGTTATAATTGTTAAATTATGAATTTTTTGCAGATACCTAAAACACTTCTAAAGCTTCTTTTAAAATCCCTGAGTGCTGAGTGGCCTTAAAAAATGCATAGTGAATTTTTAAATTAACAAGAAAATTTCTTTTTTTAACGCCAGTGGATTTACACCCTTAAAATAAATTGTTAGCGTTATAATTGTAAAAATGTGAATTTTTTACAAATACCTAAAATACTTTTAAAACTTCTCTTAAAATCCGTGAGTGCTGCGTGGCCTCAAAAATGCATAGTGAATTTTTAAATTAACGAGAAAATTTATTTTTTTAACATCAGTGGATATACACCCTTAAAATAAATTGTTAGCGTTATAATTGTTAAACTATGAATTTTTTACAGATATTTAAAATACTTTTAAAGCTTCTCTTAAAATCCCTGAGTGCTGGGTGGCCTTAAAAATGCATAGTGAATTTTTAAATTAACAAGAAAATTTCTTTTTTTAACGCCAGTAGATGTACACCCTTAAAATAAATTGTTAGCGTTATAATTCTTAAACTATGAATTTTTTGCAGATACCTAAAACACTTTTAAAGCTTCTCTTAAAATCCCTGAGTGCTGGGTGGCCTCAAAAATGCATAGTGAATTTTTAAATTAACAAGAAAATTTCTTTTTTTAATACCAGTGGATGTACACCCTTAAAATATATTGTTAGCGTTATAATTGTTGATCTATGAATTTTTTACAGATACCTTAAACTCTTTTAAAGCTTCTCCTAAAATCCCTGAGTGCTGGGTGGCCTTAAAAAATGCTTAGTGAATTTTTAAATTAACAAGAAAATTTCTTTTTTTAACGCCAGTAGATGTACACCTTTAAAATAAATAGTTAGCGGCTTAATTGTTAAACTATGAATTTTTTACAGATACCTAAAATACTTTTAAAGCTTCTCTTAAAATCTCTGAGTGCTGGGTGGCCTTAAAAATGCATAATGAATTTTTAAATTAACAAGAAAATTAATTTTTTTAACGCCAGTAGATGTACACCCTTAAAATAAATTGTTAGCGTTATAATTCTTAAACTATGATTTTTTTACAGATACCTAAAACACTTTTAAAGCTTCTCTTAAAATCTCTGAGTGCTGGGTGGCCTCAAAAATGCATAGTGAATTTTAAAATAACAAGAAAATTTCTTTTTTTAACGTCAGTGAATGTACACCCTTAAAATAAACTGTTAACGTTTTAACTGTTAATCTATGAATTTTTTACAGATACCTAAAACTCTTTTAAAGCTTTTCTTAAAATCGCTGAGTGCTGGGTGGCCTTAACAAATGCATAGTGAATTTTTAAATTAACAAGAAAATTTATTTCTTTAACGCCAGTAGATGTACACCCTTAAAATAAATTGTTAGCGTCATAATTCTTAAACTATGATTTTTTTACAGATACCTAAAACACTTTTAAAGCTTCTCTTAAAATCCCTGAGTGCTGGGTAGCCTCAAAAATGCATAGTGAATTTTTAAATTAACAAGAAAATTTCTTTTTTTAACGCCAGCAGATTTACAGCCTTAAAATAAATTGTTAGTTTTATAATTGTTAAACTATAAATTTTTTACAAATACCTAAAATACTTTTAAAGCTTCTCTTAAAATTCCTGAGTGCTGGGTGGCCTTAAAAGTGCATTGTGATTTTTTAAATTAACAAGAAATTTTTTTTTTAACTTCGGAGGATGTACACCCTTAAAATAAATTGTTAGCGGTTTAATTGTTAAACTATGATTTTTTTACAGATACCTAAAACTCTTTCTAAGCTTCTCTTAAAATCCCCGAGTGCTGGGTGGCTTTAAAAATGCATAGTGAATTTTTAAATTAACAAGAAAATTTATTTTTTTAACGCCAGTAGATGTACACCCTTAAAATAAATTGTTAGCGTTATAATTGTTAAACTATGAATTTTTTGCAAATACCTAAAATACTTTTAAAGGTTCCCTTAAAATCCCTGAGTGCTGGGTGGCCTCAAAAATGCATAGTGAATTTTAAAATAACAAGAAAATTTCTTTTTCTTAACCTCAGTGAATGTACACCCTTAAAATAAACTGTTAACATTTTAATTGTTGATCTATGAATTTTTTACAGATACCTAAAACTCTTTTAAAGCTTCTCTTAAAATCTCCGAGTGCTGGGTGGCTTTAAAAATGCATAGTAAATTTTTAAATTAACAAGAAAATTTATTTTTTTAACGCCAGTAGATGTACACCCTTAAAATAAATTGTTAGCGTCATAATTCTTAAACTATGATTTTTTTACAGATACCTAAAACACTTTTAAAGCTTCTCCTATAATCCTTGAGTGCTGGGTGGCCTCAAAAATGCATAGTGAATTTTAAAATAACAAGAAAATTTCTTTTTTTTTAACGTCAGTGAATATACACCCTTAAAATAAACTGTTAACATTTTAATTGTTGATCTATGAATTTTTTACAGATACCTAAAACTCTTTTAAAGCTTTTCTTAAAATCCCTGAGTACTGGGTGGCCTTAAGAAATGCATAGTGAATTTTTAAATTAACAAGAAAATTTCTCTTTTTAACGCCAGTGGATGTACACCCTTAAAATAAATTGTTAGCGTCATAATTCTTAAACTATGATTTTTTACAGATACCTAAAACACTTTTAAAGCTTCTCCTATAATCCCTGAGTGCTGGGTGGCCTCAAAAATGCATAGTGAATTTTAAAATAACAAGAAAATTTCTTTTTTTAACGTCAGTGAATGTACACCCTTAAAATAAACTGTTAACATTTTAATTGTTGATCTATGAATTTTTTACAGATACCTAAAACTCTTTTAAAGCTCTTCTTAAAATCCCTGAGTGCTGGGTGGCCTTAAAAAATGCATAGTGAATTTTTAAATTAACAAGAAAATTTCTTTTTTTAACGCCAGTGGATGTACACCCTTAAAATAAATTGTTAGTGTTATAATTGTTAAACTATGAATTTTTTACAAATACCTAAAATACTTTAAAAGCTTTTCTTAAAATCGCTGAGTGCTGTGTGGCCTTAAAATTGCATAGTGAATTTTTAAATTAACAAAAAAATTTATTTTTTTAACGCCAGTGGATGTGCAGCCTTAAAATAAATTGTTAGTTTTATAATTGTTAAACTATGAATTTTTTACAAATACCTAAAATACTTTTAAAGCTTCTCTTAAAATTCCTGAGTGCTGGGTGGCCTTAAAAATGCATTGTGATTTTTTAAATTAACAAGAAAATTTTTTTTTTAAATTCGGAGGATGTACACCTTTAAAATAAATTGTTAGCGGTTTAATTGTTAAACTATGATTTTTTTACAGATACCTAAAACACTTTTAAAGCTTCTCTTAAAATCCCTGAGTGCTGGGTGGCCTCAAAAATGCTTAGTGAATTTTAAAATAACAAGAAAATTTCTTTTTTTTAATGTCAGTGAATGTACACTCTTAAAATAAACTGTTAACATTTTAATTGTTGATCTATGAATTTTTTACAGATACCTAAAACTCTTTTAAAGCTTTTCTTAAAATCCCTGAGTGCTGGGTGGCCTTAAAAAATGCATAGTGAATTTTTAAATTAACAAGAAAATTTCTTTTTTTAACGCCAGTGGATGTACACCCTTAAAATAAATTGTTAGCGTTATAATTGTTAAACTATGAATTTTCTACAAATACCTAAAATACTTTTAAAGCTTCTCTTAAAATCCCTGAGTGCTTGGTGGCCTTAAAAATGCATAGTGAATTTTTAAATTAACAAGAAAATTTCTTTTTTTAACGCCAGTAGATGTACACCTTTAAAATAAATAGTTAGCGGCTTAATTGTTAAACTATGAATTTTTTACAGATACCTAAAATAATTTTAAAGCTTTTCTTAAAATCCCTGAGTGCTGGGTGGCCTTTAAAATGAATAGTGAATTTTTAAATTAACAAGAAAATTTATTTTTTTAACGCCAGTAGATGTACACCCTTAAAATAAATTGTTAGCGTTATAATTCTTAAACTATGATTTTTTTACAGATACCTAAAACACTTTTAAAGCTTCTCTTAAAATCTCTGAGCGCTGGGTGGCCTCAAAAATGCATTGTGAATTTTAAAATAACAAGAAAATTTCTTTTTTTAACGTCAGTGAATGTACACCCTTAAAATAAACTGTTAACGTTTTAACTGTTGATCTATGAATTTTTTACAGATACCTAAAACTCTTTCAAAGCTTTTCTTAAAATCGCTGAGTGCTGGGTGGCCTTGAAAAATGCATAGTGAATTTTTAAATTAACAAGAAAATTTATTTCTTTAACGCCAGTGGATGTACACCCTTAAAATAAATTGTTAGCGTTATAATTGTTAAACTATGAATTTTCTACAAATACCTAAAATACTTTTAAAGCTTCTCTTAAAATCCCTGAGTGCTTGGTGGCCTTAAAAATGCATAGTGAATTTTTAAATTAACAAGAAAATTTCTTTTTTTAACGCCAGTGGATGTACACCCTTAAAATAAATTGTTAGCGTTATAATTGTTAAACTATGAATTTTCTACAAATACCTAAAATACTTTTAAAGCTTCTCTTAAAATCCCTGAGTGCTTGGTGGCCTTAAAAATGCATAGTGAATTTTTAAATTAACAAGAAAATTTCTTTTTTTAACGCCAGTAGATGTACACCTTTAAAATAAATAGTTAGCGGCTTAATTGTTAAACTATGAATTTTTTACAGATACCTAAAATACTTTTAAAGTTTTTCTTAAAATCCCTGAGTGCTGGGTGGCCTTTAAAATGCATAGTGAATTTTTAAATTAACAAGAAAATTTATTTTTTTAACGCCAGTAGATGTACACCCTTAAAATAAATTGTTAGCGTTATAATTCTTAAACTATGATTTTTTTACAGATACCTAAAACACTTTTAAAGCTTCTCTTAAAATCTCTGAGTGCTGGGTGGCCTCAAAAATGCATTGTGAATTTTAAAATAACAAGAAAATTTCTTTTTTTAACGTCAGTGAATGTACACCCTTAAAATAAACTGTTAACGTTTTAACTGTTGATCTATGAATTTTTTGCAGATACCTAAAACTCTTTTAAAGCTTTTCTTAAAATCGCTGAGTGCTGGGTGGCCTTGAAAAATGCATAGTGAATTTTTAAATTAACAAGAAAATTTATTTCTTTAACGCCAGTAGATGTACACCCTTAAAATAAATTGTTAGCGTCATAATTCTTAAACTATGATTTTTTTACAGATACCTAAAACACTTTTAAAGCTTCTCTTAAAATCCCTGAGTGCTGGGTGGCCTCAAAAATGCATAGTGAATTTTTAAATTAACAAGAAAATTTCTTTTTGTAACGCCAGCGGATTTACAGCCTTAAAATAAATTGTTAGTTTTATAATTGTTAAACTATGAATTTTTTGCAAATACCTAAAATACTTTTAAAGCTTCTCTTAAAATCCCTGAGTGCTGGGTGGCCTTAAAAGTGCATTGTGATTTTTTAAATTAACAAGAAAACTTCTTTTTTTAACTTCGGAGGATGTACACCCTGAAAATATATCGTTAGCGTTATAATTGTTGAACTATGAAATTATTACAGATACCTAAAACACTTTTAAAGCTTCTCTTAAGATCTCTGAGTGCTGGGTGGCCTTAAAAGATGCATAGTGAATTTTTGAATTAACAAGAAAATTTCTTTTTTTAATACCAGTAGATGTACACCCTTAAAATATATTATTAGCGTTATAATTGTTGATCTATGAATTTTTTACAGATACCTAAAACTCTTTTAAAGCTTCTCTTAAAATCCCTGAGTGCTGGGTGGCCTTAAAAAATGCATAGTGACTTTTTAAATTAACAAGAAAATTTATTTTTTTAACGCCAGTAGATGTACACCCTTAAAATAAATTGTTAGCGTTATAAGTCTTAAACTATGATTTTTTTGCAGATACCTAAAACACTTTTAAAGCTTCTCTTAAAATTCCTGAGTGCTGGGTGGCCTTAAAAGTGCATTGTGATTTTTTAAATTAACAAGAAAACTTCTTTTTTTAACTTCGGAGGATGTACACCCTGAAAATATATCGTTAGCGTTATAATTGTTGAACTATGAAATTATTACAGATACCTAAAACACTTTTAAAGCTTCTCTTAAAATCCCTGAGTGCTGAGTGGCCTTAAAAAATGCATAGTGAATTTTTAAATTAACAAGAAAATTTATTTTTTTAACGCCAGTAGATGTACACCCTTAAAATAAATTGTTAGCGTTATAAGTCTTAAACTATGATTTTTTTACAGATACCTAAAACACTTTTAAAGCTTCTCTTAAAATCCCTGAGTGCTGGGTGGCCTCAAAAATGCATAGTGAATTTTTAAATTAACAAGAAAATTTCTATTTTTAACGCCAGCGGATTTACAGCCTTAAAATAAATTGTTAGTTTTATAATTGTTAAGCTATGAATTTTTTGCAAATACCTAAAATACTTTTAAAGCTTCTCTTAAAATTCCTGAGTGCCGGGTGACCTTGAAAGTGCATTGTGATTTTTTAAATTAACAAGAAATTTTTTTTTTAACTTCGGAGGATGTACGCCCTTAAAATAAATTGTTAGCGGTTTAATTGTTAAACTATGATTTTTTTTTGCAGATACCTAAAACACTTTTAAAGCTTCTCTTAAAATCCCTGAGTGCTGGGTGGCCTCAAAAATGCATAGTGAATTTTAAAATAACAAGAAAATTTCTTTTTTTAACGTCAGTGAATGTACACCCTTAAAATAAACTGTTAACGTTTTAACTGTTGATCTATGAATTTTTTACAGATACCTAAAACTCTATTAAAACTTTTTTTAAAATCCCTGAGAGCTGGGTGGCCTTAAAAAATGCATAGTGAATTTTTAAATTAACAAGAAAATTTATTTTTTTAACGCCAGTAGATGTACACACTTAAAATAAATTGTTAGCGTTATAAGTCTTAAACTATGATTTTTTTACAGATACCTAAAACACTTTTAAAGCTTCTCTTAAAATTCCTGAGTGCTGGGTGGCCTTAAAAGTGCATTGTGATTTTTTAAATTAACAAGAAAACTTCTTTTTTTTAACTTCGGAGGATGTACACCCTGAAAATATATCGTTAGCGTTATAATTGTTGAACTATGAAATTATTACAGATACCTAAAATACTTTCAAAGCTTCTCTTAAAATCCCTGAGTGCTGAGTGGCCTTAAAAAATGCATAGTGAATTTTTAAATTAACAAGAAAATTTCTTTTTTAACGCCAGTGAATGTACACCCTTAAAATAAATTGTTAGCGTTATAATTGTTAAACTATGAATTTTTTGCAAATACCTAAAATACTTTTAAAGCTTCCCTTAAAATCCCTGAGTTCTAAGTGGCCTCAAAAATGCATAGTGAATTTTAAAATAACAAGAAAATTTCTTTTTTTTAACCTCAGTGAATGTACACCCTTAAAATAAACTGTTAACATTTTAATTGTTGATCTATGACTTTTTTACAGATACCTAAAACTCTTTTAAAGCTTCTCTTAAAATCCCCGAGTGCTGGGTGGCTTTAAAAATGCATAGTGAATTTTTAAATTAACAAGAAAATTTATTTTTTTAACGCCAGTAGATGTACACCCTTAAAATAAATTGTTAGCGTTATAATTGTTAAACTATGAATTTTTTGCAAATACCTAAAATACTTTCAAAGCTTCCCTTAAAATCCCTGAGTGCTGGGTGGCCTCAAAAATGCATAGTGAATTTTAAAATAACAAGAAAATTTCTTTTTTTTTAACGTCAGTGAATATACACCCTTAAAATAAACTGTTAACATTTTAATTGTTGATCTATGAATTTTTTACAGATACCTAAAACTCTTTTAAAGCTTTTCTTAAAATCCCTGAGTGCTGGGTGGCCTTAAAAAATGCATAGTGAATTTTTAAATTAACAAGAAAATTTCTTTTTTTAACGCCAGTGGATGTACACCCTTAAAATAAATTGTTAGCGTCATAATTCTTAAACTATGATTTTTTTACAGATACCTAAAACACTTTTAAAGCTTCTCCTATAATCCCTGAGTGCTGGGTGGCCTCGAAAATGCATAGTGAATTTTAAAATAACAAGAAAATTTCTTTTTTTTAACCACAGTGCATGTACACCCTTTAAATAAACTGTTAACATTTTAATTGTTGATCTATGAATTTTTTACAGATACCTAAAACTCTTTTAAAGCTCTTCTTAAAATCCCTGAGTGCTGGGTGGCCTTAAAAAATGCATAGTAAATTTTTAAATTAACAAGAAAATTTCTTTTTTTAACGCCAGTGGATGTACACCCTTAAAATAAATTGTTAGTGTCATAATTGTTAAACTATGAATTTTTTACAAATACCTAAAATACTTTTAAAGCTTTTCTTAAAATCGCTGAGTGCTGTGTGGCCTTAAAAATACATAGTGAATTTTTAAATTAACAAGAAAATTTATTTTTTTAACGCCAGTGGATGTACAGCCTTAAAATAAATTGTTAGTTTTATAATTGTTAAACTATGAATTTTTTACAAATACCTAAAATACTTTTAAAGCTTCTCTTAAAATTCCTGAGTGCTGGGTGGCCTCAAAAATGCATAGTGAATTTTTAAATTAACAAGAAAATTTCTTTTTTTAACGCCAGCGGATTTACAGCCTTAAAATAAATTGTTAGTTTTATAATTGTTAAACTATGAATTTTTTGCAAATACCTAAAATACTTTTAAAGCTTCTCTTAAAATTCCTGAGTGCCGGGTGACCTTGAAAGTGCATTGTGATTTTTTAAATTAACAAGAAAATTTCTTTTTTTTTAACGTCAGTGAATGTACACCCTTAAAATAAATTGTTAGCGGTTTAATTGTTAAACTATGATTTTTTTTTGCAGATACCTAAAACACTTTTAAAGCTTCTCTTAAAATCCCTGAGTGCTGGGTGGCCTCAAAAATGCATAGTGAATTTTAAAATAACAAGAAAATTTCTTTTTTTAACGTCAGTGAATGTACACCCTTAAAATAAACTGTTAACGTTTTAACTGTTGATCTATGAATTTTTTACAGATACCTAAAACTCTTTTAAAACTTTTTTTAAAATCCCTGAGTGCTGGGTGGCCTTAACAAATGCATAGTGAATTTTTAAATTAACAAGAAAATTTATTTTTTTAACGCCAGTAGATGTACACCCTTAAAATAAATTGTTAGCGTTATAAGTCTTAAACTATGATTTTTTTACAGATACCTAAAACACTTTTAAAGCTTCTCTTAAAATCCCTGAGTGCTGGGTGGCCTTGAAAGTGCATTGTGATTTTTTAAATTAACAAGAAAACTTCTTTTTTTTAACTTCGGAGGATGTACACCCTGAAAATATATCGTTAGCGTTATAATTGTTGAACTATGAAATTATTACAGATACCTAAAATACTTTCAAAGCTTCTCTTAAAATCTCTGAGTGCTGGGTGGCCTCCAAAATGCATAGTGAATTTTAAAATAACAAGAAAATTTCTTTTTTTTAACCTCAGTGAATGTACACCCTTAAAATAAACTGTTAACATTTTAATTGTTGATCTATGAATTTTTTACAAATACCTAAAACTCTTTTAAACTTCTCTTAAAATCCCCGAGTGCTGGGTGGCTTTAAAAATGCATAGTGAATTTTTAAATTAACAAGAAAATTTATTTTTTTAACGCCAGTAGATGTACACCCTTAAAATAAATTGTTAGCGTTATAATTGTTAAACTATGAATTTTTTGCAAATACCTAAAATGCTTTCAAAGCTTCCCTTAAAATCCCTGAGTGCTGGGTGGCCTCAAAAATGCATAGTGAATTTTAAAATAACAAGAAAATTTCTTTTTTTTAACCTCAGTGAATGTACACCCTTAAAATAAACTGTTAACATTTTAATTATTGATCTATGAATTTTTTACAGATACCTAAAACTCTTTTAAAGCTTCTCTTAAAATTTTCGAGTGCTGGGTGGCTTTAAAAATGCATAGTAAATTTTTAAATTAACAAGAAAATTTATTTTTTTAACGCCAGTAGATGTACACCCTTAAAATAAATTGTTAGCGTCATAATTCTTAAACTATGATTTTTTTACAGATACCTAAAACACTTTTAAAGCTTCTCCTAAAATCCCTGAGTGCTAGGTGGCCTCAAAAATGCATAGTGAATTTTAAAATAACAAGAAAATTTCTTTTTTTTAACGTCAGTGAATATACACCCTTAAAATAAACTGTTAACATTTTAATTGTTGATCTATGAATTTTTTACAGATAACTAAAACTCTTTTAAACCTTTTCTTAAAATCCCTGAGTGCTGGGTGGCCTTGAAAAATGCATAGTGAATTTTTAAATTAACAAGAAAATTTCTTTTTTTAACGCCAGTGGATGTACACCCTTAAAATAAATTGTTAGCGTCATAATTCTTAAACTATGATTTTTTTACAGATACCTAAAACACTTTTAAAGCTTCTCCTATAATCCCTGAGTGCTGGGTGGCCTCGAAAATGCATAGTGAATTTTAAAATAACAAGAAAATTTCTTTTTTTTAACGTCAGTGAATGTACACCCTTTAAATAAACTGTTAACATTTTAATTGTTGATCTATGAATTTTTTACAGATACCTAAAACTCTTTTAAAGCTCTTCTTAAAATCCCTGAGTGCTGGGTGGCCTTAAAAAATGCATAGTGAATTTTTAAATTAACAAGAAATTTTCTTTTTTTAACGCCAGTGGATGTACACCCTTAAAATAAATTGTTAATGTTATAATTGTTAAACTATGAATTTTTTACAAATACCTAAAATACTTTTAAAGCTTTTCTTAAAATCGCTGAGTGCTGTGTGGCCTTAAAAATACATAGTGAATTTTTAAATTAACAAGAAAATTTATTTTTTTAACGCCAGTGGATGTACAGCCTTAAAATAAATTGTTAGTTTTATAATTGTTAAACTATGAATTTTTTACAAATACCTAAAATACTTTTAAAGCTTCTCTTAAAATTCCTGAGTGCTGGGTGGCCTTAAAAATGCATTGTGATTTTTTAAATTAACAAGAAAATTTTTTTTTAACTTCGGAGGATGTACACCCTTAAAATAAATTGTTAGCGGTTTAATTGTTAAACTATGATTTTTTTACAGATACCTAAAACACTTTTAAAGCTTCTCTTAAATCTCTGAGTGCTGGGTGGCCTCAAAAATGCATAGTGAATTTTAAAATAACAAGAAAATTTCTTTTTTTAACGTCAGTGAATGTACACCCTTAAAATAAACTGTTAACGTTTTAACTGTTGATCTATGAATTTTTTACAGATACCTAAAACTCTTTTAAAACTTTTTTTAAAATCCCTGAGTGCTGGGTGGCCTTAAAAAATGCATAGTGAATTTTTAAATTAACAAGAAAATTTATTTTTTTAACGCCAGTATATGTACACCCTTAAAATATATTGTTAGCGTTACAATTGTTGAACTATGAATTTTTTACAGATACCTAAAACACTCATAAAGCTTTTCTTAAAATCTCTGAGTGCTGGATAGCCTTAAAAATGCATAGAGAATTTTAAAATAGCAAGAATTTTTTTTTAACGTCAGTGAATGTACACCCTTAAAATAAACTGTTAACGTTTTAATTGTTGATCTATGAATTTTTTGCAGATACCTAAAACTCTTTTAAAGCTTCTCTTAAAATCCCTGAGTGTTGGGTGGCCTTAAAAAATGCATAGTGAATTTTTAATTTAACAAGAAAATTTCTTTTTTTAACGCCAGTAGATGTACACCCTTAAAATAAATTGTTAGCGTCATAATTGTTAAACTATGAATTTTTTGCAGATACCTAAAACACTTTTAAAGCTTCTCGTAAAATCGCTGACTGCTGGTGGCCTTAAAAAATGCATAGTGAATTTTTAAATTAACAAGAAAATTTCTTTTTTTAACTCCAGTTTATGTACACCCTTAAAATAAATTGTTAGCGTTTAAATTGTTTATCCATGAATTTTTTGCATATACCTAAAACTCTTTTATAGCTTCTCTTAAAATCCCTGACTGCTGGGTGGCGTTGAAAAATGCATAGTGAATTTTTAAATTAACAAGAAAATTTCTTTTTTTAACGCCAGTGGATGAACACCCTTAAAATAAATTGTTAGCGTTATAATTGTTAAACTATGAATTTTTACAGATACCTAAAACACTTTTAAAGCTTCTCTTAAAATCCTTGAGTACTGGGTGCCTTTAAAAATGCATAGTGAATTTTAAAATAAGAAATTTTTTTAACGTCAGAGAATGTACACCCTTAAATTAAATTGTTAGCGTTTTAATTGTTGATTTATGAATTTTTATCGATACAACTTTTACTTTTCGAGATAAACTCAAAAAACCGAAAATCGCGACTATTTTTGCTCCGCCATTTTTTTTGCACAGGTCTTTCAGAGTTACCATCGAGATATGTTTTATAGAATGCCGAAATGAACAGATTCCAGCAGAAAAAACAATGTTACATTTTTGTTAACAAAACAGCTCTTTTTTAATCTAATTTCCATGGAGTATAGTTAGTATTGTTATTTGATTGAAATAAACTTTTGCTTGGTATCCTTTTCATGCTTATAGAGGATCGTCGACGCGTTTTTTGTGTATTTAAGGCCATTTAATTTGTTTTTTAGATATTGGGCTGTCATTCATAGAATTAAATACACCAAATCTGATTTCATCTTATGAGGCTCCCCCACCATCTAGGACACACTTGTTTTTTATGCTTTAAACTAAGATTAAAATCCAAAAAACGATAAAAACAACCAGCTACTTAACACAAATTATCTGAACCAGACATTTTCGGAAATTTATTACATGGTACCCTCGATAACACCCTGTCAGCCGAGTACCACCAACAGGGTCGGTTCATTTTTCAGTAAAGACGGGTTTTTGTTAAGGCGCCCTTTCTTGTTTTTCAGACGAATTACTATAATGCAACATTTAAAATCAACACGTTTTTGTTCTGTGATAGATGGTTTACCGACAGAGAGATGTTGTTTATTATACGGGGGCTCTAAAAATTATGAAGGCAATAAAGTACGGTTTTTTCTCTGCGAGGGGTTTTTGGGCTCGGTATGGCTGTATTTATCGGCATTTTTTGTACGCTTTTTATTTATACTTTAAATTGAATGATGTTTTGAAAATATTGGGTGCTAAAAGTTTAAATGGGTTATATACCATCCATAAATATCAAACACCCATGGGTAATATTACGTAGTTTCCTGTGAAGCAGACCTTTCTAAGAACTGCGATGAATTTGATGAACAATAAAATAAATATGGAGGAGTTTATAAATTTTATCCCGTAGATATTTTTTATTTGGAAAATAAACCAAAACAAATCTTCCAAATACTTTTTGAAAGGCATTTAACATGTTTTATAAAAATGACGTCAAAAAGGAAAAAAATCAGTGGTGTACGTATTTTTACTCAATAAATAGTAATTTATTAATCTTTAGGTATGTTGCTGGTGCAGTTATAATTTAATATTTCTATCCGAAATATTCTTCTTTGTAAATGTATTACGCTCACTAAATATATATATATATATATATATATATATATATATATATATATATATATATATATATATATATATAGTTGTTTTTCTTTTTTGTTATCGACCGTACCTTAATAATTTTGGAAGGAGTTTATCGGGTTGCGGTCTGTAGTATATATATATATATATATATATATATATATATATATATATATATATATATATATATATATATATATATATATATTCTAAGAAAGTGGTGGTTTTACCGGAACGAATTTTAAAATGTGAACCTCCGACCACCGACAAAGAACTCGATCGTAATTAAAAAATATTAGGCGTGAATTTTTCGGCAATAAGACGACACCAAGTCTAAATAAAGGCCCTTAAAGAATAGGGCTCTTTTATATTTAAGGGATACGCTAAATTAGAGCCATGTAGGGTAGCAAGGTGTGAGGCCTTCGCATTCCCAAAAAGACTTTGTCGGTGGACCTTTTATTAAAATCTTTTTAATTGAATCTAACAAGAGGTATTGATGGTTGGCTACAATTTGTTCTAGTCGGGTAACGCCCTCTTTTATTGTGATTTGCAGATAATATAGGGTTTCTTTTTTGGAGAAATGATTTGAAGAATATTTTATGGTGTATGAAGAACAGTAAGGGTGAGTCTTCGAATACGCTTAAAGGAAGTAAAAAAGGATCTCATATTTTAGTGTGCAATATTTTAGTCATATATATATATACATACAGGGTGAGTCAACGATTGGATGAAGTAGGTTTGTGCCTTTTCGGTGAAATTAACAAAGAAACTATATTTATTGTTTGATACAGTTTATTTTTACGCAGATTTTAAAAATATTTAGGACTCTACCGGGTGAGCCAAAAAACTAAGACAGCATAAAGTTGTATTTTTTTAAATAGAACACCCTATATACGAATCATATTTTCGATTTAGCTTATAATTCTAAATCTTTTTTATTAAGGGTTTCCTATAACAAAACTTTATAGTTTCTGAGATAATTAAGTTTAAAGAAAAAAAGTCACATTTTCAAGCATCAATTCAATCCTAAATAACGTTTTCAATTTTGTGACAAATATATTCAAATTTGGAATTTAGCAAGGCCAAGGACAAGTTAACATAATTTTTACCTAATATTTGCAATAAAAGCTACAGGGTGTTGAACACATCGGCTCAAATTTGAACAAGTTTAAATGAATAAAGATTTTTTTTTTAAATGCTACACCCTGTATATTTTCATGTTATTTAATAGAGTAATAAAAACCCTAAAAGTTTTGTTCAATATATCCTATACCTATTTATAATAGTTTTTGAAATATTTCAGTTTTTCTTATTTTCCATACTTTTTTACAGAAATAGTCTTCATTGTCATAGTAGCCATGGCAAAAACAATGTAAAAGAACATTTTTCTGTGTGTCAAATTTATAACCGCAATCGCTTCTTTTGGTTTTTATGTAGTGTAGTTTGGTTTTTTTTGCATTCATCTTATATTGTAAAAGGAATTTTCCAAAGAATGAGTTAATACATATGATTTATACAATAGGAGAGGCTCAAAAAAATTGCCTTCTTGCTCAAAGAATTTACAAAATGAAGTATCCTGATTGACGCCAGCCTACTACCCATACTTTTCAAAACTTAATGCAAAGATTTGATTCTTCTGGTACTATTGATTATCCAAAACGTAAAGTGGTCAACAAACCAGTAACTAATAAAGAAAAAGAACTACAAGTATTGTTAAATGTTCAGGAAAATCCTTATATTTGTAGCCGTCAGTTAGCAGCATTATGTGAAACATCACAATCCACCGCTAATCGTACTACCAAGAAATATAGGTATCATCCATATCACATGGAATTACACCAAGAATTGCATGGACAGGATTTTGAAAGTCGTGTAAACTTTTGTCGTACAATAAATGCGGAGATTCAATTAAATCCAAATTTATTATGCAAGGTAATGTTTAGTGATGAAGCTACTTTTAGAAGTAACGGTGCCGTAAATAGACGCAACATGCATTATTATGCCACAGAAAACCCATTTTGGATTAGAGAGGTGCAACATCCAAACCACTGGTCATTAAATGTTTGGTGTGGTATTCATCATAATCGAATTATTGGACCCCACTTTTTTATTGAACCACTAAATGGCCATAGTTACCTGAACTTTCTACAAGAAGAACTACCCCAACTGCTTCAAGGTCTCGATAGGGATGAGCTCGACAGTATGTGGTTCCAGCACGATGGTGCGCCTCCGCATTACCATCGTGAAGTTCGTGCGTTTTTGGACCAACGATATCCGCAAAAATGGATTGGACGTGGGGGTTTCATTGAGTGGCCACCAAGGTCTTGCGATATCACCCCATTAGATTTCTTCCTATGGGGTTATATTAAAAATAAGGTGTATGTTAATCCACCAACAACAGTGAAAGATATGCGAAACAGGATTAGGGATACCTGTAGAAAAATAACGCCACTAATTTTGTCCAGGGTCCGAGAAAATCTGCAAAAAAGACTAAATTTGTACATTGCACAAGAGGGTCGTTTATTCGAACACTTATTAAAAAGAAATAATTAATCTCAGTATTTAATAGGTAATTTTTTTGTTTCAATTTAGTATAAAAGTAAATATGTATTTGCCTTGTCGTTATTGTTGTGTTAATTTTTCACATTATGTT
This sequence comes from Diaprepes abbreviatus, assembly GCA_034092305.1. NCBI lineage: Eukaryota > Metazoa > Arthropoda > Insecta > Coleoptera > Curculionidae > Diaprepes > Diaprepes abbreviatus. The sequence continues at coordinate 1,173,092 of JASJET010000390.1, forward strand.
TAATTAAACTATTGCCGTTGTAATATAACGAATAATGTATTTCATCATATTTAACCACATTCTGTTTGTTTCTGTAGTTTCTTTTTATTATTTTACATGGCTACTATGATAATGAAGACTATTTCTGTAAAAAAGTATGGAAAATAAGAAAAACTGAAATATCTCAAAAACTATTATAAATAGGTATAGGATATATTGAACAAAACTTTTAGGGTTTTTTTACTCTATTAAATAACATAAAAATATCCAGGCTGTACCATTTAAAAAAAAAAAGATATTTATTAATTTAAACTTGTTCAAATTTGAGCCGATGTGTTCAACACCCTGTAGCTGTTATTGCAAATATTAGGTAAAAATTATGTTAACTTGTCCTTGGCCTTGCTAAGTTCCAAATTTGAATATATTTGTCACAAAATTGAAAACGTTATTTAGGATTGAATTGATGCTTGAAAATGTGACTTTTTTTCTTTAAACCTAATTATCTCAGGAACTATAAAGTTTTGTTATAGTAAACCCTTAATAAAAAAGATTTAAAATTATAAGCTAAATCGAAAATACGATTCGTATATAGGGTGTTCTATTTAAAAAAATACAACTTTATGCTGTCCTAGTTTTTTGGCTCAACCTGTAGAGTCCTAAATATTTTTAAAATCTGCGTAAAAATAAACTGTATCAAACAATAAATATAGTTTCTTTGTTAATTTCATCGAAAAGGCACAAACCTACTTCATTCAATCGTTGACTCACCCTGTATAAATATATATATATATATATATATATATATATATATATATATATATATTTATATATATATATATATATATATATATATTTATATATATATATATATATATATATATATATATATATATATATATATATATATAAATATATACATAAACTGATTTTACATGGAAAGCCCGCAAGTAAAAGCCAATAAATAAATTATCTTTTACCCATCTTATAATTATGTGTGCATTAAGTTTATCTATTTACATTCTTGTAAATCAATACCTACGTACTGCTATTAATATGCGTAGTAAAATATAGATGTATAGCAATAAATAATAAAGATTTAACTAGCAGTTAAGGTTAATAGCATAGAAAATTAATATTACAATCATGATTTATCAATCTTATCTACATGGTTTATTTGATTTTGGAGGTGTAGACAATTCCTATACTTTGACGAAAGTTTATGGCAGTTACGTCTGTAAAATAAGTATTTTTTACAAGTAAATTGCGCGGATCTCCCCGTCTAGTGGGTTTATTTATGAACTAATTACCCTGCCATGTATACATATGTTATTTACACTCATAATAGTGATATTACTATTATAATTTTTAGTTTATTCTTGCCACATATGTTTTATTTAAGTCAAATACCAAATGACCGGTTATTCTACCTAAAATTCGTATCCCAAATAAACACCCCCGTAGCTGGAAAGGTGTCATTTGTTACCCTTTGATCCCCGGGGTGCTTTACCATTTGAAAAGTTGTGAAACAGTTTGGGAACATCGGGGGTTACAAATGGGTTTTAGGTTCGATGAAAGAAGCGATATATAGTAAACATTACCCAGTTTAAGGTGTTATCGATATTTTTATGGATAATTACTGCCACGTCACGGGAGAGAAAAGGAATTAAAATGAAAAAGAATGAATGAAAATTAAATATTTAATGCTTCTGTACAGGTGGTTATTTTTTAGTGTTGATCGCTCCTTCTTTTAGGGCAGTGCCTAGGCTAGCATGTCGGAGATTAGGGGGGGGGGGGTATTTAAATTTAAAGCGCCACCTGTTTTAGGCCCGTCGGTAAGAAGAAGCGATGATCTTATCGAAAACAGGAAACAACTGGATCCAAAAATAAAACACACCGATTCCAAAAACAATTAAAATCTATATTTAACAATAAAAAAAAGGGATTTTGAATTACAGTTTTAGACTAAAGAAATATGTGACTATTTGCTAAATGGATCATAACAAAAAAAAAACAAAGAAACAATGGACAACACTACTGCGAGTATGACGTCATCTGCGCCATACGCCAAGTCGGTTTAGATGTAGGTCAGGCCTTAAATTTTACTATCGGCTGAACTGAATAACCTTACTTTTTCTAGTAGGCCGATTAAGTCTAAAATTATGTTTACTTAAGCCTAATTAAAAGTGTTGGACTATTAATATGTGAATTGATGTTTTAAATTACCTAGTGTATACGTATACCTTCGGTTTACAAGGTATTTTAAATGAAATTAAAAATGAAGTGTCCTGTAATTGCTCGCATAAAGTCTTATTAGTTCCCAATCACAGGGGAAAAAGGAAAGTATACATTAAAATTGGTAATTTCACTGTTTATTATGAAGTTTTAATACCTGAAAGGCAGTTTTGTCATTAAATCCAAACACTTTCGGCAAGCTGGATAGCCGATGGCCTCTATGGAGCAGTGTTGTGTAATATGTTGGCTCTGGTAGGCAAATCTAATTTTAAACAGGATAGCAAAGTCCCGGTATAATAAGAACTGTTTGTGGCATGTACCTGATTGTCTTTAAGGGTGCACCAAGTATTTAAAGTCACAATGATGGTGTTTTAACTTCTTAGGTGAGATCACTTTCACTAAACTGTACTTAACGAAAAACGAATACAATAAAACTTTGTTTATCCTCAATATCTGGCAAATGATGCCTTAACGCACTAAACTATGATTTTAGCAGCAAACAGGAATAAAAGTAGTATTATACTCTGAGAAAATCAGCAAAAAATCTGCTTTCTGGGTTTATGCCAGTTTTCACAACCAAGGCTTGACCCAGACTCTCTCTACTGACACTCAAGAGCGCCAAGAAAAAAAAAAACAAGAGAATAACTAACTGCACCCTTGATGAAAGTGGCAAAAGTGGAGTGTTTGATACATTTCTAGGCACACTTGATTTTTTTAACAAAACCGGTTTTTGGTGTGACAGTGACAAAAACTTTTAGTTTTTATTTTATATGTATTAAAGAGACTACTTGATGAAAATAAGAATTTAATTTATGGTGAGTATTGGCTTGATTGTTGGTATTTTGGTAAAATTATTTATAGTTTTGTTTGTAAAATAACAAAACTGTAACATTACCTGGAAAAATAATGAGGCTACTTGAAATTTAGGTAAAAATATAATTAAGAGTAATGTTGTTATACTAAATAAGTAATACTTTGTTACCACAACGAAAAATTTCAGGTGTATATGCTTTTTTTATCCCCAGCTAAGCATTATTAACATCTTTAAAAGGTAATAAATGTCTTTTTATTCAAGTTGCAGTTGTTCTGGTTGGTCTCAGAATTTATGTCTATCCTGTTAACCCTAAGATTTACGTCTGTTTAAACTTTTTATATCGATGTTGACAAAATGAACCGCAGATTGCCACCGGGATAGATTAATGGACCCTTATAAAGTTAAAGTGATCATTAAAAAAACAAAATTATTTTTGAATTTGTGTGGAAACGTGTTTCCCGTATTTTTAAATGACGTCAAAAAGTAAATAAGTTATGAATGTGATTCGTATGTACGAGGGTCGTTGGAAAATTATCGGTCTGTTAAGAAGATACATAACTTTTGAGAAGCATCGTCTGAGATGTGGTGGAGATTATCTATTGTGATGTTTGCAAGGTCAACAATCCCGTGTATCAACAGTTTTAAAAAAAGTATTTTATTACAGTTCGAACTTAATTTTATCCATTTTTTATAAACTGGAAAAATTGCTTGAGAAAAATGTACCACATTTAAATATGACACCCTATCCCCAAAAGTGCCTCAGTTCCTCATAATAGAAACCCCCCCCCTTACGACCTCCACCCTTTCTAACCAGAACATGGCCTGGAGTAGCTAAACCTTCGTCAGCATTCTACCAGGTCTATGACAATCCAAGGGTGTCGTTAACCTCAGAGTCGACAAATTCTGAAAATTCGCTGAAGTGTGAACAAGATGCCCGATCCATCAGTTATTCCTAAACATATATATATATATATATATATATATATATATATATATATATATATATATATATATATATATATGTATATATATATATATATATATATAACAAATAACCATACTTTTAACTGTATATATAAAAGGTCTGATCTTTGTGATAAGGTGTTACCGAATATAAATCACTCCTAAAAAAAAGTATAAACTTTAGAATTAAATTTTTTTCCAGAGTAACAGACAAATAGTTTCAATTATAAATCATAAATAAAAATAAAACATACATCAAGTTCCCATTTAAGAAATTAAAATGCATTTTCCTCAATACAAAATAGGAAATCTTAATAAAATTATTATAAAAAAAATAGAACCGACTTCTAACAGTGCGGTAAAAAGTGAAAAATAACTATAAATTTTCATATGAAATTGAAATTTTTTATGTCGGCTTCAAACTAAAACCTGACAAAACGTCATTTGCATAAACACATTAAAAATATTTTATTTGTAATTGCTTTCGTACCATAATTTATATATATTAGTAGTAATTTATTTCATTTACAAATAATTTTCGCCAACTTCAAAAATTTCAATTTCATATAAAAATTTATAGTTATTTTTCACTTTTTAGCACGGTTTTAGAAGTCGGAATGATTCCAAGGTGGCAAAGAGTATTCATTTTATCTAAAATTATATATCACCCAAAAATGAACCACTAAAAATTCTTTAATTCTTAGAGTTCTCCAAGCACCAGTGAGATTGTGTCAAACAAATATTTAGTCTGTCATAGTAAATCCATTATCTTAAATTTCAAATTAATTTTAGATTGATTATATAAGCCTTAAAACCTTCCAGTATCGATATCTAGAGAATTTAAACCCTTCAAAGCTCCTTAGTACCAATTTTGGATAAAATCTGAAAATTTAAAACTTCTACATTGTCACATTGGATCTGATATATTTCTTAAACTAATTTTATAATCGCTATTTACATCCTCAAAAACGATCAAGTCCCACTTTCGAATAAAATCGAAAAATGTAAAATTTTTAGTATGCTATATTGAATCCTGAAAAAATAATTTTAAAGTCATAATTTACACCCTTAAGGACCACCATATCACTTTTGGAGAAAATCGAAAGGTGTAGAATTTTAAGGACGCCATATTAGATCCACCAGATTGAGTTTTTCAAAAAATATTTTAAATTCGTAATTAACACTAACAAAAACCCCCCCACTACTGATTTTAGAGAAAATTTTGAATCTCATATTTATTTTTTTTTTAAATAATTTCAGATTCGTAATTTGCGATCCCAAAAACTCTCCCCTATCAATTTTGGAAAAAATGTAACAAAATTAATTTTTTTGCCCAACATATTGGATCCTCCATATTGAACTTTTTAAAAATAATTTCAGAATCGTTATATGTGACCCCGAAAACTCTCCCGTACAAATTTTGGAGAAAATCGGACGAAAATTTATATTTTTTTGTCCGCCATATTGGATCCGCCATATTGAATCCGCCATATTGAGTTTTTAAAAACAATTTTAGAATCGTCATGTTCGATCTCAAAACTCCCCTGTACCAATTTTGGAGAAAATTGGACAAAATTGATTTTTTTGTCCGCCATATTGGATCCGCCATTTTGAATTTAAAAAAAAATAATTTTAGATTCATTAGGTACAAATCCGAATTCACTCATACCAATTTTGGAGAAAATTGGAAAAAATTAATTTTTTGGCCGTCATATTGTCAGCGCCATCTTGAATTGTACTGCACTAATTTCATCCAAAATAATATGGAACCACCGCAGTAATTTGCTGTACATAACGTAAAAAAATTCATTCAAATCGGTGTCAGCGTTCTGGAATAATCGGTGTACATACATAATAAAAAATACATAGTCGACGAATTGAGAACCTCCTTTTTTTAGAACTCGGTGAAAAATATCAAATACAACTCTGTGCCCTGAATAAATGAAATTGTGGTGAAAAATAAATATATTATATTTACTATATTGATAGCAAAAATACCATAAAAAAACAAAATAGAAAGGATTCCATATCTAAACAAAAAATGCAAATTTCCTGATAACAAAATCTAGGTCGATCGTAAAAATAATGTACCATTCAGAGGTTATTTTTAGACTTTTTTTCATTTCGACGGTTGTTTCAATAGAAAACTTTTCTCGGAGATAACCGTACGTTATTTTTACCATATTTTTTCTTAGCAATTACGAGAAAATCGTAACTATTTTTGATATATTTTACATTTTTTACAATTGCTGATAAAATAAACAAGTATTGTGTGGAAAACATCATTATTATATTTCGCTTTTGTACAGGATGTCCAATTTTCGATGATTTTACAGGTTGTCTCTGTTGTTGGTAATAGAAAGATACGGTTTTCGTCGCGCTGTGCTACTTTTTAAAGAAATGGACTATGCCACTGGCAGAATTTTTATAAACCTCTTCGTTTTGGAAATACGGAGCAATTTTGAAAATTATGCATTTTCAGATACACAGTCTGCTAAAAAACTTTTATTACACATCACTAAAATATTAATAACTTTTCATTATATTCTTATTTTATTCAATTAAAATCCAAATCATTGCCTATCTCTCACACCTCACAGTCTCTCATCAATTACATTCTACTTCTGACAGGCACTATAAAAAATTAATTTTCAAATGAGATAACACAAAAAACAACTTGTAATTCTGATATAACTGTCAGCTTTTACCAGCTACTAATTTGTCCATTGATAATAGGTAAAAAATATGATATATACTACTCATAATGAGTTAGGGTCACTGTAAAAAATCCATCTATTAAATTACCATGATGTCAATCTCATTTTGGATTAAATAAAGGTATTCCCGCTCTTAGAAAAATTATTTAAATAAATAATTTGCAATACAAAACATGAAGACAAAGTATTAATAAAAAAATAATTGTTTCTGATGCCGAAGTGAAGGAAATCGTTAATTCATTTTGAGCAGTATATGATATATGAAGTTAATGTAAAGCAATTTGTCAGCTGATAATTATTCCAGATAGTTTTGACAGAATAACTTATATGTAAATAAAATAAATGTCTTACTTTGTAAAACTCTAGAATAAGAAGCAAACCACAAATGTTTTTGTAGTGCTATTTTAAGTGTTTGCACTGTAAGTTTGATTAAATTAGTGGTTTCAACGCTGAAAATTTACACGGATAAATTGATCATGAGGTGGTCAAAACTGGAGAGAGAGAGAGAGAGAGAGAGAGAGAAACAATTCGGAGAAATTTTGTCATTTTAACAGTAAAAAATTAAAAAAAAAACTGTATTTTTAAAAATTATTTCAAAATATTTCTATTTTCCACAATAAAAATCACATTTATTTCTATAATAAAAAGAAATATTAATGTTTTTAAAAATAGTTTTATAAAATAAAAAAAAAGTTAATGCGATGGCCGGGAATCGAACCCGGATCAACTGCTTGGAAGGCAACTATGCTGACCATTACACCACCATCGCATATGAGGTAAACTGTGTTTGAATATAATATAAGCAAATCTAGATAGCTTTCTCTTTAACAATAATAGCAAATGAAAGTGAAAATCAAATAGCAATAAATCTGCTCTTCGAAACGGTCATGCATCAAACTAACAAAAATAAACATATTTTTTCTAGTTTTTTTTTTGTAGGATAATTTTCAGAATATTATTTAAGTTTGTTAAAATCACAATATGATTTATTTCTTTTGATTTATTTCTTAACAAAACTGTTTAGGTAGTTCTATAGAAAAAATCAAAAGATCCTAAGGGATTAAGGAAGTATCCACTTGGGTACCTACAATTCTTTAACGTGAGTACCACCTGCCAGAGACTTTATTATGAGATTAAGCTTCTTAAACTGCACGTTTGAATGCACAATTGCTGTAAACACTTCAATGTTTTTGTACGATTGTACAAAGGAGATACCTTTTAAAAGTCCTTATGCATGAAATGATTTGAAAGATAATCATTTCTGGGACGATTTCTATGAGTACTATTTATTTAAAAGTTTAGAGATAGAGAAAAAGCTGTATTGTCCTGCTTATAATTTCAGATATATATATATATATATATATATATATATATATATATATATATATATATATATATATATATATATATATATATATATATATATATACATATATATATATATATATATATATATATATATATATATATATATATATATATATATATAGGGGAGAGTGGGGGAATCCGGACGGTGGGTAATGGCGGACGTGCCAGTATAGCTATGTTAGAAAAAGATACCCATAATCGCGAGTCGCTCCCGAATGCAGTGCCGAACAGTGAATGTTGAGGTGAGGTCGCGTTCGCTGTACAAAAATAAGTTAAGTCGATTATTTTTCAACATTTTCATCTTATTTTTTTGTAAAATTGAATACGTGTATATTATTTCAAGCTAAACATAGGATTCACGTTTTTTTTTAAGTGAACTAACGTCTAATTAAGCAACGTTTGTAAGTAATCGCCAAGTGCATTACGATATTCTAACCTCAAATAAATATATAGTTTTTCGTTTTATTGTGAGTCGGGTAATGGCGGACCATTTGTGTGGGGTAATCGTAGACATCCGTAATTACCCCTATATGGGTTATTATAGACCGAATACCCAGTTATACAGGGTGATTCAAAAATCGATCACGAAACTTAAGGGGGTGATTCTACTTGACAAAATAAGGGTAGAGCTTCATATAATTTTTTTTCAAAATGTCATTCGTTTTCGAGTTACAAGCCGTCCAAGTTCAAGTTTTTATTTTTTGTTTTTTGAATTACTCGCTTACAGGAAAACCGATTTGACTAATATTTGAAAGATAGGCTAAGTCTTCTGCGCTTCATCATTTTAGTAACAATTCACATTGATTGTTTGCCGCTAGAGGGCACTTTACCTACATTGAAAATTGTTTTTTGTCATAATTTTTTAGTGTTGACAGCTACAGTAGTTTTTGGCATAATTTCTGAAAGACTGATGCCAGGCCTTTAAAAAAGGTGCTCTTTATTTACATCGCTAAACCCAACGGTTTAGACGTAAATCACCCTTAAAAATTAAGTGGTAAATTTACTTTTCTCATTTCATTACCACCAGCTACCAGGTAAATAGCTATCAAAGTATACTAGAGCTGTCAGTTTAACATCAAATAAATTCGCTTTTTAAACTATTTAATTTATAATCTTAAAATAACTAATAATGGCTAATCAGTAAATATTCATATTATGGATTATTGCGATATACATTTAATTGATAAAAATTAATGAAACAGTACTAAACAAACTAAAAAAGATTCTCAAAATGTCCCCCATTTTCTTCCATACATTTCCTAACACTCTTCAAAAAATGTCGCCTAACTCGATGAAAAATTTCTGGTGTTTCTTTAATAATTTGGCACTTTTCGATTATCCTGAAGCGAAGATCCTCGACGTTGATTACTGGAATATCGTACACCAATTGTTTCAAATGACCCCAAAAGAAAAAATCCATAGGATTAAGGTCTGGTGACCTCGCTGCCCATGCCAATGGTCCACTTCGTCCTATCCATCGCTCAGGATACGTTGCATTTAAATACTGTCGGACACGTATACTAAAGTGGGGCGGAGCTCCGTCTTGGAGGATCCACATGTTGGCCCTTACTTCCAATGGCACATCTTCCAAATACAATGGGAGACGATTTTGGATAAAATCTAAGTATACGTCACCAGTTAATGGGCCATCAAAGAAATGAGGACCAATAAGGTAATCTCCTATTATCCCTGCCCACACATTTAGTGAAAATCTACGCTGATGTTTCGTTTCTACCACATTGTTTGGGTTCTCGTAAGCATATGTGTGGATGTTGTGTAGATTTGTTATGCCATCACGAGTGAAACCAGCTTCGTCAGTGAATAATATGACGCCAATTAATCGATTATCGTGTTCATACTTAGCTAGGATCTGATTGCACATTTCCAACCGTCTCGGCCGATCATCGTCATAAAGAGCCTGCACCTTTTTTGAATGAAACGGGTAGAGTTGTTCTTCTCTTAGTATCCTCCATGAACTAGCCTGACAGAGCCGCACTTCATTCCCAATTTTTCTAGTACTAATACCTGGATTATCTTCAATAATTTCAAGCACTCTTTCTTCTTGTTGCACGTTTCTAGCAGTTCTAGGTCTTCCCCTATTTCCATTATAACTTTTAAAGGAACCACATTCCGCAAGCCTCCTGTGCACACTGGAAAATGTTTGAGCATGAGGGATATTTCTTTCCGGATAACTCTCCATATAATATCTTCTTGCCAACTCTGCATTACCATTTGCTTTTCCATAACAAAAATGGATATCACAATATTCGATATTTGAATATTGGTGATTAGCCATTATTAGTTATTTTAAGATTATAAAGTAAATAGTTTAAAAAGCGAATTTATTTGATGTTAAACTGACAGCTCTAGTATACTTTGATAGCTATTTACCTGGTAGCTGGTGGTAATGAAATGAGAAAAGTAAATTTACCACTTAATTTTTAAGGGTGATTTACGTCTAAACCGTTGGGTTTAGCGATGTAAATAAAGAGCACCTTTTTTAAAGGCCTGGCATCAGTCTTTCAGAAATTATGCCAAAAACTACTGTAGCTGTCAACACTAAAAAATTATGACAAAAAAACAATTTTCAATGTAGGTAAAGTGCCCTCTAGCGGCAAACAATCAATGTGAATTGTTACTAAAATGATGAAGCGCAGAAGACTTAGCCTATCTTTCAAATATTAGTCAAATCGGTTTTCCTTTAAGCGAGTAATTCAAAAAACAAAAAATAAAAACTTGAATTTGGACGGCTTGTAACTCGAAAACGAATGACATTTTGAAAAAAAATTATATGAAGCTCTACCCTTATTTTGTCAAGTAGAATCACCCCCTTAAGTTTCGTGATCGATTTTTGAATCACCCTGTATAGACTTTTTATAAACCTACTCAAATAATTTTTTATAAACCTACTTAAACCTTTTTATATTTCAGATGCCTCGAAATTACCAAAGAAAGACGGAGACCAAATACAAATTAGAAGATTTACTAAAAGCTATTAAGGACGTCTAGAACAAAAAACTTTCATTAGGAAGCAGCTATCGTTTACTTTATACCAAAAAGCACTATACACGACCGTTATATAAAGAAATTATAAAGACCCCAAAAAGTGGAAGAAAGGCTATATTTTCTGAAGACCAAGAAAAAGAATTAGAGGAACACATTTTAAAATGCAGTATTTTATGGCTTAACTATAGAGATGGTGAGGAAAATAGCTTTCAAATTTGCTGAAGTAAGTCAGTTAAAGCATAATATTGACCAAACATCACAAATAGCGGGAAAGGACTGGTTTTATGGATTTCGAAAAAGGCATCCCAACATTTCTCTCCGCAAACCTGAATCCACTTCTATTAATAGAATTACAGCGTTTAATGAAACAGAAGTGAGAATCTTTTTCGAAAACTTGGAAGCCTTACAAAGGAAATATCAGTTTGATGCCAATCGCATTTACAATATTGACGAGACCGACATTTCTAACGTCTAGAAAAAATCCAGAATTCTAGCTCCGAAAGGCCAGAAACAAGTCGGAATGGCTACAAGTGGTGAAAGAGGCACAATAACAACAATTGTTTGCGCATTCAGTGCTTCAGGAAAGTATGTCCCTCTATTTTTTATTTTCAAGAGGAAGCGAATGAATGCTCATCTATTGCATGGAGGCAATGCTGATATGGTTGCAGCCGTGAGCGATTCGGGTTGGATTAATGAAAACCTATTCATTGATTGGTTACATCATTTTATCTCTTACGCTAAACCAACTTTTGAAGAACCTATTCTTCTTATTTTAGACAACCATGAAAGTCATATTAGCCTGGCTTGCTACCTGCTTTGTCGCCAGAATGGAATAATACTGTTATCTCTTCCACCACATACGTCACATCGTATGCAACCGCTGGACATATTTGGACCGCTCAAATTTGCATACAACAGAGAATGTGACTTATACATGGCTTCAAATAAAGGCAGAAAAATTACACAGTATGAAGTTGTCGAGCTTTTTACTAAAGCGAATCAGCAATATAGAAAAAGCTGCAAATGGTTTTCGGGCAGCTGGTATTTGGCCATTAGCTACAACAAAATTTGACGAACATTTCTTTGATTCGACATCACCTGATGTGCAAACAGCATCGACATCAAATATGCAAAGAGCAGTAACACCTGATGCCCAGATAGCACCGACACCATCTGTGCAACGAGCACTAACACCTGATACCCAGATTGCACCGACACTATCTATGCAGAGCGCAGTGTCACCTAATGCACAAGTAGTTCCATTATCAATTGTGCAGCAGCGATCAGTAACATCTTTACCTATGTTGGACAAATCGATTCCACTTCAAGATGTTGTTAATGTTCCCCAACTGCCACAATAGAAAAGTAGGCAATGTTCCAGAAAGAAATATTCAATTATAATCACTAGTATCCCTATGAAAGACGCTTTAGAAGAAAAGGAACAAAGGAAGAGAAATAAAGAAGAGGCAAAAGTAAATGATAAGTCTGTACGAACCACTGAAAGAAAGAAAGGTATGAAGAATATTAAAGCATTTGAATTTGTTATGAAGGCTAAAGATAGGAACGTACAGCAGAAGAAAAAGAAAGTCAACAAAAATGCTACAAAGGTTGATGAAGGGTATTATTGTCTTATTTGTAATGAAAAGTATGAAGAACCAATCACGGAAGATTGGATAATGTGCATCAAATGTAAATTGTGGGCCCACGAAAATTGCACGAGTGGTGCAAGCACATCAAAGGGATTTATCTGTGATTTCTGTGCCAATTAGACTATGTCCGTGATTACCCCATTCACCATCCGTAAGTACCCCCCAAGCTGTGGGGTAATCCCGGATACGAGAGGTTTTGTTTTTGGTTGAAATTTGACTTTATTTTTGAAAATTTATCTAAGTTGATTATGAGAACATAAGAATGATTAGTTTAAGTAAATATTAAGCAATAAATAAGCCTTGTAACTTCATTTGGTTTTATTGTATTTCAGTTCTCCCCTAAGTGTTCGCATTTACCCCACCTTCCCCTCTATATATATATATATATATATATATATATATATATATATATATATATATATATTGGTGAATTTTGAAAGAACTTATCTGATCCCGTACAGAAACAAACTTTACTTTAGCCAGACCACAGTCCATTTCCATTCATTTCTCTCTGTTTTGGATTTCTCCCCTTTCTTCCACGCATGATATGCTATTAATTAGCAACGCAACCTGTGTGAAACTTTAAAAGTGGAATTTAAAATTAAAATGGCTTTTCTCAACTTTCTAAACTGTTCAAAAAATATTTAAATTTGCGAACGTCCCCGTTTTGCTAATTAAAACAATCCTGCAATAGCAGGAAAACTTTTAGAATAGTATCATCAAATTAAAAACGAAAAATATTATGGACGTTATTCATTATTTTTGAGAGTTTCTATTTGTCTGTCTGTCTTATAAAATCGACTTTTTAAACCAGAAAACTGCAGTTTCGAAAAATTATTTTTGAAGTACAAAACAGGTAAAAAGATATCTGCAAATATGAGATGTAGTTCCTTTAAATACATGGAATTAAAACATATAATTTAATGTAGATGTTTCGTTAAGGATGCCACGTATTTGTTGTATTCAGGCGCGGATCCAAAGGAGGGACGATGGGGACGATCGTCCCCCCCCCCCCAAGACCGATTTTGCTTCTTATACTATAGTGTATTCAGGAACTAGAGAGAGTAATAAATCATTTTTACCCTTTTTTACTTCGCAAACTACCTGCGTTCTTTAGTCCGGTGTCTTTGGAAAAATCTGTTAGACACATATATTTTTCATAGGAATGGGTTAGAAATTCTATAATTAAAATTATTTTTATTTCTATTGCACTGATATTTTAATTTAATTTACTTTATTATATGGAAATCTGAGCCCCAAAAAATAAAATAAACGAGTTAATTATACACGCTTAAGAAAAAGTACAAATACAGTAATAAAATAATAAAAAAATTACGTCTAATTGGAATTAAATATACATAAAATTAAAGAGTGGGACACACTAAAATAGAAATATATAAAAAAATAGATAAACAACATTAAACAATAAAATATAACAAAAACGAACATTTGTTTGTGATTACACTGGTAAACATTACGTATCTAATTCGTAATCAAAGTCAGTGAAGCTGTCTTCGCTCAAATTAATTACATTTGGTTCCTCTATCTCACCGATCATGAGATCGAGTTTCCACATTTTTTTTATTTTTTATTATATAGATATTTCCTAATTTTCCGTAGTAACTTTATTCAAAAAAAATCTTTCAAAAGTTCAGTTAAATTACTAATTTTGTAAGTTGTGTTATTTCTAGCAACTCTACCTTTTACTTGAGAGAGATATTTCCTTCTCCAACGGACAGTTTCCGGACGATCTATAAGAACAGATTTCCTATCTAGTTTTTCCCAGCAAAAATTAAGTTCTCTGAGCAATTTCCTGAGCTCAGTACTTTCAATTTCAGGTAAATCTTGATTTTCATTGATTTTAGTTGGAATTTTGTCGACGGTTGAGATCTGCTTCTCATAATAAAATGTATGTACAAATCTTTTTATTGCAGTTTTCATCTCTTTTTCCAACGAGGTTTTTCGTCTGCCTGTGATCGAATGTGAAAGATTTTCCTTCCAATTCCTGTAATGTTGGAACACATCTCAACAGAGCTTTTAACATTATTATCCAAATATTGATATCTTAAGGCATCATAAACATTCATCGTAATAAGTTTTTCGTTGAGGAAAAAATTCCTTGGTTTAATGATTTTGGAATAACTATAGAGGTGGAAGCCATATCTTTTTGGGTATCTCACTAATCTCAAATAATATATAAAAACAAGTACAAACAAGATAAATTACTAAGGACATACTGTAAGATGTACTTTGCTCACTGACAGAAATTAAATTGAATCATCAGAAATTTTACTGTTACAGTAAATTTATAAAAGTTTATAATATAATTAGATTTACAGCACTCCTCAGTTACCTGCAGCACTGGAGCAGGTATGTTGGAGATTTCGGTAACAGTTTTATTACTCTCTTTAGTTCTTGAATAGAGTATTGGAATGTGTATGCTTGCGATCGCCCCCCCCTCCTCTCTCAAGAGCTTTGAGTTCAGGAAAATAGAACTGACTCTGCCTTTTATATTAGAAATGTGTATGCTGCTGGTACTACCTCTCCTTTGGCCACTTGTTCTTCTTGCGATAACCGCCCCCCAAGAGCTTTGAGTTCAGGAAAATAGAACCGATTCTGCCTCTTGTACTAGGAATGGGTATGCTGCTGACATCCCCCCTCTCCAAGAGCTTCAAATTCAGAAAAATAGACCCTAGATACACTAGAAATGGAAATATTTCCGGTGTCTCCCTCCCCCCCGTTGTGATCACCGCCCCCTCTAAAGAGAGAGGCTGGATCCGCCCCTGGTTGTACTTACCCTTTTAATTTGAGATAATATTTATTTAAAATGTTCGAAAAAACAAGGATATTTTGAGGCCTCAACAGGTATACTTGAAAGGACTCATAAACCCAATATTTTCAATCAGAGATATCCGAAACCAAAATCGCAGCATAAAACTCATAAAACAACAATATCCCGCATCCAAAAATCCTTAAAGTCGGATTTCCCAAAGGCAGGAAACGGCTAATACCAATTCCCGCTTATTGGCAAAGTGGTTTTGTGGGGTCCAGAAGGATCAGCGCCTCTGGAAAAGGTATCACGATATTAATATTCATAGCCGCAATTAAAATTTGCAAGGGATCGGTCTTTATTTGGGATTATTTGGGTCGGAATTGTTTTGTTCAATTTAATCATGATATGTACCGATTGATTTCGAGTACATGAATAAAAATGTTCCGAAGTAGTAGATATCTGTTGAACTTCCATTGTCTTTATTTTTTTGTTGAATATCACAACGTTTCGGCTAGTAGTTATCTCTAGCCGTCTTCAAGTGAAACTAAATAGATCCTTTAGCTACATGACTATTTATACTAAAAGTAAATGCAGTGGAGTGTGACTGAGATGGGTGCAGTCATGCCTGGCTATGGCAAAATCCCTTTTTTTTATGCTGCATTTAGTTTTAGTTTATAATTATAAGAAGTGGTTTCCACACTTCTCTTATATCTAAAGATGGTTTACTAAAACAACGGTGTAGTATTTTAGCTTCAGACCATTTTTTGTGGTGTCCATAAGTCCAGACATGGTTGGCGGCACCAGATTTTTCTGTTTCTCCTCGAGATGTGCATTTTTGGTGTTCTTTGATCCTTACGTCAAGAGGTCTCTTTGTTTCGCCAGTGAAGGAATTGCCACATTCACATGGTATCTGATATACACAGTTCTTCATGTCTCTTTGAGTTGTTGGTTTGACCCTAGTGAGCCGACTTCTCAGCAACGTTAAAATTTTAATTAGATTGTTTTAAAAACAAAAAACCACATACCCAAGAAATTTCAGAAAAATAAATACAGATGGGTTTAGAAAACAAAGATATTATATACATATATATATATATATATATATATATATATATATATATATATATATATATATATATATATATATATATCGTAACTATATATTTAAAAGAATTTTTACAAAAAACAAGGTGCAACATTTTAGACAGGAGCTTGAAAATGTTGACTGGTCACCAGTATATGATTCAAATTCAGTAAATCTGGCATATGATAATTTTTTGGGTATTTTCTCAGTTCATTTGGATACGATTTTTGTCACTAAGGAGTATAACTCTCCCTCGGGATCGGTTTCTTGGATTACTGCAGGCATTAGAGTGTCCTGCAGACACAAACGTGTTTTATACTTTTAAAAAACAAGGGGACAAATCACAGCTGAATATTTTAATACTTATTGTAAAATATTAAAGAATGTTATTGTGAAAGCTAAACAGTTAAGTAATAGAAACCATATTAATTCCTCTGGGAATAAAGTTAGGGCTACCTGGCAAGTTGTTAAACAAATTACTGATCGAAAAGATAAAACCAGTACAGTTATTGAAAATTTTTCTTCCAAATTTAGTGATCCTTTTAAGATAGTCAATAGTTTAAATAATTATTTTATAAATTCGTGCCCTACCATTGACTCTCCATGTCATAATTCACAGATTGAAGGGAGAGTAACAAATTTCATTTATTTGTTTCCTACTGATTCTAATGAGATATTGAAGGTTATAAAGGGTTTAAAAAACAAGAAGTCGGTTGGAGATGATCAGATACCTATTTCTATTTTAAAAGATGTAGGTGACTTTATTTCTGAGCCTTTATCTTTTATTGTATATATGTGTTTTACTACAGGTATTTTTCCGGGTAGGCTGAAAAATGCCCATATTAGAGCAATCTATAAGAAGGGGGAGAAATTTGAAGAAAAGAATTATAGACCAATCTCGCTATTGTCTAATATAAGCAAGATTTTTGAAAAAAATTTATTTCAGAGAAAGGTAACATTTCTGGATAAGTTCTCTGCAATATCAGATAAACAAAATGGCTTTAGAAAAGGGAAATCCGCAGTAAGAGCTTTGTACCAAACACTTATACAAATTATAGATTCTCTAAATAAAAAAAAAGCAAACATTGGCCATGTGCCTGGATCTCTCTAAAGCCTTTGATGCTGTGGATCATAAAACATTATTATTAAAACTAGAAATGTTTGGTATAAAGGATAACGCGCTGCAATTGGTAAGATCGTATTTGACCAACAGGACTCAGTGTGTTGTGGAGTATGATCTCCATGGTAGGGCTATAGTGTCTCAGAGGATTAAAATGAAGAGGGGCGTCCCTCAAGGATCAATACTGGACCTCTTTTGTATATTTTTTACACAAATGATTTGCCCGAAATCTCTGGAGAGCAGACTGTACTATATGCTGATGATACATCGCTTATATATTCAGTGAAAGCACGGCGGTGTTGCTATCGATGAAAGTTCAATCTGTGGACATTCTCGATGGGTACTTCCGGTCCAACAGCCTGTCGCTAAATGTTTCCAAGACACAGTGCATTATGTTTGGTAACAGATTGAATAATCAATTTACAGTAACGTTTGAGGATACAACAATAACATCAGTTGAGAGCGCTGTTGTTTTGGGACTAAACGTCGATAGAAGGTTGGACTGGGGGGCGCACATCGAGAGAGTTGCCACTAGAATATCTCAGTATTGTTTCGCATTAAGAATTATTTCGGAGAGAGTTGGAATCGATGCAGCTCTGTCAGCTTACCATGCATTTGTAGAGTCCAGACTCAGATATGGTTTGATATTTTGGGGCAATTCCTGTGATATTAATAGAATTTTGACTCTGCAAAAAAGATGTTTACGATGTATTTTTGCAATGAAACAACAATACAGTTGTAAGACTATGTTTATTAGTAACAATATTTTGGCGGTTATAGGTATGTACATTTTGAATTCGGTGATGTTTATTGTTGATAACAGGGATCTTTTTGAGGGTGCATCTATTAAATATGACTACATTACTAGAAATAAAACAAATCTGCTCTCTGATAAATATAACTTTAGTTTTTTGCAGAAAAATGTCGAATTTTCTATAAAAAAAGTTTTTAATTCTTTACCTGAAAATGTACATTTACTACCGAGAAATAGATTAAAGTGTGTCCTGAAAATCTTTTTATGTAAAAAAGCCTTCTATACATTGAAAGAGTTTTATGAGTGTGATAAAGGCAGTATTGTCTAGAATTAGAATTTTTGTTATTGGCTGTATTATTAAATTTTAAATGTATGTAAGTGTACTTGTTATATAATTTTTGTCTCATTTATAATATTGCCCTTTATTGTAAGTTTTAGTTGTTTTGTTTTTACTACATTAACTTGACAGAATTATTCACGAAAGATATTTAAAACTGTATAATTATTGTTGAGGTTTTTTTTTCTTTTTTTATCTACAGCTGAGAATGAACTATAATTTTTATTATGGTGTTTATTATAGTAATAATATTTTTTGACATTGTTCCATGTCCTTATTGGTTTTTTTTGTAAGTAATACTTATTGGAATAAATAAAGACTTATCTGTCTATCTATCTATCTATCTATCTATATATATATATATATATATATATATATATATATATATATATATATATATATATATATATATATACATATATATATATTCATAGAGAGAGAGAGAGTATACGAAAGTTGTAGAATATCATAAAATTTATTAATCAATCAATCATACCTCGCAGAAATTCACGACGCAGAAAAAAGAAAATGTGAAAATATTTTATAATTTCTTTACTCGACTTTTCGATTTGAATATATCAGCAAAGATTGTTTCCTTGCATAATTTTTCGCAACATTTCAGTTTTCACCGAAATAAAGTCGTTTACAAACCGGAATCGTACGCAAAAATATCCGCACATTTACCGAAAAAAGCAACTTCTAATTTCCGTATCGATGAAACAACTTGTTTCAGTCAAACGGCATCCAATATCGTTGACTGGTATGCTGAAGCATCATTCATGACTGTCAGCTGTCAGTTTTGACGGACATTGAACGATTGGCTATATAAATGATCCTTTTGCCACTATCTTGAGATGGAGAGTATTAGAAGCAATTTGGGGTGTCAAAGTGTGAACTGGAAATATTACGGACGAGGGCTCCAGACTGGGATTAATGTTGGCGAAAGTAATTTTTTTTGAAAATTTTTATTAGCCGATCGACCGAAGGGGAAAGGGAGTTTTTCTTGTTATCATAGAATTTTGACATTGCGTCGACACATTTTTAATTAATTTACATCAAAAATTATATATAAAGTATGTCTCTCTACAAGACTTTGTACAAATTCTTGAGGCCCAATTTAATTTAATATAACTTGATTGTAATAAATTTGGTACCGTGAGATTTTTTAGGATGAGAACTTCAGATCTTATTACAGTTCAAAGGTACATTGCCGAGAGTGCCTCCAAATATATTGGAAAGAAATTATGCCCAGCTCATTCATTTAGTTAAAATTCTTTTAAATGTTCTTGGGAAGCATTATAACAACAAGCTCCAATCGCATAAACTCTAAATTTACCTTCTATTGTTATGAATTTTGAAGTAAATTGAAAAGTAAGGTATCCAAGTTTAATTATCTGGTTACATTTCAAACTATTTTTAGAATTCCATAGCCGCTAGAAAATTTTATGCTTATATCGTTAACTTGTGGTTTCAACATGTTATCTTTTTTACGATAAAATTTAACAGGAGGATATTTTTATTATTCACAGAGAGGTGATCATATGTGAGGAGAAATTATAAACAGAATTATAGTAAATTCAATGTTTATCTATGCTTTAGATATTATACTAAATATTGAAATTTTTATATGTATGTCAAAAATTTGTAATTTTAAGAATATACAGAGTCAATCAACCTTTTTCGAAAATTGAAAGTAAAGACCCCCATACACGAACATGACATATAAAACTGGACTGCTCATGAAAATAATTTTTGACCCCCTCTTATTTGTCGCCATTAGGTGCAATGATTTGTATGGCAAAATTGAATTCGCTGGTAGTTTCTTACATTGACGTGAATGTGTCATGTATGAATGTCAATTCTATTATTCTAACTAACAGGTTTAGACAATAACTATCTCTTGCTTTACTATATCTAAAACAATAAGTCGCTCTTCCTTGTTTTACTTGACAGGTTAATTGAGTATATTCAATAAAAAAGACCAGGATAATTGCTTCTGTAAAACAATATTTAACTTGAATTTCTACTTTTAGTTTCCTCAAAGTTATAATTTTTCTGTTTAAGGCAACTCCAATAAAGCTAATTTTTTAACTTCTTTGGAACAGCGTAAATATGTAACAATTTTATTATTTTTAGATAACAAGCATGAAATGTCAGTCCTTATAAATAAATATAAATGCATTTTCTATGACTGTTTACATATTTTATTTTTTACAATAACACTGTTATTTAGCAAAATAACTAAAGTGTGAAATATGCCTCTAAAACAAATCGAGACTTTTTTTTTAAAATATCTGTTTTAGAAACATCCTTATTCGGATGTAGAGTATAAGAAGTTAACGAAAAAAAGTATTAAGGCATTTATTTTATATAATGAATTAATATAGTATATTGTTTAATGTAAGGTGTCCAAATGTCCACATAATCTATTGCAAAGTAAAAGAGTTTCATCATTTAAAAATAGCTTCGATTAGGTCTTTGTTAAAATTATTTTCTCTTCGAAGCTTTTAGGGAACTGATATGTTAGGTATTTATAAAGGGTTAACAACATTCATGATAATGTTGACATTTCCTTCATAATAACGGAGCTTTAATTTAAAGGAAGTAAGTAACATTATGTACTAAACCATTTTTATAAAAAAAAATTAAACTCTAAAGGGGATAGTATTAAAGCAGTTTATATTTAATTGTAAACAAAACAATATTTATTAAGACACTTTAAATATAAAAAAGCTTGTAAATACAAGAGAATTCTTATCTGAATACAATCATTTTTAATCTAAATATATACATAAAGATTTACTAGCAACTTTAAATTTTAACACTAAGCCAAATTTTCCATTTACTAAAGTGTTTAAGGATCTGGAATTCACCTTTCCTAGAGTTGAATTTTTGAAATGGTAATCAATCGCAACTTCTCACTACTTTGACAAAGGATTTTCATGACACAAATTTCCTGTCTGAGCTAAAATCAAGAATTTTTGTTTTATTAATTAATAACATATTCAAACAAAAGGTTTTTTTTTTATTTTTAGACAAAACAAATACATAAAAGTATAAAATTTTTATAAAAAAAATTGAACCGACTTCTAAAAGTGCGCTAAAAAGTAAAAAATAACTACAAATTTTTATATGAAATTGAACTTTTTGAAGTCGGCGCCAAACTAATACTTGACAAAATAAACAGATTTAAAATACTTTTTTTGTAATTGCTTTATTACCATAATTTATATATATTAGTAGTTATTTATTTCATTTACAAATAATTTGGCGCCGACTTCAAAAAGTTCAATTTCATATAAAAATTTGTAGTTATTTTTTACTTTTTAGCGCACTTTTAGAAGTCGGTTCAATTTTTTTTATAAAAATTTTATTTTTCTATTTTTAGTTTTAGAATTCATTATGATATTCATAAATTATTTGAACTAAGAACTAATCAAAATTAGTGTACTTCGCAATGACTCCAAAGTGGCAAAAAATTACAAATTTTATCCAAAGTTCTAAATCACCCTAAAATGAATCACTAAAAATTCTTTAGTTCTTAAAGTTTTCCTAATACCAATCAAATTGAGTCAAACGAATATTTAGTCTGTCATAGAAAATCCACTATCTTAAATTTCAAATTAATTTTAGATTGGTAATATAGGCCCCAACACCTTCCAATATCGATATTTAAAGAAAATAAATTAATTTTTTATCCACCATATTAGATACGCCATATTAATTTTTTTTTTTAAATAATTTTAGATTCCGCATGTGTGACTCCGAAAACTCTCCCGTACCAATTTTGGTTAAAATCGTAAAAAATTGATTTCTTTTGTTCACCATATTGAATCCGCCATATTGAATTTTTTTTAAATAATTTCTGATTCTTTATGTGAGGCCCCGAAAACTTCCCATACCAATTTTGGAGAAAATCGAACAAAATTGATTTTTTTGTCCGCCATATTGAATTTTTAAAAAATTATTTTAGATTCGTCATATGCTACCTCGAAAACTCCCCCGTACCAATTTTGGAGAAAATCGAACAAAAAAGATTTTTTTTGTCGGCCATATTGGATCCGCCAAATTGAATTTTTTAAAAATTATTTTAGATTCGTCATATGCTACTCCGAAAACTCCCCCGTACTAATTTTGGAGAAAATCGAACAAAAAAGATTTTTTTTGTCGGCCATATTGGATCCGCCAAATTGAATTTTTTAAAAATTATTTTAGATTCGTTATATGCGACCCCGAAAACTCCCACGTACCAATTTTGGAGAAAATCGGACAAAATTAATTTTTTTGTCGGCCATATTAGATCCGCCATATTGAATTTTTTTAAAATTATTTTAGATTCGTCATATGCGACCTCGAAAACTCCCCTGTATCAATTTTGGAGAAAATCGAACAAAATTGATTTTTTTGTCCGCCATATTGGATCCGTCATATTGAATTTTTTAAAAATTATTTCAAATTCGTCATATGCGACCCCGAAAATTCCCCCGTACCAATTTTGGTGAAAATCGGACAAAATTGATTTTTTCGTCCACCATATTGGATCCGCCATATTGATTTTTTTAAAAATAATATTAGATTCGTTATATGGCATTTTAAAAACTTCCCAATACCAATTTTGAAGAAAATTGGACTAAATTAAATTTTTTTGGCCGTCATATTGGATCCGCCATTTTGAAAAATAACTTCAGATTCGTTGGGTACAACCCCGAAAATTCCTTCATACCAATTTTGGAGAAAATCGGACAAAATTAATTTTTTTGGCCGCCATATTGTAAGCGCCATCTTGAATTTTACTGCACCAATTTCATCTAAAAAAATATGGGACCACCGCAGCAACTTCCTTTATATAACGTAAAAAATTTCATTCAAATCGGTGCAGCCGTTCCGGAGTAATCGGTGTACATACATAAAAAAAAAATACATAGTCGACGAATTGAGAACCTCCTTCTTTTAGAAGTCGGTTAAAAATTTATTTAATTTCCAAGCATGCTTAATAATACTGAAAAATTTCTTTTATATGCAATCATTTATTTCTATTTTAATATGGCATATTGGTTTTTAAACGTATAATCATTTTAAATTTTAACACCATACCAGTTTCGATGTTCAGCTT
This sequence comes from Diaprepes abbreviatus, assembly GCA_034092305.1. NCBI lineage: Eukaryota > Metazoa > Arthropoda > Insecta > Coleoptera > Curculionidae > Diaprepes > Diaprepes abbreviatus. The sequence continues at coordinate 1,197,001 of JASJET010000390.1, forward strand.
TATATGTCAGTGGAACATTAACTTTATGGTAAAACAGTATTGTTGTTGGTTAATGCACACCTAATTCAGGACTTTTTTTTGTAGAGCCAGTGTGTGTTATTAAGTCCAAGTTTAGTTGCTTCAAGATGTTTACATCAAACAGTGCTTCGTAGTTTTTTTCAGGCAGTTTGTTTGTAAGAAGCACAGCACTAACTTTTTGCTCATCTTCTTGTATAAAACTATTTCCAGAAAAGTGCTCTGAACAGAGTTACTCATCTGGTGTATAAAAGAATTATGATCATGACCAATTTGCTTCAGCCCTGGAATTTGAAGATTTTTTTCTCTTAGAAAACTAAAATATTGATAGCATTTAAAATTATCATACATCATATCCATAAGATTAAACTTATTACTCTTAGATTTACAATTTGATTCTAAGGTAAAATTTTATATAATTATTATTGAATGCTTTATAACTTGCCAATTAAATAAATTCCAATTTACCAGATGAGGTATTTGCACGTCTTACGATGAAGATTCACATTTTTTAAAATACCAAAAAAAATCTTAAAGTTCACGTTCCTGTTTGAAATTTTCAGTAAAACATTACCTAAAATGTGATAAAATCCATAAAACAGCAAAATCAAAAATAAATTATTGTCAAAATGAAAAGTATTCAGTCAATGTCAAAAATACACTTTCACTAATATCATGAAAACTTAGGGAATTCATTGTTGCCAAAGCAATTATTTGCACGTAATGGCACGGAGCATGGTGGCGTCATTTTTATTATAAAGGGAGGTATTATGCATGATCAGTCCAGTTTTATATGTCAAGTTCGTGCCCCCATATATCCCAAAGGTAAAACTTTTTGAAAGTCGCGTATTTTGGCTGCAATATTCCATATCGTTCAGGGTAAATAATCCTGTATAGTGATATCTTTAGGCTGAAAAGTAACAGACAACATAACAAACAATTTTCTTTACATCAGCAATAACCCTACATCCCACTCATGCTCTGCACTTTTTTTTGGGTAAATTTTTCTACCTCTTTTATCTACCTCCTTACTTGTGCCCGTTTGAAGCGTCTAGTATTGCGCTGCAAAGACGACAGATGGTTTTTACCACTGACTACGGACTATGAACTACGGATCTTCACCGAAAATGCGATCAGTATGACCGTAGCTTTAGATGTGAGAATACAACGTTTGTAATAGAGGGACCTTATGTAGTAGCGTATTCATTGAGTTTGTTTTAAAAACAGTTTTACTTTTATAATTGATATTGTATTTATTTTTATGCAACAACGGTTGAACTTTCGGTTTTTTTTATGAATAATTCTTCAAATTAAAGAAAAATTGTTTTTTTTTAATAAAGAACACTCAAGTAACGACGAGTAACAGGTGTAGAACGACAAATTTTCGAGTTAATGTGGACAAAGTTTTAGTTTTTTTTTAAATAATGAAAACAGGATAAAATATTTTTAATGGTAAGAAACTTTATTTATTCTGGAGCATGTTTTTGTTTTATTTATTTTATACACAAGGTGAGTTAATGATAGGATGTTTACAAGTTTATAGGTTAAATTTATCAGCACACTATCTTCATTAAATGACTAAATCGTCATATTCTAAGAAAATTTGGGGTTACATAGGGTGTTTCAAAAAAGTAGGATAGCATGACGTTAAATTTTTATGATATAACACCCTATATATGTTTTTTTATGTGTGGTTCGAGAGAAAACGCAGTTGGAAGAATTAAACGCGTAATGCTGGAAAAACCAAATATTTTTGGGTTGTAAAACACAAAATCTAAGTATTTTTTTAGCGATTTCGCAAAAAATAAATTGTATGCCGTATTTTTCAATTATCCATCTATTTCTCTTTTAATTTTGCCTCTTTGCTTCTCTGCAATATATTTGCACATTTTAAAATATTGCGCATAGCAGAACACACTAAAAATGCAGCCAAAAAAAAACGTAAAGGTGCGTATAAATATGGCGAGTCGAGCTCGAGTCGAGTATGCCTCGAGCTTCGAACGAGACTCTTTTGAAATTTTGCCGATTTCTATTGTTATCGAGGGCCATCGTCGGCAAATTTGAAATGAGGTAATAAATGCAGTTGGGTCACAAGAAGTCAATTTTTTTATGGTTCTATTGTTTTCGAGTAGCTCGACCGAGACTCGCAGCGATCCATTTTCTGTCGGTTTTTTGGTGCGAACTCAAAGGGTTTTTTTAATCTAGTGAGACGGGTTTATGACACGCTTTTTCGAAAAAATTTACTTTGCAGTGAGACTGAAGACACGAGATTTTCTTATTTTTTTGTTAATGAAATGAAATTTATTTATCACTTGGCATTAATTGATTAAAAGTTGTTCATAAGTGAATATGAAGTGATCGGAAGAAAATAGAGGACCTGAAAATAATTCCAAAATTTGTGAGTTATGGACAAAAATTTTAGAGAAGAAAAGAAGTAAATGTGTGAAATGAAATTGCGTCAGAAAATTCGCAGAGACCAGTGAGAAGAAAATTTCGAGTGCGTCGGCCATATGGAAATGGGCCGCTGATAATATATTTTTCTTTTGGAAATGACTGGATAACGCAAGGGGTAGATATTGTATGTGTCTGAAGTATGTATTTGAGGAAAGAGTTGTATACTTAAAAGATAATTAGATTTAGAAATATACATCTCAATTGGGCAATTAACAGTAATGACATTTTTAAATATACTTCAGATGTGTATAAATGTAAGGCCTTGCTATGTTATTATCTTACAACTTTCAATGCTAGCTATTGAAAATTTCTACTTTTACTCCAAAACTTAGCGAATCTACAACTTATAGGTGAAGTAAGGAAAGGAAAAGTGGAACTGTGTGCTAGCCTGAACCGTACCCTAGAAGAAAAAATTATAAGAATGCTTCAAAAACATACTAAGAAGACATGTTAACGAATCAGAAAGTTTTTAGTTAGAAAATAAAAAGCAAGTCTCGATAAAGTTTTGAAAGTTGTGAAACAAGAGTAGAATGTGAAAAACCAATCTGTAAAAAGTGCTAACAAAATGAATTTCTCGTAGGGAAAGTGAAAATAGAGGTGATACAGAGGAAATACTTTTAGAGAAAACGGTATTTGCGGGAAATTAGAAAATACCACAGGGAAGGCATGTAGATGTAATTTGTCTCAGTACAGGACACATAGTACAAGAAATGTATGAAGATAAGAATACAGCAATTTTTCGAGAAGCATTCTTAGAAAGGTTATCGACAGAGTTAAAACCGCTCAGGGCCACCAACTCATTACAACTCATATTGGAGGAAATTTATGGGAGTTTTGCAGCAGTTTGAATCGAAATCTACCAAAGATTAACGTGAATAAATGACGCCGGATATCTTTCAAAGATATTTTTATCAAATTATACAATTGATTCAGGAGAGGTCAGTTGTAGATTTGGATAACGCCAGTTATCATTCTAGACTGGTGGAAAAGTTGCCAATAACATAGTTGAAAAAGCGATATTACAAATTGGTTATTAAAAAAATATATTTCCTTTATGAACGGTTTACTAAAGAAGGAACTTGTAAAAATTGCAAATTAGAAAGAAAGACAATTTAAGAAACATGTGATAGACGAATGGGCTGAAGAACTTGGAAATGTTGTGCTTCGAACACATTAATTAAAATTCATTAAACTTATATGGGCACAACTAATTCGTAACTCGGGATAACCCAAAATGTAAACTATAAGGAATACATTAATTTCTTACATACATTAAAAAAAATATCAGCGAGGACTGGTGAAACGGCATTAACTATGTTATTAAAGAAAAACTTAATTGAAGTTCGCATCGATGCAGCCACACTCGCCGCGACAATCATCGCCAAACAAACTAGTAAATAAACCGGTTAAATTTCGTTTTTTACTTTGAAATATTAAAGATAATTAGAAAATAACACACCTGAAAAAAGTAGGTTCTTTTTTAGCAACCTGAAAGCGCCATATTGAACCGTGAACAGATTACTGACGCCCTACGTATAAGCTAATTTCGAGATTACCTAAGTAATATTTCGATAATAGGAAAAACTACCTCTTATTTATTTCGGAATATAATGATATAAGGAAAATATGATATTAAAAAAATTTCAGCCAATTTGACAGCATGAGGTATTGTAATAATGGCCAGTGAACGGGAAAACAAACTCATGTAAAGGCTGATTTCCAAGATTTATTAATAGATCTTGTAAAAGTACAACAAAAAGGTATCTTTTTTATTTATAAATATAGGAGATAATATGTAAATAAAATCACTTAAAAAATTAGATTTATTTCTAATGTCCCGGCACCACAGTTATGTTGAACCCTACATAAGCTAATTTCGGGATTCATTATTAAATATTTGGAAAATAAGAAAAAATTAATTACATTTCATTTCGGAATATAAAGAAAATAATCAAAACTTAAATATTTTTTTCTTTACCTTTTATTGGTTTACAACGTCCAATAAATCTCTTTTGCCGCCGGGCGGCGAAAAAGGGTTCGAACCGACAAAGATCAGTTCGTTGGAAGCTCGACTCGAGCTCGACTCGCCATATTTATACGCACCTTAAGAAACTTTAAATATGGCGGAAAGATGCGTGCATTGTTGCCAGATTTCTAAAATCCATAAAATTGTACAGGGTGAGTCAACGATTGGATGAAGTAGGTTTGTGCCTTTTCGGTGAAATTAACAAAGAAACTATATTTATTGTTTCATACAGTTTAGTTTTACGCAGATTTTAAAAATATTTAGGACTCTACAGGGTGACCCAAAAAACTAGGACAGCATAAAGTTGTATTTTTTTAAATAGAACACCCTATATACGAATCGTATTTTCGATTTAGCTTATAATTTTAAATCTTTTTTATTAAGGATTTACTATAACAAAACTTTATAGTTTCTGAGATAATTAAGTTTAAAGAAAAAAAGTCACATTTTCAAGCATCAATTCAATCCTAAATAACGTTATCAATTTTGTGACAAATATATTCAAATTTGGAATTTAGCAAGGCCAATGACAAGTTAACATAATTTTTACCTAATATTTGTAATAAAAGCTACAGGGTGTTGAACACATCGGCTCAAATTTGAACAAGTTTAAATGAATAAATATCTTTTTTTTTTTTAAATGGTACACCCTGTATATTTTCATGTTATTTAATAGAGTAATAAAAACCCTAAAAGTTTTGTTCAATATATCCTATACCTATTTATAATAGTTTTTGAGATATTTCAGTTTTCCTTATTTTCCATACTTTTTTACAGAAATAGTCTTCATTATAATAGTAGCCATGTAAAATAATAAAAAGAAACTACAGAAACAAACAGAATGTGGTTAAATATGATGAAATACATTATTCGTTATATTACAACGGCAATAGTTTAATTAAACATAATGTGAAAAAATTAACACAACAATAACGACAAGGCAAATACATATTTACTTTTATACTAAATTAAAACAAAAAAATTACCTATTAAATACTGAGATTAATTATTTCTTTTTAATAAGTGTTCGAATAAACGACCCTTTTGTGCAATGCACAAATTTAGTCTTTTTTGCAGACTTTCTATTTATAATAGTTTTTGAGATATTTCAGTTTTTCTTATTTTCCATAATTTTTTACAGAAATAGTCTTCATTATCATAGTAGCCATGGCAAAAACAATGTAAAAGAACATTTTTCTGTGTGTCAAATTTATAACCGCAATCGCTTCTTTTGGTTTTTATGTAGTGTAGTTTGTTTTTTTTTGCATTCATCTTATATTGTAAAATGAATTTTCCAAAGAATGAGTTAATAGATATGATTTATACAATAGGAGAGGCTCCAAAAAAATGCCTTCTTGCTCAAAGAATTTAGAAAATGAAGTATCCTGATCGACGCCAGCCTAATACCCATACTTTTCAAAACTTAATGCAAAGATTTGATTCTTCTGGTACTGTTGATTATCCAAAACGTAAAGTGGTCAACAAACCAGTAACTAATGAAGAAAAAGAACTACAAGTATTGTTAAATGTTCAGGAAAATCCTTATATTGGTAGCCGTCAGTTAGCAGCATTATGTGAAACATCACAATCCACCGCTAATCGTACTACCAAGAAATATAGGTATCATCCATATCACATGGAATTACACCAAGAATTGCAAGGACAGGATTTTGAAAGTCGTGTAAACTTTTGTCTTACAATAAATGCGGAGATTCAATTAAATCCAAATTTATTATGCAAGGTAATGTTTAGTGATGAAGCTACTTTTAGAAGTAACGGTGCCGTAAATAGACGCAACATGCATTATTATGCCACAGAAAACCCATTTTGGATTAGAGAGGTGCAACATCAAAACCACTGGTCACTAAATGTTTGGTGTGGTATTCATCATAATCGAATTATTGGACCCCACTTTTTTAATGAACCACTAAATGGCTATAGTTACCTGAACTTTCTACAAGAAGAACTACCCCAACTGCTTCAAGGTCTCGATAGGGATGAGCTTGACAGTATGTGGTTCCAGCACGATGGTGCGCCTCCGCATTACCATCGTGAAGTTCATGCATTTTTGGACCAACGATATCCGTAAAAATGGATTGGACGTGGGGGTTTCATTGAGTGGCCACCAAGGTCTTGCGACATCACCCCATTAGATTTCCTCCTATGGGGTTATATTAAAAATAAGGTGTATGTTAATTCACCAACAGCAGTGGAAGATATGCGAAACAGGATTAGGGATACCTGTAGAACAATAACGCCACTAATTTTGTCCAGGGTCCGAGAAAATCTGCAAAAAAGACAAAATTTGTGCATTGCACAAAAGGGTCGTTTATTCGAACACTTATTAAAAAGAAATAATTAATCTCAGTATTTAATAGGTAATTTTTTTGTTTCAATTTAGTATAAAAGTAAATATGTATTTGCCTTGTCGTTATGGTTGTGTTAATTTTTTCACATTATGTTTAATTAAACTATTGCCGTTGTAATATAACGAATAATGTATTTCATCATATTTAACCACATTCTGTTTGTTTCTGTAGTTTCTTTTTATTATTTTACATGGCTACTATTATAATGAAGACTATTTCTGTAAAAAAGTATGGAAAATAAGGAAAACTGAAATATCTCAAAAACTATTATAAATAGGTATAGGATATATTGAACAAAACTTTTAGGGTTTTTATTACTCTATTAAATAACATGAAAATATACAGGGTGTACCATTTAAAAAAAAAAGATATTTATTCATTTAAACTTGTTCAAATTTGAGCCGATGTGTTCAACACCCTGTATCTTTTATTGCAAATATTAGGTAAAAATTATGTTAACTTGTCCTTGGCCTTGCTAAATTCCAAATTTGAATATATTTGTCACAAAATTGAAAACGTTATTGAGGATTGAATTGATGCTTGAAAATGTGACTTTTTTTATTTAAACTTAATTATCTCAGAAACTATAAAGTTTTGTTATAGTAAATCCTTAATAAAAAAGATTTAAAATTATAAGCTAAATCGAAAATATGATTCGTATATAGGGTGTTCTATTTAAAAATATACAACTTTATGCTGTCCTAGTTTTTTGGCTCACCCTGTAGAGTCCTAAATATTTTTAAAATCTGCGTAAAAATAAACTGTATCAAACAATAAATATAGTTTCTTTGTTAATTTCACCGAAAAGGCACAAACCTACTTCATCCAATCGTTAACTCACCCTGTATTTGTTTTCATAGAAATTCAATAAATCAAAATATTTACTCCTTTCGCCCTAAAATTGATATTAAATAAAGGGCAGACTAAATTTTATAATAGGATTTATAAGATTGTTAACCTGATGTACTGCTTTATGACGTCATCAGTAATTAAGTCCTGCTAAGCTGTTTCCAACAATCATTTTGTCTTTATTTTAATATGCGATTTTAGAGGGGAAATATGGATTAAGAAATTAATCGTTCTTAACATCTGGCAACAATGCACGAGTTTGACAATATGACCGACGTTTTCGCTCATTTGTAGTGTTTTCTGCTATATGAACAATTTTATATAAAATGTGTCATGTTTCAAAATGTGCAAATGGGGGTTAACTACGTGTGTATGTGTATGTGTCAAAAAATAACTTAAAGATTAATCTCCGAGAAAAGGGACTATGATAGAAAGACACAATCAATATCCACTCTATCCTTGTAGATATAATAAATTGGTAAACTTAATAAAAAAAAGTAAATTCGTATTAATTCCAGAACATTTCTGATGAAGATTTATCGAAATTCAAGATTGAGGATATAATATAGGGGATTGGGGTATTGATTTTTCGTCATATTGGATCCACCATCATGAATTTTGAAAGTCTGACCGCGGATTCATTATCAGCGACCCCAAAATCCCCCATATAACAAATTTTGTACAAATCAGTTGTTTTTCAAAAATGTCGTCCGCCATCTTGGATCCGCCATTTTGAATTTGGCAAACCTGGCCTCAGATTCGTAATTACCAACCCCTAAAATCTTCGTGTGCCAAATTTGATGCAAATCAGTTGATTTTCTAAAAATTCGCCCGTCATTTTAGTTCCGCCACATTGACCTTGAGAATAAAAAAAAAACGTATATCAAATTTGGTTTAATTATTGGATCCGCCATCTTGAACTTTGTAAATATGACCTTGGATTTGTGATCAGCGACTGGCCAAATTTGATACAAATCGGTTGATTTTCAAAAATTTGGCCAATATTTTTAACCGCCATATTGAATCCGCCATGTTGCATTTTGTCAACCTATCACACCAGCATTTTAGGGGCGTCCATCAACTATAATCTTTGCCAAAACCGATCCGTTCGGTTGTGAATTTTTATTTTTACAAGTTTTTTTTGCTAGATACTCGATTTTTCTTCCGATTCTGGCCGCCATATTGAAGCCGCCATATTTGATTTTTCAAAGGCGCACTTGGCATTTCAAAGTAGACGCTCTAAACTTCAAAATGGGCCCTTAGTCGATTTTTTTGGTTGCTTCTAATTTTGGCCATAGCTCTGATACCGTTAACGCGGATTGTCCATACATATATATATATATATATATATATATATATATATATATATATATATATATATATATACATGTATCAATATGTTTTTTTGTATACAAAAGAAACGTATTGATACATATAATAAATGGTTCAAGAAAAACGGGCAAAATACATATATATATATATATATATATATATATATATATATATATATATATATGTATATATATATATATATATATATATATATATATATATATATATATATATACATGTATCAATATGTTTTTTTGTATACAAAAGAAACGTATTGATACATATAATAAATGGTTCAAGAAAAACGGGCAAAATACATATATATATATATATATATATATATATATATATATATATATATATATATATATATACATATATTTAATTCATAGTATTCACCACTTACCACCCAGTTTAGCTCGCATTGGCCAGAATATTTGAAAAGCCTTTATTTTAAGAAGTAAATTTAATATATCAAAACTTGAAAAACTCAATAAAAACAAAGTTCTCCTTGGGCTCGAAAAATTCCACACAAAACTGTTCGGCGCTGAAGCCCATAAATAACATTTTTCAATGACAGCAGGCTTGTAGCTTATAATGGCCCACTGTCTCGAAACTCCGAGGTATTAAACCATAACTTAAAGACTGTTATTTATGATCTTTTTATTACCTTTTGGCCCACCGCAAAATTCTTCTAGTGAAAATGGCGGTTTCAACACAAAAACTTTTTGGTGCGTTGAACACGTATTATGTTTCTGTAACAGTTATGACTCATCGCGCTTTCACATAATTTGCGCCTTATTTTTTTAAGTTCACTGCACATTTACTTTTCCTGCTTAGCCCCCTGAAACCGCAACGCAAGTTATTCGGCACGAAAATTTAAAAATAGATCATATTCCCCCCAAAATGTATGACATTATTTCATATTTTGGAACAAGAAAGACTAGTAAAAAGGCACGAGGAAAAACCCGCAATAATATCGTCCTATAAAACATGCGAATGTAGCCAATGATATGGGAACGTACGAGATAAATATCCCCAAGATATTTTGCGAATAAAACTGAAAATAACAGACTCTAACACACACCCCGTCATTGAAAATAAATGCTTCTGAGTAGTCTGACTTTTTACTAGAAAAGTGAACGCGTTCTCAAATTTGTATCGAAAAATTTTATGGATTTTAATTAAATAATTTGGTTTGCGTTAATTTTTTGATTAGAAGCCTCTACAATCACCAGATTTAACACCTCTTGTTTGAAACTATGTCACAATAAAGCAATAAATAAATATGTAATTGGAAAAAATCTGAGGAATAATGACATATGCACAATTGACAAGTCACAAACAACAATACACAAATTAATGGGTAATCCCAAAGACAAAATGCCATTGGAAAGCCATGGAGTGTACAGTATCCCATGTAGAGAGTGTGACTATGCTTTATTGGTGAGATCTGTTTGGTTTCCTGGAAATTCTTGTGCGTATTGCTTATTCTTTATGCTATTTTTATGTTCTTGGACTGATTTGGCCGATGTATTCATTTTGTAGTGACAGATGTTAAGTGTCAGTCAAGCACAGTGACGTGGATGGCCTAAATAGTGAAGGAAATAAGAATCCGTAAAAGAGTGGCGTAGCCAAGTGTGAGATTTAGCAAAAAGTTTAATATTTTTTACATGATATAAGAGCAAACAATGGAAAAAAAACTGTTTCATCTGCAGATGGACCGTCCAGGAGGCTTAAATATTTTTCTTATTCCAACTTTAAAATATAGCTGTAAATCTCATCCTAGGCATGAAAAATACAGCTGTTCAACTTGTACATCCGAATTTGAGACCAGAGGCATTAAGCCAGCTTAATGATATACTATTGGGGAACTCTTACCCAAATAACAATATAAAAAAATTTCTCCATAATACCCAATGTATTATTCCTGAAAACATTTTTGAAATTCCTTTTCAACATTCTCTTCTGAACACTCAATCTTTATGTTTAGGCAACACTCTTTCAGATATGACAGTACAAGTTCAGTTTTTCTATACATTACATTTTGCTGCTCGGGATTTTTTAAAATTCAATCAAATTCTAACAATCCTACAACAAACCCACCATTAAAAAGTTTTAATGGTGTGTTTTCTCCTTTTTTTCATATATCTACTTGGTTCATATTCAAATCACACAGCTGAGTTTCTTAATAATTATAGGTTAGGTTTAATATTCGAACTTTGCAGTTAATATTGTAGAGATGTCGTCCTGAAGAAGAGATAAATAAATTATCGAAAACTTGACAGAATCATGAAAGTTTTTTGTCCTTATCAAGACTTACATATTTATATATATATATATATATATATATATATATATATATATATATATATATATATATATAGGGAAAATCTAAAATTTCATGATTTGTTAAACCTGAGACTTCCTAACGAAGTCGCGAACATAGCTGACGTATAAAATAGCAAGCTACTGAAAATATCGAACCTCTTGACTTGAAAAGGAAATAGAATAGATAAGGAATCTCTTTGAGTTGGCTGAAGTTACACAGGCTATAAAAACGTCTTGCCTCTGTAGTGTGCGCCAGCAACCTATAATTTACTGGTCTATTTTGTAGGAAAATAAGTGTGTGTGTAATCTAGTCAGTATTTTAAAGTTATAGTACTTACTTTAGCGAAGTTAAGTATCGCTTGTGGAGATAAATAGACTAAAAATTACTAGAAGCAATAAATAATAGTTATTTTTGAATAATTGGTTTCAACTTCCTATCAATTATGGTAGAGCAGAAAAAGCAATAGGCAAATCTCGCATAACTTTGAAACGTATACCTATGAGATTAAAACTTTTGTAGGAAAAAAAATGTAACTAGCGATTTTATTGCTGAAAGGGTATATTTTGGCATTTCTAAAAACATACTTTGATGGAAATTCATACGGTCCATGGCTTACAAAATGGCGGCCAAAAAATGGTCACTTTTTTCAGTTTTTCCAGTTTATCTTGAAAAATAAGGGTTGTATGAATAGATGTTTCAAACAAAAGTAATAGATAATTGAACAACCTATCGATTGATATAATTAAAGTTATAGGTGGCGCTACTAGTTATCGAAATATAATTTTTTTCCTCGGAAAATTCCATTTTTTTTATTTATAATTAAATGATATTTATTAATTAACTATCGCTTCAGAATTCTAGGAAAAAAAATCCAAAAAATTTTTTTTTCTATATCTAAAGAATGAATAAATATATGTGTAAAATTATAAAATGATATCTCTTTTCTTTTGATTAAAAAAAAATAATAATTTTTTTTTTTTTGAAAAATTGTAACCTAAAAGAGTTAATTCAATAATTTCGACATAAAACCACCGAATATCGAACGGTTTCCCTCGTATCACTGTTAGTGAGAAAACTTTTCTATTGTCCCTTGTAAAACACCATTGCATATCACATTACATAAATTAATACTGGCTCTTTTGACACCACATAATAAAAACCAAAGACAAAGTATCGCCGATAAATATTTAATGGGTTCGAACTCGTAAAAGAAATTAATAACCTAAAAAAATAGAAGGCTGCGCTTAATTTATGGAGAGAATGTGACCTTTCACCGCCATATTTCTTCTTATTAAGGCGTCATAAAATGGAATCAACCTCCATTAAGATAATTGGTAATTTTTAAGTGAATAACATGTGTTGTTCTTTGAGATTTTATAATGACCAAGAAAAAATGAGAAAGAGATTCAAAGTGAGTAGTTGTTAAAATTATCATAAGCGTTTAATAGCGCTAGAAATTTGAAAAAATAGAGGCACACTAGTGTAGAATTCGCAGAGAATAAACTATATATATATATATATATATATATATATATATATATATATATATATATATATATATATAGATAATATAGATAAGGTAAGGTAGCTTTATAAGTAATATAAAAACTAAAGCACCTCAGTTATTTTTAAGTATTCTCGACGCCCTCCGGTAATTTCATTTAAAAAAGCTCTCAAGGTATCAAATTTATTTTAATGTAAGTCATTCCCTCTAGTGCATCTCATGGTCTGATATTTCATTACTTTTATAATGGGGAAAAACTTTCGATATTCAGGAATCAATTTTATCATATATATATATATATATATATATATATATATATATATATATATATATATATATATATATATATATATTAGACGATTCAGTCACCTGAAATCACGTCTGCCGTCATTTTTTGATGTTTTTTTTTAAAAAATTGTTATGGGTAAAAAAATCCATAAAAAAAAAATCAAAAAAAAAAAATTTGTATACTAACAGTACGAATAAATATATGTGCAAAATTATAAAATGATATCTCTTTTCTTTCTATTAAAAAAAATGAATAAAAAAATTTCTTTTTTGAAAAAATGTAACCCAAAAGACCCCTTAACTTTTTCGCATGATTATTTTTTGCAAATTTCAACGCGATTTATTTCAACAAGAGTGCATCTCTGAACTTATTTCTTTTTATGACGAAAATAACGATATATCAGGCTAATATTCAGTCAGTACTGACGTATGGGTCAGAAGTGTGCTGCGCGAATCAAGAATCCCAGGTCGGATTTTCGAAATCCAAGATTACGGAGCTAATATAGAGAATTGGGTTATTGAATTTTGTGCTTTATTGGGTTCACCATCTTGAATTTTGAAATTTTGACCTTGGATTCGTGATTAACTACCCCAAAAACCCCCATATAACAAAATTTATACAAATCGGTTGATTTTCAAAAATGTCGTCCGCCATCTTGGTTCCGCCATCTTTAATTTGGCAAACCTGTCCTCTAATTCTTAATCAGCAACTCCAAAAATCTCCATATACCGAATTTGGTGCAAATTGGTTGAATTTCCGCCATATTTAACTTGATAACTTTGGAAATTTGATCTCTAATTTGTAATCAACAACCCCAAGAACCCGCGTATACCAAATTTAGTGAAAATTAGTTGATTTGTAAAAAAATACGTTTCCATATTGGATCTGCCATTTTGAATTTTGCAAATTCGACCATGGATTTGTGATCAACGAGCCCAAAGACCCCCGTATACCAAATTTGGTGCAGATCGGTTTAATTTCAAAAATTCGGCCACCGTATTGGAATTTTGACCGCCATATTGGATCCGTCATGTTGGATTTTGTCAACCTACCACGCCAGCCTTTTAGGGGCGTCAATCAGCTAAGAGTTGAGTCAAAAACGACCCGATTGGTTTGCGAATTTTTATTTTTTCCAGCTTTTTAGCTAGACACTCGATTTTTCTACGGCTTCCGATCGCCATATTAGATCAGCCATATTGGATTTTTCATAGGCGCACTCAGCATTTGAAAGTAGACGCTCCAAGCTTTAAAAAGAGCCCTTGGTCGATTTTTTTGGTTGCTTCAAATTTTGGTCATAGCTCTTATCTGGTTGACACGGATTATCCGATATATATATATATATATATATATATATATATATATATATATATATATATATTATAACTAAGAGTATAATCTCTATTGTAATATAAGATGGAATTTTTGCCTTTTCCTGATAGCCAATCCAAAAATATAACGGAATTTTAAATAGAATATTTAGTTCCGTTCCTCGATGCAATAGGGACATATTTATGAATATAAACGTTGTATTGACTAATTAATTTTGATCTAGTTCAGACGAATGTTACTAATGATGCATATTTAATTTGAAGAGTGTGTAATATGTATTTTGCTGTCTATTCCCCTTCAGCGAGTCAAATCTATTCTCCACTTTTCTCCTGACCAACCGAAAACCAATTAAAAAACATTTAATATCTTCCGTTCTAATTATAAAACCTAAATTTGATCCTCATTAAAAAATTCCACCAAAGGGTTCCACCCCTGGAATTATATATGCAGCCACGTATACCAGCACGTATCATCTTACTTAAACACAAATATAATTTAATACCATCAGCAACGTATCATTTTACATAACATTAGATTAATAGCGACGATACGCGTAATTTTTACGGTAACTGTTAAGTATTAGAGAGTTTAGTAGGCATTAGGACGGGAGCTGTAAAGGAATTAAGCGCGCTCTATGAGAGAGTGGTCACGCTACGGATGATTGGTTGATATATTTACTTCTTCTTCTTCTTCTTCGAGTGTGCTATGCCACATGTCGGCGATCATGTCAGCCTGTCTAGATATGGTTGCGGCGTCTGATATACCACACCAGTTTCTTATATTGCGGAGCCATGAGTGGTGTTTTCGACCTGGCCCTCGTCTACTTTCAATTTTTCCCTGTAGTATGGAGTAGCGAGGTCCTCTTAGTATATGCTCTAGATATGACACTTTTCGTTGTTTTACAGTGTCCATTAGTTGTATTTCTACGCCAGCTCCTCGTAGAAGTTCATCATTCGTTATGTGAGCAGCCCAGGGGATACGCAGTAGTCGGCGTAGTGTCCACAATTCAAAAGCTTCGATCGGATTCAACGTCCCAGCCTTAAGTGATCAAGTTTCAACACCATATAGTAGGATAGGCCATACATAACACTGAACCACACGTATTCGGGTGTGTAGTGGCATATTTCCGTGAAGGAGACGATTCTTAAGCTTAAAGAAAGTTGTTTTTGCACGACCAATTCCTTCCTTTACTTCTTCGTCACATTCCCACTTTTCATTCAGAATAGCACCAAGATACGTAAACCATGTGACACGTTCAATATTTTCCCCGCGATGTTAAGAGGGGTGATGTACTAATGCCTACTAATCACCATCATTTTTGTTTTGGCATTATTAATATATAACCTGAACTGTTCATCGCACTCGTTGAGTTTTCTTAATATTAACTGGAGATCTTTAAAGTTGTTAGCTAAGACTGCAGTATCATCTGCATAGCGCATTCAGATCTCAGCTAACTGTTGCCAATAAAGTTCTCTTATTATTGTAATATCTTTATCATCTATACCGATCTCCTGTGCTTTACGTTATCAAAAGCTTTCTGATAGCCAGTAAAGCAAATCAAAACTTCTTACCTTTGGTCATAGCACTTTTGCACAAGTAATTTCATTGAGAAGAGAGCTTCTCTATTGTCACATCCCTTGATAAAGCCAAAGTGTGTGTCGCCACTCATATCCTCACACTCTCTGTATATTCTTGAATGAATTATTCGAAGGAAAGTTTTAAGAGCGTGGCTCATCAAGCTTATGACTCTGTAGTCTTCCCAGCTCTTGGGGTTTGTTTTCTTTGGGATAGTAACAAACGTAGACTTTAACCAATCCACTGGGATTTGCCCAGAGTCATACATCACATTACAGAGATATGTAAGTTGTTTAATATCGACTTGTTTTAAAACTTCTACATATATATCATCGTTGAGAAACGGTTGTTAAAGAGGTTAAAACCAATAATGGAATGTAACAAACTGATCCCAGAATACCAATTCGGTTTCCGACAAAAACACTGTACAGTAGACCAAGTACATAGGATTACTGATATAATCGAGAAAGCCCTTGAGGAGAAACAAATATGTTCAACTGTATTTTTAGACGTAGCCCAGGCCTTCCACATGGTGTGGCATAAAGGCCTGATACACAAATTAAATGGATTACTACCGAAGCAGTAAGTGGAAATATTGACCTCTTATATTACTGAGCGGACATTCAGAATAAAACAAGAGTACTCACAACTGAAAGATGTAAAAGCAGGGGTCTTACAAGGTAGCGTACTGGGACCAGTCTTATATGTACTATACACAAGTGATATTCCTTGTATGGATAATTCAACAATAGCAACCTTTGCCGACGATACAGCTATATTGTCTGTCAGCAAGGAACCAGAAACAGCCACTGGAAGGCTACAAGAAGATTGCAACAAATTCTTAGAATGGGCAGAAAAATGGAAAATAAAACTAAATGAAATCAAGTCGATACATGTAAATTTCACGAACAGAAAGATTAAAACTCCACCAAGGCTTTTGCTAAACGATAACACTGTCCCGCTTGATAATGATGACTTTGGACGCAAAATTATTATGGAACAAACATATTAACAAGAAAAAAACAGAACTCAAACTCAAATACAGACAATATTATTGGTTAATAGGAAGAAGCTCAAAATTATCAATACAGAATAAACTCCTGATCTACAACCAAGTTATCAAACCAATCTGGACCTATGGAGCTCAACTCTGGGGATGTGCCAGCAAGTCAAATATCAAACACATACAAAAGTTTCAAAATAAAGTATTGAGAAATGTGATCAATGCTCCATGGTACATTAGAGACAAAGATATTCATGCAGATCTAAAAGTCCCACTCGTTATAGACGTAATCAAGGAAAAGGCTATTAAACATGAAGAGAAACTTCACTGCCACCCAAACGCAGAAGCCCTTCAGCAGCTGGACAACCAGAATCTCGTCCGAAGACTGAAGAGAACCAAGCCGTTTGAACTAGTGTAGTGCTGTGTGAAAGCAGAGCATGTGTCTGGTTTAGGTTAGCTTAAGACAACAAAACAAACTAAGGGACATCATTGGATAACTTTAGAAGTTAAGAAATTAGATTGTATTCGGAAAAAATTAATGGTTGGTCACTTGTGACCAGTTTTAGTTGGAAACGTGTAACTAGGCCTATACGTAATATATATATATATATATATATATATATATATATATATATATATATATATATATATATATATACAGGGTGTCCAAGATAAGGATCCTAAGCATGGGGATCTCGGAAACAGTTGGAGATACGAGGTCGGTTAAATTAGAGAAAAGTTGCGCAATTTAGTGCTAAATTAAACGCAGTTAAAAAAATTTAAAAATTTCAAACACTTCCGGAGATTTCCGGAAAAAGACGAAATTTGGCAAAATCGTTTTTAATTTTTGCAGGCTTTATTTAAAGAGATATCAGAAAATAAAAGGTAGATTCTCATTGCCACTTTTTATTTTTTATAATATGGTCTAAACAAAATTTAAATCCGACGTTTCGTTTCTGAGATACCATCATGAACTTTCATTTTTTATATGGAACAAAAAAAAGTATCCCATGTATTTGATAGCATTTTTCATTACAAATTCAACGATGTATCACCCTTGCATATCGAATACGTAGTTCAAGTACTTTCCATAAGAGCTCCATGAGAGCGAGAGAGAAAGGTATATCAGTTTTATAAAAGCCAATGAACTACACACTTGATATGCAAGTGTGATACACCGTTGAATTTGTAATAAAAAATGCTATCAAATACATGGGATACTTTTTTTTGTTCCATATAAAAAATGAACGTTCATGATGGTATCTCAGAAACGAAACGTCGGATTTAAATTTTGTTTAGACCAAATTATTAAAAATAAAAAGTGGCAAGAAGAATCTACCTTTTATTTTTTGATATCTCTTTAAATAAAGCCTACAAAAATGAAAAACGATTTTGCCAAAATTCTGTTTTTTCCGGAAATCTCCGGAAGTATTTTGAATTTTTAAAATTTTTAAATTGCGTTTAATTTAGCACTAAATTGCGCAACTTTTCTCTAATTTAACCGACCTCGTATCTCCAACTGTTTCCGAGATCCCCATGGTTAGGATCCTTATCTTGGACACCCTGTATATCGTCGTGACTTGTACTTTTACCATTCTTCATACAGTTCATTGCGTACCTGACTTCAGATTCAAGAATTTTTGGACTACTCATGTTTTCAGTGTCATTCGTCGGGACTTCTATTCGTTGATCACTGAACAAAGTCTCCGCATAGTTCTTCCAAGTTTCCTCGTCGGTATCTAATATCGGTCTTCCTTGTCTATTTATTATTGACGACAATGCCGTTGTCCTATTTGTTCTAGTTATTTCCTTGATTTTTCTATGGAAATTAAAGGAGTCATGCAGATAATGAAGTCTTTCAGCCTCGTCACATTGAGTCCGACGTTCAGTCATCAAGTTCAATATTTCGTCGGTAATCCATGGTTTGATTTTTCCTTGTTTCGGTAGACCAAGAACATTTTCAATCACAGATCGTATGGAAGTGTATTTCTTGGATCCAAAAAATTGACAGGTAAAGTACAAGTATTAAAAAGCATTTTCTGCAGATTTGCGGAGGTTGGCAATCATAATAGCTATTTTAATTTTTGAGGCAGTTGCTCTAAATAGTTGTTTTGAACTGCATCCAAACCATTCCCTTAGGTTTTTTAGCCATGAAATTCGTCGTCGTCCCACGCCTCTTCTGCCACTTATTTTGCCCTGGATTATGAGCCGTAAGATGCTGTACCTTTCTCCTCGCATAGTGTGTCCGAAATATTGCAGTTTTCTCTGTTTTACTGTTATCTCGACTTCCTTTTCTTTCCCCATTCTTCTCAACACTTCGGCGTTCGTAACTCGATCCACCCACGAAATCTTCTGAATTCTTCTATAGGTCCACATCTCAAAAGAGTTAAGTCTTCTCATTGCCTCTCGATTCAGTGTCCATGCTTCCATTCCATAATATTGAACACTATATACGTAACATTTAGTCAGTCGTATTTTCAGGGCTAACGTTAGATCTTTGCTGCAGATAACCTTTTTCATTCTAATAAAGTTGGCACGTGCTTTCTCGATTCTGGTTTTTATTTCGACGGTATAGTCATTATTTTCTGTTATTAGGGTTCCCAAGTAAGTGTACTTCTTAACTCTTTCTATGTGCTGGTCTCCTACCATTAGAGTTTCATTATTATTGGTGTTGTTCTTAGTAATTATCATGAACTTGGTCTTTTTCGTGTTAAGAGAGAGTCCATATTTTCCACTGACTTTCAATATTTTATTCATTATCTTTTCTAGGTCTTTCAAACTATCAGCTATTATTACGGTGTCATCTGCATACCTAATATTGTTGATTAAAACTCCGTTTACTTTTATCCCTGCTGTTTCAGATTCAAGACTTTCCAATATGATCTCTTCAGAATAAGCGTTTAATAGTAAAGGTGACAATATACAACCTTGTCTGACTCCCCTTTGTATTTCCACATCTCCGGATATTTCCTGTCCAAATCTTACTGCCGCTCGCTGATTGTAATACAGATTTGATATCAACCGTAAATCTCTTTCATCCAAATTTTTGCTTCTGAATATCTCTATTAGTTTGTCATGCTTGACCCTATCAAAAGCTTTGTTGTAATCTATGAAGCAGACATAGAGGTCCTGATTGATATCTAAGCATCTTTGAGTAAGCACATTAAAAGCAAATAATGCTTCTCTTGTACCTACCCCGTTCCGGAAGCCAAACTGTGTGTCATTAATATCCAGCTCCAATTTGGAATGTATTCTAGCGTGTACAATGTTTAAAAGGGTTTTCAAAGTATGTGACATGAGACTGATTGTTCGATAGTCACTGCATTCTTTTGAATTTGCTTTCTTTGGTAAACATATGAATGTTGATGTTAACATTTCTCGGGGGATAGTTCCTGTCGTGTAAATTGTATTAAATAATCTCACCAATAAATCCAAATTTTTGTCATTGATCAGCTTCAACAACTCACCTGGCATTTCATCTGGACCAACAGCTTTATTAGTTTTTATCGACCTTAATGCATAAATGACCTCTGCTTTAGTAATTTCAGGCCCTATGTCACCACCCAGACTGTTTATAGAAGAATTTTCGTGTCTTTGATCTTCAAATAGTTTTTCTATGTATTCTTTGCAACGCCATTATGAATTTTTGAAAAAAAAAACGTTTTTTTTTATCCAAAATTAATCTTTATTTTGAGATCGGAAATGATACATCTAAATCCAACGCACGCATTAAAAAAAATTTTATCTCCATCCGGTGAAAAGTTATCGCAATTTTTTTGGTGCAAAAATTGGTTTTTGAAAAATTTCTCGGCCCATGATTGAAAAAAAAAAATTTTTTAATAGATCTTTGAAATATAAAACAATAGAAACAATTTCCATTAAAATTGAGCATTGCATCTTAATTAGGAAAGCGGAAAATTGAGGTTGAATTTTCAATTTTGACATCTAATTTTTGTCGGAAAATGAAAAACTCACAGATTCCGGGTTTGACATACTTTTTTAGAATGATAATACCTATATTGATATTAAATTTTAAGTCAGTAATTTGTAAAAAAATGTTTAAAAACAAAAATCGCAAATTTTGTGGAAAAAAGAGTATATCTCGATAACTAGTGGCGCCACCTATAACTTATATTACATGAATCGATAGGTTTTTTAATTCTCTACAACTTTTATTTAAAACATTTTTCGATACAACTTTTACTTTTCGAAATAAACTCAAAACACAGAAAATCGTGACCATTTGTGGTCCGCCATTTTTCTTGCACAGGTCTTTCCGAGTTACAATCGAGTTATGTTAGAAAGCTATTTTTTTTTCAATTTCATCTAATCAACAAATGGTAGTATAAATCGAAAGAAAGTGCCAAGAGTCAGATTCTCGTTTACACTCTGTATAAATTTATACATTTTTAAAAACTAAATTCTCAAAAATGTGCTCGGTAAGGTCATTCGAAATTCCGCGATAGCATATAGTAAAACCAGGAAATTCAGTGTCTCAAAAATCTTAATTTACAACATTTATCTAGTGCATACAAACATTCCAAATTTTATGGGTCACTGACTTTTAGATAAGGTTGTCATTCATATTATAAATACACCCAGTTATCTTTATGTCTGGTAGGATGTAAATATTGCCTTTTAAAAGTGATTCAACCAAAACAAATTCTGTTTTAAACGAAATTAACATCGCCAATGAATTTCAAGAACATTTCGATGTTGTTCACGTAAGTTATTTTAATATGTCGGATCTTAAAGCTAAAGTAAACTCGTAAAAAATAGTTGGAGATCAATAAAATTTATTATATGGCTTCAGTCCCGGACGGGATTGTAAAATATTTCGTTGATGGGTTGTACCTTAAAGTTTTACTACCAATGTACGTGTTCTTTTCTATGAAAACATCGTTGAATTTAAAGCAATAGATCTATAATATTGTCGAAGTTATAATTTACTATGATTAGGCTGTTAAAGGAATTTTTCTGTGTGTCAAATTTATAACCGCAATTGCTTCTTTTAGTTTTTATGTAGTGTAGTTTTTTTTTTGCATTCATCTTATATTGTAAAATGAATTTTCCAAAGAATGAGTTAATAGATATGATTTATACAATAGGAGAGTCTCAAAAAAATTGCCTTCTTGCTCAAAGAATTTACAAAATGAAGTATCCTGATCGACGCCAGCCTAATACCCATACTTTTCAAAACTTAATGCAAAGATTTGATTCTTCTGCTACTGTTGATTATCCAAAACGTAAAGTGGTCAACAAATAGTAACTAATGAAGAAAAAGAACTACAAGTATTGTTAAATGTTCAGGAAAATTCTTATATTGGTAGCCGTCAGTTAACAGCATTATGTGAAACATCACAATCCACCGCTAATCGTACTACCAAGAAATATAGGTATCATCCATATCACATGGAATTACACCAAGAATTGCATGGACAGGATTTTGAAAGTCGTGTAAACTTTTGTCGTACAATAAATGCGGAGATTCAATGAAATCCAAATTTATTATGCAAGGTAATGTTTAGTGATGAAGCTACTTTTAGAAGTAACGGTGCCGTAAATAGACGCAAACCCATTTTGGATTAGAGAAGTGCAACATCAAAACCACTGGTCATTAAATGTTTGGTGTGGTATTCATCATAATCGAATTATTGGACCCCACTTTTTTAATGAACCACTAAATGGCCATAGTTACCTGAACTTTCTACAAGAAGAACTACCCCAACTGCTTCAAGGTCTCGATAGGGATGAGCTCGACAGTATGTGGTTCCAGCACGATGGTGCGCCTCCGCATTACCATCGTGAAGTTCGTGCGTTTTTGGACCAACGATATCCACAAAAATGGATTGGACGTGGGGGTTTCATTGAGTGGCCACCAAGGTCTTGCGACATCACCCCATTAGATTTCTACCTATGGGATTATATTAAAAATAAGGTGTATGTTAATCCACCAACAACAGTGGAAGATATGCGAAACAGGATTAGGGATACCTGTAGAACAATAACGCCACTAATTTTGTCCAGGGTCCGAGAAAATATGCAAAAAAGACTAAATTTGTACATTGCACAAGAGGGTCGTTTATTCGAACACTTATTAAAAAGAAATAATTAATCTCAGTATTTAATAGGTAATTTTTTTGTTTCAATTTAGTATAAAAGTAAATATGTATTTGCCTTGTCGTTATTGTTGTGTTAATTTTTTCACATTATGTTTAATTAAACTATTGCCGTTGTAATATAACGAATAATATATTTCATCATATTTAACCACATTCTGTTTGTTTCTCTAGTTTCTTTTTATTATTTTACATGGCTACTATGATAATGAAGACTATTTCTGTAAAAAAGTATGGAAAATAAGAAAAACTGAAATATCTCAAAAACTATTATAAATAGGTATAGGATATATTGAACAAAACTTTTAGGGTTTTTATTACTCTATTAAATAACATGAAAATATACAGGGTGTACCGTTTAAAAAAAAAGATATTTATTCATTTAAACTTGTTCAAATTTGAGCCGATGTGTTCAATACCCTGTAGCTTTTATTGCAAATATTAGGTAAAAATTATGTTAACTTGTCCTTGGCCTTGCTAAATTCCAAATTTGAATATATTTGTCACAAAATTGAAAACGTTATTTAGGATTGAATTGATGCTTGAAAATGTGACTTTTTTTCTTTAAACTTAATTATCTCAGAAACTATAAAGTTTTGTTATAGTAAACCCTTAATAAAAAAGATTTAAAATTATAAGCTAAATCGAAAATACGATTCGTATATAGGGTATTCTATTTAAAAAAATACAACTTTATGCTGTCCTAGTTTTTTGGCTCACCCTGTAGAGTCCTAAATATTTTTAAATTCTGCGTAAAAATAAACTGTATCAAACGATAAATATAGTTCCTTTGTAAATTTCACCGAAAAGGCACAAACTTACTTCATCCAATCGTTGACTCACGCTGTACATACAAAAAACATACATACCCGACGAATTGAGAACCTCCTTCTTTTAGAAGTCGGTTAAAAAAGCACTGGTACTGCAAATAACGTTATAATTAGCGTTACCGTTCTTATTCCCGCGATCCTCCCCCTTTAATAAGGGACATTTTAACCAAACCTTTTAAAACGCCACCAGCGTAAAAAGACTTTTTGACACGATAATATCTCGGCTATTATTCGTGAGTTCGAAGCGTCAAAGCCCGGCTTAAGTGCTTAAAATTAATTAGGCCGGGGCCATTCTGATCGCTCGGTTGCGCTCGTGTGAACAGAGCTTAATTCTATGTGATTAAACTGTTCGAATTTTGTAGGTAATGAATGAAATTTTGTTGCTTTGAAGTTTAAATTAAAAAAAATCAGTTTTTTTTTGGGTACGTTGAAAAAAATTTCTTTGAGTCAACTATTTCCTTTGAATTCTCAGTGAAATGCACGCTGTGCTTTGAAATGGATACCATTAGGATCCTGTGAATTCCATATATCAATCGCTAAAAAGTAAAGGACTATGAAGAATCTATATGTTCGATCTTATCGTGGTAATAAAAACATCCCGCGATAGATCTCTATTAAGAAACGTTCCATGGAAAAATATATTCACGGTCGACTGGATTCAATCTAGAAACGTAAAATGTCCGGAAAGTCATGGGGTGTTGTCCTTTGGCGTCGGACATAAAAAGTGTATTTTGTCGTGATAATAGGCTCGGCAGTATCTTTATCGTGGGCTTTGATAGGCTTTAAAAGCACTTAGAAGGATTTTGGGAATTAGAGGACTGAGAAAGAAATGTTGTATCCAATGAAAGGAACCGTTTTAGTGTATTTTGGGGACATGGTGCGGGGTAAAATTTACGGAAACCAACTCAACCAGGGTCGCCAGGTTTTTAATTGAAAATACGGATACATCAGTCAAATAAGCATTTTGCCGAGACACTCAATGATCCAGGCAGAAACCTGGATTTTCGGGTAATATAGGCTTATAGAAATAAACTGTATATGTTCTCTGCACGAGATTTTGTGTCATAAACTTTTTGTAAACAATTAAAGGTCGAAAAATGCATTTTTTTGCACTTTTTTGCTTACCAGTAAAAACTAAAGAAGTTTTTTGACAAAATGGAATAGCCAGCTTGTAGAGAATTGAAAAAACCACAAATTGGTTTTTTAGTGATCTCGATATTTTTGTTTGTTGCTGAGAAAAATTCAAAACAGAGTCAAAATTGTTATAATATTCAATTAATAATAACTATTGCTAAATGCAACCTACGAATTTGTTTTTAGGTAAAAAGTTGGGTCTTTTAGTACTTAATATGTGGTAAAAATTTCAGATCGATTTATCAAATAGTTTGTGCAAAATTTAATTTGTTTATCACAGGCGAGCGAATTTTGCAATAACATTCTAGCTTCATCGATGAAGGTACACCGATTCTGAGCACATCTCATGAAATAGGAACTCTTCTTCTATGAGAAGTATCACATGGAATTGAGGAAAATTAATTTTAAATTTGTTTAAACTTCATTAGAAAACCACTATCATTTTTACCTTGTAAACTAATTAAATAACTTTTTTGTTTTTGCCGATAAAAAAGTTTTGTCTTTTTTCTGTTTCAGCTGGCATTTTTAGACACAAAAAAACGGCTTAGGTCAATATGCGCCAAAGTTAACATTTTTTTTTTTAAATTCATTCCTATATTGTTAATAACAATTAAGAAACGAAACTAGCTCCATTCGAAAGTTTAAGAGTTTAGGTTTAGATGTGATTTGTCCGGAAAATGATAACACAAAAACAATAACTTCAGTGAAGTTTAAAAAATGATTATTGTTTAAAAGACGACGCGGCAGAAAGATGAGGGACTCAGGGCACTCAGGGATTGTAAGAAAAGCTTTAAAAGTGTTTTAGATATCTGCAAAAAAATCATAGTTCAACAATTATAACACTAACAATTTATTTTAAGGGTGTACATCCGCTACAGTTAAAAAAAGAAATTTTCTTGTTAATTTAAAAAATCACTATGCACTTTTAAGGCCACCCAGCACTCAGGGATTTTAAGAAGAGCTTTAAAAGTGTTTTAGATATCTGCAAAAAATTCATAGTTCAACAATTATAACACTAACAATTTATTTTAAGGGTGTACATCCGCTAAAGTTAAAAAAAGAAATTTTCTTGTTAATTTAAAAAATCACTATGCACTTTTAAGGCCACCCAGCACTCAGGAATTTTAAGAGAAGCTTTAAAAATATTTTAGGTATCTGTAAAAAATTCACGGTTCAGCAATTATAACGCTAACAATTTATTTTAAGGGTGTACATCTACTGGCGTTAAAAAAAGATAATTTCTAGTTAATTTAAAAATTCACTATGCATTTTTAAGGCCACCCAGCACTCAGGGATTTTAAGAAAAGCTTTAAAAGTGTTTTAGATATCTGCAAAAAATTCATAGTTCAACAATTATAACACTAACAATTTATTTTAAGGGTGTACATCCGCTAAAGTTAAAAAAATAAATTTTCTTGTTAATTTAAAAAATCATTATGCACTTTTAAGGCCACCCAGCACTCAGGAATTTTAAGGAAAGCTTTAAAAATATTTTAGGTATCTGTAAAAAATTCACGGTTCAGCAATTATAACGCTAACAATTTATTTTAAGGGTATACATCCACTGAAGTTAAAAAAAGGAATTTTCTTGCTAATTTAAAAAATCACTATGCACTTTCAAGGCCACCCAGCACTCAGGGATTTTAAGAGAAGCTTTAACAGTGTTTTCGATATCTGCAAAAAATTCACAGTTGAACAATTAATACGCTAACAATTTATTTTAAGGGTGTACATCCACTGAAGTTAAAAAAAGAAATTTTCTTGCTAATTTAAAAAATCACTATGCACTTTTAAGGCCACCCAGCACTCAGAAATTTTAAGAGAAGCTTTAAAAGTGTTTTAGATATCTGCAAAAAATTCATAGTTCAACAATTATAACACTAACAATTTATTTTAAGGATGTGCATCCGCTAAAGTTAAAAAAATAAATTTTCTTGTTAATTTAAAAAATCATTATGCACTTTTAAGGCCACCCAGCACTCAGGAATTTTAAGAGAAGCTTTAAAAATGTTTTGGGTATCTGCAAAAAATTCACAGTTCAACAATTATTACGCTAACAATTTATTTTAAGAGTGTATATCCACTAAAGTTAAAAAAAGAAATTTTCTTGTTAATTTAAAAAATCACAATACACTTTTAAGGCCACCCAGCACTCTCAGAAATTTTAAGAGAAGCTTTAAAAATGTTTTAGGTATCTGTAAAAAATTCATAGTTCAACAATTATAACACTAACAATTTATTTTAAGGGTGTACATCCGCTGAAGTTAAAAAAAGAAATTTTCTTGCTAATTTAAAAAGCTACTATGCACTTTTAAAGCCACCTAGCACTCAGGGATTTTAAGAAAAGCTTTAAAAGTGTTTTAGATATCTGCAAAAAATTCATAGTTCAACAATTATAACACTAACAATTTATTTTAAGGGTGTGCATCCGCTAAAGTTAAAAAAATAAATTTTCTTGTTAATTTAAAAAATCATTATGCACTTTTAAGGCCACCCAGCACTCAGGAATTTTAAGAGAGGCTTTAAAAATGTTTTGGGTATCTGCAAAAAATTCACAGTTCAACAATTATTACGCTAACAATTTATTTTAAGAGTGTATATCCACTAAAGTTAAAAAAAGAAATTTTCTTGTTAATTTAAAAAATCACAATACACTTTTAAGGCCACCCAGCACTCTCAGAAATTTTAAGAGAAGCTTTAAAAATGTTTTAGGTATCTGTAAAAAATTCATAGTTCAACAATTATAACACTAACAATTTATTTTAAGGGTGTACATCCGCTGAAGTTAAAAAAAGAAATTTTCTTGCTAATTTAAAAAATCACTATGCACTTTTAAGGCCACCCAGCACTCAGGGATTTTAAGAATAGCTTTAAAAGTGTTTTCGGTATCTGCAAAAAATTCACAGTTCAACAATTATTACGCTAACAATTTATTTTAAGGGTGTATATCCACTAAAGTTAAAAAAAGAAATTTTCTTGTTAATTTAAAAAATCACAATTCACTTTTAAGGCCACCCAGCACTCTCAGAAATTTTAAGAGAAGCTTTAGAAATGTTTTAGGTATCTGTAAAAAATTCACAGTTCAACAATTATAACGCTAACAATTTATTTTAAGGGTGTACATCCACTGAAGTTAAAAAAAATAAATTTTCTTTTTGATTTCAAAAATTACTATGCATTTTTAAGGCCACCCAGTGCTCAGGGATTTTAATAAAAGCTTTAAAAGTGTTTTAGATATCTGCAAAAAATTCATAGTTCAATAATTATAACACTAACAATTTATTTTAAGGGTGTACATCCGCTAAAGTTAAAAAAAGAAATTTTCTTGTTAATTTAAAAAATCACTATGCACTTTTAAGGCCACCCAGCACCCAGAAATTTTAAGAGACGCTTTAAAAATGTTTTAGGTATCTGTAAAAAATTTACAGTTCAGCAATTATAACGCTGACAATTTATTTTAAGGTTGTACATCCCCTGAAGTTAAAAAAAAGAAATTTTCTTGCTAATTTAAAAAATCACTATGCACTTTTAAGGCCATCCAGCACTCAGGAATTTTAAGAGAAGCTTTAAAAATGTTTTAGGTATCTGTAGAAAATTCACAGTTCAGCCATTATAACGCTGACAATTTATTTTAAGGGTGTACATCCGCTGAAGTTAAAAAAAGAAATTTTCTTGCTAATTTAAAAAATCACTATGCACTTTTAAGGCCACCCAGCACTCACGGATTTTAAGAAAAGCTTTAAAAGTGTTTTAGATATCTGCAAAAAATTTATAGTTCAACAATTATAACACTAACAATTTATTTTAAGGGTATACATCCGCTAAAGTTAAAAAAAAATTTTCTTGTTAATTTAAAAAATCACTATGCACTTTTAAGGCCACCCAGCACTCAGAAATTTTAAGAGACGTTTTAAAAATGTTTTAGGTATCTGTAAAAAATTCACAGCTCAGCAATTATAACGCTGACAATTTATTTTAAGGGTGTACATCCACTGAAGTTAAAAAAAGAAATTTTCTTGCTAATTTAAAAAATCACTATGCACTTTTAAGACCACCCAGCACTCAGAAATTTTTAGGCAAGCTTTAAAAATGTTTTAGGTATCTGTAGAAAATTCACACTTCAACAATTATTATGCTAACAATTTATTTTAAGGGTGTACATCCACTAAAGTTAAAAAAAGAAATTTTCTTGTTAATTTAAAAAATCACTATGCACTTTTAAGGCCACCTAGCACTCAGGGATTTTAAGAGAAGCTTTAAAGGTGTCTTAGGTATCTGTAAAAAATTCACAGTTCAACAATTATAACGCTAACAATTTATTTTAAGGGTGTACATCCACTGAAGTTAAAAAAATAAATTTTCTTTTTAATTTAAAAAGCTACTATGCACTTTTAAAGCCACCCAGCACTCAGGGATTTTAAGAAAAGCTTTAAAAGTGTTTTAGATATCTGCAAAAAATTCATAGTTCAACAATTATAACACTAACAATTTATTTTAAGGGTGTACATCGGCTAAAGTTAAAAAAATAAATTTTTTTGTTAATTTAAAAAATCATTATGCACTTTTAAGGCCACCCAGCACTCAGGAATTTTAAGAGAAGCTTTAAAAATGTTTTGGGTATCTGTAAAAAATTCACAGTTCAGCAATTATAACGCTGACAATTTATTTTAAGGGTGTACATCCGCTGAAGTTAAAAAAAGAAATTTTCTTGCTAATTTAAAAAATCACTATGCACTTTTAAGGCCACCCAGCACTCAGGGATTTTAAGAATAGCTTTAAAAGTGTTTTCGGTATCTGCAAAAAATTCACAGTTCAACAATTATTACGCTAACAATTTATTTTAAGGGTGTATATCCACTAAAGTTAAAAAAAGAAATTTTCTTGTTAATTTAAAAAATCGCAATACACTTTCAAAGGCCACCCAGCACTCAGAAATTTTAAGAGAAGCTTTAAAAATGTTTTAGGTATCTGTAAAAAATTCACAGTTCAACAATTATAACGCTAACAATTTATTTTAAGGGTGTACATCCACTGAAGTTAAAAAAATAAATTTTCTTTTTGATTTAAAAAATTACTATGCATTTTTAAGGCCACCCAGTACTCAGGGATTTTAATAAAAGCTTTAAAAGTGTTTTAGATATCTGCAAAAAATTCATAGTCCAACAATTATAACACTAACAATTTATTTTAAGGGTGTACATCCGCTAAAGTTAAAAAAAGAAATTTTCTTGTTAATTTAAAAAATCACTATGCACTTTTAAGGCCACCCAGCACTCAGGGATTTTAAGAAGAGCTTTAAAAGTGTTTTAGATATCTGCAAAAAATTCATAGTTCAACAATTATAACGCTGACAATTTATTTTAAGGGTGTACATCCCCTGAAGTTAAAAAAAAGAAATTTTCTTGCTAATTTAAAAAATCACTGTGCACTTTTAAGGCCACCCAGCACTCAGGAATTTTAAGAAAAGCTTTAAAAATGTTTTAGGTATGTGTAAAAAATTCACAGTTCAGCAATTATAACACTGACAATTTATTTTAAGGGTGTACATCCCCTGAAGTTAAAAAAAAGAAATTTTCTTGCTAATTTAAAAAACACTGTGCACTTTTAAGGCCACCCAGTACTCAGGAATTTTAGGAGAAGCTTTAAAAATGTTTTAGGTACCTGTAAAAAATTCACAGTTCAACAATTATAACGCTAACAATTTATCTTAAGGGTGTACGTCCACTGATGTTAAAAAAATAAATTTTCTTGTTATTTTAAAATTCACTATGCAGTATTAAGGTCACCCAGCACTCAGGGATTTTAAGAGAAGCTTTAAAAGTGTCTTAGGTATCTGTAAAAAATTCACAGCTCAACAATTATGACGCTAACAATTTATTTTAAGAGTGTACATCCACTGAAGTTAAAAAAAGGAATTTTCTTTTTAATTTAAAAAATTACTATGCACAAATTGAACATTTAATTTGTATAAACATTTTTTTCCACACAATTTTTTCATTAAAAATCAGTAATTTTTGTGCTATTTTTATTGGCAAACATGATTATAAGTCGGGAAAATTGAATAAATAAATTATTGTTATAAAACATTAATATTCGTTACACTGCGTGTAAAAAAAGCTGTATACGTAAGTATTGTTTATTACCGTTATATATATATATATATATATATATATATATATATATATATATATATATATATATATATATATATATATATATATGACGACGACTGGAGAGAGTGAAGAACCCATCGGAAGCTCGTCGTCTTTTTAAAAGTAAACAATACGCAGGCAATGGGCTTTATAATATAAAAATCTTCAAAAAATGAACCGAAATTGATTTCTGTAAATTGCAGCCTTTCAGTAATTTGGACGAAATCTGGAAAAAAAGATTTTCTTTTAAAGAGAGTGGCTGAATAAGAAAGAAAAAATTTTTGAGAAAAGTCAAATATTCTCTTGGGTGCTTGTCATTTCTATAGGTCGTGAACTAATCTATAGTTTTAATCCACCTATTTTACACTCGAAATAGATATTATTCTATTTTAGGGTTCACTAATTCACCGTTGACTCCATTCAACCCTATTTCAGGGGTTGTTTTGAGCTATATCATAGTATTTGAGGTTGTACGATATTCTCTGATTTGAGAATCAAATTCAGTGTTGAAGATTCATCATCATCAGCTCATTTCTGTACCATAGGTCTCCTCAAGAGATCTCCATCCTTCTCTATTCTGAGCCACTGCTATCCAGGGGTTGTTTTGAGCTATATCATAGTACTTGAGGGTGTATGATATTCTCTGACTGCATTTGTCCGTTCTCGGTCGCCATTCCAAAACTTTTTCCGTCCATCTGTTTTCCCTTATTCTAGCCACATGTCCGGTCCATCTCCACTTTAACCTTGCAATGCGTACAATGACATCATCTACCCCCGTTTCGGACCCAATCTCTCAGGGACACCCCCACCATGGATTTTTCCATTCTGCGTTGTGTTATTTGCAGTTTCTTAGCAGATGTTTTCGTCAATGTTAGTGTCTCCGTTCCGTATGTTAAGACTGGAACAACACATTGGTTAAAGACTTTCCGTTTCAGGTTTATGGGTATATCTGTCTTGAATATATCCCTGAGTTTTCTACAAGCAGCCTATCCCAAAGCTATTCGTCTGGATGGCTCACTCGTCTAGTTGTCCCTGCCAATCCGAACTTCGTGACCAAGGTAGTCTTATTTCTTGGTAATTTCGATGATTTCATTTTCTTTCTTTACAGTCTCGCTTGGAACTAAATTTGTCATCATTTTTGTTTTGTTATAATTTATCTTCAGACCTGCTCTTTATGTTGCCTGTTGTAGTTCTTCTAGCGTTTCTCTGACTTCTTGTAGATCGTCTGATATTAGGACTATGTCGCCAGCGAATCTAAGATGACTTAATCTTTCCCCATCTATAATAATGCCTTTCTCTTTCCAATCCAAGTTAAAGATTACATAAGGATAACGTGGTCACCAGTGTGTGTCGCGCTATCTCGGAATTTATAATTTATATAGATAGCTGTTGTCTGTGAATTTTGCTTTTAGCTCTTAACAGCTCCACCAAGTCCATTTGGTGGCCAAAATGCGTCTGACGAGCGAAAAACATTTTTCTTTAATGGCCTGAATGAGAAAAACGATAACTATTTAAAATAATTTTTTTAGTTGACCCTGTAGATAAAGCAAAACATCCGAACATAACTTTGGCGTAGCCTACTGCAAATGAACCTCTCAAATCTAATTAAATCGAAACGGTTAAGGCAAAGCAATTAAAAATCTTGCCGCGCATGAAGCAGCTGGTTTTCAAAGAAACCACTGTTTTCTGCAATTTTATAGCCGCGTCGGGAATTCAGACTGAAACGCCGCCGAGATGATCGAAGAAGATAATTACTATACTAAACTTTACTAACACATTTTGATATGGTTTTATTTCTGTATTTTATGAACACAAAATTTTACGCCCCTGTGACTGTTCACTTTAGTTTCGGAATTTTATCAAATACATTTTTTGATTATTTCCACAATAGGCCTAAAATAACCACTACGTTCGCCACACCTCGATGCCAGATTAAGTTATCAGTGACCCTGAAAAGGTACCACTCCAATTCTTTAACGGAAACAAGAGTGTTATATAGAAAGTCGCTTTTTTTAATTGTCTCGAGCAAGTAAACAAACAGATACATTTTACTTCGTTATTATATCAGTATAAATCACTCTTTACCTCTAAATTTTTTTATTGTTCCCTGTAAGATACTTATTACATAAACCAAGTAAATATAGTATTTCAATGGATATATTTTTCATACTTTGCAAGTATCAAATTCGAAAGGAAACCGATACATTCCGCCTGCTGCGGTTCGACATATGTTAGGTTTCATATTTCACTTTATTTTTGCAATTTTCATTGAGTTGCTCATGTGTTGTAAAGGTATATATATAAATATATACATATATATATATATATATATATATATATATATATATATATATATATATATATATATATCATTAGGAAATCAAATGACCCTAATTGTTATTCCTTAATAATTACATAAGATCTGCAAAAACCAGGAAAGCCATCGGGCCTGATAATGTCCCAACCGAGCCGTTACAAATGATCCATGAGGAAAATATAGGAATCTTGGTGAAACTGTTTAATACCGTTTACGCGACTGGAGATATACCGGAAGATTTACTGAGGTCTGTATTCGTCCCAATCCCAAAAAAAACCAGGGAGCAAAGCGATGCAGTGAGTACAGACTAATAAGTCTAATGAGCCACACTTTGAAGGTCTTTCTCAGAATCATCCACAGCAGGATAAGATCTAAATGCGAAGCAGATTCAGATGAAACCCATTTCGGATTTAGGAACGCCCTAGGTACTAGATAGGCTTTATTCGCTCTAAATATACTTCTGCTAAAATTCCGGGACCAACACAAGGATGTATTCGTATGTTTTGTCGATTACGAGAAGGCCTTCGACAGAGTACAGCACAGAAAACTCATAGACATTTTAAATAACGTAGGGGTAGACAGCAGAGACGTAAGAATTATTAAAAATCTATCTGGGCAGCAGAAAGCAACAGTAAGGCTAAATGGAAAACTCACAGAAGAAAGTAAAATTCTGCGAGGCGTCAGACAGGGCTGCATACTATCTCCACTGCTTTTCAATATATATTCAGATAAAATCTTTAAACGGGCTACTCAAGAACAACGAATGGGAGTACAAATCAATGGAGAATATGTAAATACAATAGGATATGCTGACGACACTGTTATCCTAAGCGACAAACTACAAGACCTGCCACATCTATTAAACTGTGTTAACACTGAGGGTCAAGAAATGGGGCTCAACATGAATATCAAAAAGACAAAATTTATGGTCTTTAGTAGACAAC
The DNA here is from genome assembly GCA_034092305.1 of Diaprepes abbreviatus. Lineage (NCBI taxonomy): Eukaryota > Metazoa > Arthropoda > Insecta > Coleoptera > Curculionidae > Diaprepes > Diaprepes abbreviatus. The sequence goes on from JASJET010000390.1 coordinate 1,231,574, forward strand.
CTCATCTTAATGCTTCAATACAAATAGAAGGAAAAAGTATAGACAGGGTGACTCATTTTAAATATGTTGGATGTTATATCACCGAAAATCTAAACCCAGATAAAAAGATAAGGTGTAGAATAGAGAGTGCTAGAGCAACTTTTCAAAAAATGAAACCACTTTTCTGCAATGATAACCTCAACCTAAAACTACGATAGAGAATGATAAGATCATACGTCTGGCCAGTGTTACTATAGGGGGCAGAGATCTGGACAATTAAGGCTGTCACGATTAATCGGTTGGAGGCTCTCGAAATGTGGTTACACCGGCGAATGCTGAGAATACCTTGGAGAGCTAGGCAGATTAACGAAATGGTACTCAATAGGGCTGATACAACTCGTCTACTATTAAACACTGTGAAGTGTAGAAAAATCTCATATCTTGGACATATATTCAGAGGGGAGCGATATAGAATTCTTCAGCTAATTATGATGGGTAAAATAGAGGAACGTAGAGGGGTAGGAAGGAGACAGGCTTCTTGGTTGAGGAATATTTCTGAATGGACAGGTATACGTAGCGCGGGGGAACTGTTCCAGCTGGCGCAGGACCGTTGCCAATGTAATTGCCAACGTCAGGGGGCCTGGTATGGCACTTGAAGAAGAATAATTACAAATTATACTGTCCTGCATTATAACACATTTTTCCTTCCATATCCTGGCCAGAAAGGCATCAAAAATAGATTAGAAAATTGCCAAGGAAGTAATTGCTCGAATCGTATTGTGGAATATACCTAATATCATCCCCCAGCTTTTTTAAACCATCACTCTATAGAATGATCAAAGCTAGTTTAGCTGAAAAATACTCACTTTCTACTTGGAAAAGAAGTAATCTTCAGGACAAAGAGAGAAATTAATATTTGACAGAGAAACCGGGTGATAGACACATGAGAGAAACCTCTCTAGAAGTGAATCAACTCTACACCAAATTGTAACGATAGTAAAATCGGCCTTTAATAACAAGCAAATTGCGCCAATATCTCTTCTTGATAATGCTGGCGCATTTGACCATACCTCTGCCAGGAGATGTAGCTTGAAAAGCGCTTTATATAGGTGGATAAAAAACATGTTTACGAATACAATCATATCTATTGAAGGAAACTATGTAGGTGTCAATAGCCAGAAGCCTGCCCTCTTTTGTAGATTTGTGGGATTGGTGGACCTCTGGTGAACCTCAGCAATCAAGGCTATTGCAACCAAGGAGTATGCTAGTGATCTAGTTATACTCATCCATATACATTTTGTTGTCGACTTAAAATCTGGTTACATACTTCAAATGTATGTCTAATATTTCCGACTGTTCTGTATGTTCGGAAATTTCTGCATCATTTATTATTGATTAAAGTAAAAACTCTTCATAGCATGTATTTTTTGTGTTATTAATGCATCTTTTCAACCTACAAAATCGAAATTTTTTAAAAAAATACTGCTGCTTGCAGATTTAGCATTGAAAGGTAAAAATATTCCAGAAATTAGTTGTCAGAGGCCCTCCCACGAATGTTTTCCTAATGCCACATGCTTCCTACTCACACCTTTTTACATCCTTGCTACTATCAACATTTTTTGCGAATTACAAATCTAAATTATATCTTTTTACCATCAATTATTTATTTGGCAGAGTGACAGAAACATCCCACTAAACAATTAAGTTAAAATCAAGAACAAGACCCGTATGTCATTCTGAAATATTTATTTTCGGGCAATTATTTCCAGATGTATTTTAGTTTCGAAGAAAAGATTTATATATGTTGGCTATATTTAAAAAAGTATTATTACTGTTTTGAACTTGAACCGAAGCCTTCGAAATTAGAAAGAATATTATATATATACAGGGTGATTCAAAAATCGATCACGAAACTTAAGGGGGTGATTCTACTTGACAAAATAAGGGTAGAGCTTCATATAATTTTTTTTCAAAATGTCATTCGTTTTCGAGTTACAAGCCGCCCAAGTTCAAGTTTTTATTTTTTTTTTTTGAATTACTCGCTTACAGGAAAACCGATTTGACTAATATTTGAAAGATAGGCTAAGTCTTCTGCGCTTCATCATTTTAGTAACAATTCACATTGATTGTTTGCCGCTAGAGGGCACTTTACCTACATTGAAAATTGTTTTTTTGTCATAATTTTTTAGTGTTGACAGCTACAGTAGTTTTTGGCATAATTTCTGAAAGACTGATGCCAGGCCCTTAAAAAAGGTGCTCTTTATTTACATCGCTAAACCCAACGGTTTAGACGTAAATCACCCTTAAAAATTAAGTGGTAAATTTACTTTTCTCATTTCATTACCACCAGCTACCAGGTAAATAGCTATCAAAGTATACTAGAGCTGTCAGTTTAACATCAAATAAATTCGCTTTTTAAACTATTTAATTTATAATCTTAAAATAACTAATAATGGCTAATCAGTAAATATTCATATTATGGATTATTGCGATATACATTTAATTGATAAAAATTAATGAAACAGTACTAAACAAACTAAAAAAGATTCTCAAAATGTCCCCCATTTTCTTCCATACATTTCCTAACACTCTTCAAAAAATGTCGCCTAACTCGATGAAAAATTTCTGGTGTTTCTTTAATAATTTGGCACTTTTCGATTATCCTGAAGCGAAGATCCTCGACGTTGATTACTGGAATATCGTACACCAATTGTTTCAAATGACCCCAAAAGAAAAAATCCATAGGATTAAGGTCTGGTGACCTCGCTGCCCATGCCAATGGTCCACTTCGTCCTATCCATCGCTCAGGATACGTTGCATTCAAATACTGTCGGACACGTATACTAAAGTGGGGCGGAGCTCCGTCTTGGAGGATCCACATGTTGGCCCTTACTTCCAATGGCACATCTTCCAGATACAATGGGAGACGATTTTGGATAAAATCTAAGTATACGTCACCAGTTAATGGGCCATCAAAGAAATGAGGAGCAATAAGGTAATCTCCTATTATCCCTGCCCACACATTTAGTGAAAATCTACGCTGATGTTTCGTTTCTACCACATTGTTTGGGTTCTCGTAAGCATATGTGTGGATGTTGTGTAGATTTGTTATGCCATCACGAGTGAAACCAGCTTCGTCAGTGAATAATATGACGCCAATTAATCGATTATCGTGTTCATACTTAGCTAGGATCTGATTGCACATTTCCAACCGTCTCGGCCGATCATCGTCATAAAGAGCCTGCACCTTTTTTGAATGAAACGGGTAGAGTTGTTCTTCTCTTAGTATCCTCCATGAACTAGCCTGACAGAGCCGCACTTCATTCCCAATTTTTCTAGTACTAATACCTGGATTATCTTCAATAATTTCAAGCACTCTTTCTTCTTGTTGCACGTTTCTAGCAGTTCTAGGTCTTCCCCTATTTCCATTATAACTTTTAAAGGAACCACATTCCGCAAGCCTCCTGTGCATACTGGAAAATGTTTGAGCATGAGGGATATTTCTTTCCGGATAACTCTCCATATAATATCTTCTTGCCAACTCTGCATTACCATTTGCTTTTCCATAACAAAAATGGATATCACAATATTCGATATTTGAATATTGGTGATTAGCCATTATTAGTTATTTTAAGATTATAAATTAAATAGTTTAAAAAGCGAATTTATTTGATGTTAAACTGACAGCTCTAGTATACTTTGATAGCTATTTACCTGGTAGCTGGTGGTAATGAAATGAGAAAAGTAAATTTACCACTTAATTTTTAAGGGTGATTTACGTCTAAACCGTTGGGTTTAGCGATGTAAATAAAGAGCACCTTTTTTAAAGGCCTGGCATCAGTCTTTCAGAAATTATGCCAAAAACTACTGTAGCTGTCAACACTAAAAAATTATGACAAAAAACAATTTTCAATGTAGGTAAAGTGCCCTCTAGCGGCAAACAATCAATGTGAATTGTTACTAAAATGATGAAGCGCAGAAGACTTAGCCTATCTTTCAAATATTAGTCAAATCGGTTTTCCTGTAAGCGAGTAATTCAAAAAACCAAAAATAAAAACTTGAACTTGGACGGCTTGTAACTCGAAAACGAATGACATTTTGAAAAAAAATTATATGAAGCTCTACCCTTATTTTGTCAAGTAGAATCACCCCCTAAAGTTTCGTGATCGATTTTTGAATCACCCTGTATATATATATATATATATATATATATATATATATATATATATATATATATATATATATATATATATATATATATATATATATATAAAATATTCAGTAAAATTCTTATAAGGAAAACAGTGAACTATAATTTTCGCCGATTTGCGAAAGGCCTTCGCTACAGTTGAACACTGGAAAATAATGAATTCACTTTCAAATTCTATGATAAATAGCCGATACACTATAATCCTCCTACCAATACACAGTAATAAAAAACAAAGCACATTATATTGTATAGGGGCATAACCAAAGGTACCAGGAGGGGTGCAAGGGGGTGCATTTTCCAAGTTATTCACATGATTCTTTTCCATATGCCCTTCTCTACTGTCAGTTGAATTCGTGGATCTTTTTTTGCAACATTTAAATCACATTCTAATCAGTGCAGGTGCAGATCTAAGGGTGGGGGGGGGCGATTGCCCCCCCCCCCCTCAAAGAGCTTTGAGGTCACAAAAATAGACTCGATTCTGCCTCTTATACTAGGAATGTATGTGTTGCTGGCGTCTTCCGCTCCGTCGACAACTTGTTTTTCCTTGCGATCGCTCCCTCCAAAAGCATTGAGTTCAGGAAAATAAATTCGATTCTGCCTTTTATACTAGGAATGGATATGCTGCTGGGATCTCCCCCGCCATCAACAACTTCTTTTTTCTTGTATATAGCTTTGAGTTCAGGAAAATAAACTCGAATCTGCCTTTTATACGAGAAATAGGCATGTTGCTGGTGTCTACCCTACCGTCGACAACTTTTTTCTCTTGCGATACTGTACTTTTGTAATATCACCGCCCTCCTCCCCCCAAAGAGAGAGGCTTCATCCGCCCCTGAATCTGTGCAGAGGCTTATAAAAAATTAAAAAAAAAAATAAATCAACGTTGAACCCGCTGCCCCCCTCCCCCGGTATGTGGGTTTGAGGAGTTTGGATTTTTGCATACCCTTGGCATTTTTTCTGCCGACGCTTATGGGCATAATACAAGGTGACACATAATTCCAGGATTTATACGTTAACACTGGAACATGAATTCTAGCAAAAACATTAATACAACAAAGACATATTGATCTTCTTTTTAAAGCAACTTTCTGATCCGATCGAATTGATCCGATGCAGCTATATCCATTTGAAGTCCATATAATAGACGATTCTGACTGAGGTTTTTGTGGGATATAATATTTCTCATTACTTGCTGAAAGGCTGCATCCGAGATGAACCTGAGTTAGAACCGTTTATTTGTAAACTAAATCTGATGTGATTAAAACTGCATCGGATCGGTCCGATCGGATCAGAATTCTGCTTTAGAAATGAAGGGATTGAAAGATAATTTTTACAGCCAACAGGGAAGGAATAAGATGATCAACTGGTGGTTTAAAAACCAAAAATAAACTTAAAATTTAAAGATAGATTATATATATATATATATATATATATATATATATATATATGAAATAAATGCGAAACAGTAAATGCAAACTTCTCTCCATCATATCCCTTTTGTGTTAGAGGTTGCACAGTTAGAATAAACTGTAATAAAACACAATTCATCCTATTCCACCACCATCGAGATGGTGGCCTACCTGTACCACCATACCGAGAAGAAAGTCAAAGCTTACACTCCCCGCCACAGTGATACGGCAGAGATACATGTTTCGTCTCTCACTAGACTCATCAGGGTACCGACATGCACCTGGCTGTGCAAAGGACAGATCGGAAGGAAAGTATGCAACACTGAACGCGGCTTCGCCGACCTCTCGTCGGATGGCTTTTATATGTTTATACAGATTTCACGGATTCCTCCGTGTGAGCTGCATTAGCAGTGGTTATATCCACATTATGCTGTTGTAGTGCTGAAATCACATTCAGCAAACGTACAACTATATGCAACTCCGTATGTAAGTGAAATAAATGCGAAACAGCCAGGTGCATGTCGGTACCCTGATGAGTCTAGTGAGAGACGAAACATGTATCTCTGCCATATCACTGTGGCGGGGAGTGTAAGCTTTGACTTTCTTCTCGGTATGGTGGTACAGGTAGGCCACCATCTCGATGGTGGTGGAATAGGATGAATTGTGTTTTATTACAGTTTATTCTAACTGTGCAACCTCTAACACAAAAGGGATATGATGGAGAGAAGTTTGCATTTACTGTTTCGCATTTATTTCACTTACATACGGAGTTGCATATAGTTGTACGTTTGCTGAATGTGATTTCAGCACTACAACAGCATAATGTGGATATAACCACTGCTAATGCAGCTCACACGGAGGAATCCGTGAAATCTGTATAAACATATATATATATATATATATATATATATATATATATATATATATATATATGTATATATATGTATATATATATATATATATATATATATATATATATATACTTACACACAAAAAATGTTTAGAAATATTGTGAGTGCACGACAATTACCAAAAAGTGTACAGATAATCTTTTAAAGTTGAAAATGCCAGTACAAATGCATTAAACGCGTTTTTCATTCGCAGAATACCAAAACGACATTTTCAGGGAGAAACGCTCCACCCTATCTCTGTATGTTGCTTATTTTCATATGTTTAGCACGTGCTACAATCGGACGTGTGTTAATTCCCCTCAATTTAATTAAAGAAGTGATTTAAATTGACACGGAAATCAGAAAAAAATTCTTCAAATAATGATTACCATTTCGGCGTCTGTCTGTCTTTGAGTAAATGTTAATTCATTTAACCGATAAATTTGAAACTTTTTTCAAAATATATTCCTCTTCTTTACTTGTTGTCGGTTTAAAATAAAATAAATACTATGTTCATAGGATTAAGTTTATTAAGGGTTAAAGGTTGATATTCTGCAAATCATCTAAATTTGAATTATATTAAAGAATACTTTTCCATTTAGAGTTTAAATTAAATTTTTTATAGTGATACTAAAACGCGACCAATTTACTTGCGTCCAAATGAACCAACTCGAAACCACAAGTATATTAAATGCAATTTCTATGGGGACAGCGTGCGTATTTCAGTCACACATCCTTTTTGACCAGCGACATACGTTGAATTTTATCCAGACCTACCACAGCCTAACGCCTTTTCCTGTTTATGACAAGCTCATGTGTCATTTTTTTAGTTTATTTCGGCAATTTGCGCGAGTTAACACGAGATCATAGCCTTTTAGTTGATAATTCTGGATTATTTATATGAAATGGGATGGCGGGACATCTCGTTATTCAAGTCGGGTTTATAAGACATTGAAAATTATTAAGAAGCAAGATCTTGGGTTTTAACTAAGAGAATTTGTATATTTAAAATTCATATTCATAATTTATTTATTTATCTCAAGTGCAATTATACAATTTTTCCTTAAATTAAGTTATTAACAAGACATTTGAAGATTATGTGAGTTCAGTTTCACTTATCTTGTCCTATCCCAAACTACTAATTCCATTTACCACTGTAAAAGTACAGAAATAACAACAAATAAAAATTTTATTAAAAAATTGAAACTACTTGTAAAAGTGCGTTAAAAAGTCAAAAATAACTATCAATTTTTATATGAAATTGAACTTTTTGAAGTCGGCGCCAAACTAATACCTGTCAAAATGTGATTTGCATAAACAGATTAAAAATACTTTATTTGTAATTGCTTTCTTACCATAATTTATATATATTAGTAGTTATTTATTTTATTTACAAATAATTTGGCGCCGACTTCAAAAAGTTAAATTTTATATAAAAATTTATAGTTATTTTTCACTTTTTAGCGCACTTTTAGAAGTCGGTTCAATTTTTTTATAAAAATTTTATTTTTCTATTTTTAGTTTTAGAATTCATTATGATATTCATAAATTATTTGAACTATGTACTAATCGATATTAGTGTACCTCGCAATGACTCCAAGGTGGCAAAAAAGTACCCATTTTATCCAAAGTTGTAAATCACCCTCAAATGAACCACTAAAAATTCTTTGGTTCTTAGAGTTTTCCAAATACCAGTAAAATTGTGTCAAACAAATATTTCGTCTGTTATAGTAAATCCACTATTTTAAATTTCAAATTAATTTTAGATTGGAAATATAGGATCCAAAACCTTCCAATATTGATGTTTAAAGATCCTGGGATGTATTTTATACTGCATATTGAGTTTGTATACGCCTCAAGAACTTACAATATCAATTTTCAATATTTAAAGAACCTGAGATATAAATTTCTTAGCTCGATATATTTTGTACTGCATATTGAGTTTGTACACGCCTCGAGAACCCCACAATATCAGTTTTAGACAAAATCGGAATATGTTAAATTTTCTTTCCTTCATATTGTATCTTATCGACCTAATAGTTGTAAAAAATTAATTTGATATTCGTAATACACGACCCCAAAAACTCTCTAATACCAAATCTGAAAAAATGCGAATAAGGTAAAATTGTAATCCCACCATCGTACCAATTTTGGAGAAAATGGGACAAAATTAATTTTTTTGTCCACCATATTGGATCCGCCATATTGAATTTTTTAAAAATAATTTCAAATTCGTTATGTACGACCCCAAAAATTCCCCCATACCAATTTTGAAGAAAATCAAACAAAATTTTTTTTTGGCGGCCATATTATCAGCGCCATCTTGGATATTACTGCACGAATTTCGTCCAAAAAAATATGGACTCACCGCAGCAACTTCCTGAACATAACGTAGAAAATTTCATTCAAATTGGTGTCGTCGTTCCGGAGTAATCGGGCATACATAAAAAAACATACATACTCGACGAATTGAGACCTCCTTCTTTTTGAAGTCGGTTAAAAAATAATATGATGTTTTGTATGATGTATTTAGAGGTTTTTTAGGTGGGTGATTCTTAAAATCAGTCAAAATTATAATAAGCACTTTTACTAACAATAAATTGATAAATTTGCACTCTTAATACCGAAGGTAACTATTTATTTACTTTCCTCTTAAAGAGGGCCAAACAATTCACGGTTTTAACTGTGTAAAAGTGGCTAAATAACCGTCCTTAATTCTATTAGTAGAATTAGGGAAGGTGATTTTCTTTTTTGTAGAAGTCCTGAGGAAGGGAATAAAATTTCTCAAAAGCTAGACTAACAAAAAAGAGTTTTCTTTTCCGGCCAATCATCCTTTTGACTGCAGCCCCACAAAAGTATTTTAAACTTTTCTCTAACTTTCTCTCTCTCTCTCTCTCTCTCTCTCTCTCTCTCTCTCTCTCTATATATATATATATATATATATATATATATATATATATATATATACGATTACAAGATACTTTGGTTAGATATAGAGTACTTAGGTCTTAGCACTGAACACACATTTGGGAACTAAAAAAATTGATTACTTTTTCTATTTCGTATAAGTCTTCTTCTTCTTCTTCCTTCTATGAACAATTTGCTTGTTATTCTTCGTCTCCTTGCCTGGTTTCAGTCTGTTGCGAGGTTATCACTCCATCGTTTACGGGGTCTTCCGATGCTCCTACGTCCTATTGGTGGTTTGTTCCTCGTGATCTTTACTATTCTGTCGTCGGTCATACGGTTGATGTGTTCGTTCCATTCCCTTTTTCTTTGTAATACCCAGTCATTGATGTTATCGACTCTACACACTCTTCTTATATCCTCGCTCCTATTCCGATCCATAAGTGTCCTGCCAGCTATCCTGCGCACCACTCTCATCTCTGTTGTTTCCAGTATTTGTTTTGGTTTCGAAGTGTCTGGTCTGGTTTCTGCAGTGTATGTTAGTATGGATCTTATTGCTGTTTTATAAATTCTGGATTTAACTTCGATTCCTATATGTTTATTGCTCTATATGGTACTGTTAAGACATGCGGCTGTTCTTGCTGCTTTCATGGCTTGTCCCCTCACCTCCGTTTCAACATCTCCGTATCCGGATATTTCGATTCCGAGATACTTGAACTTCATTTCCTACTGTATAATTTTGTTGTCTATTTCTAGTTTGCATCTTAGTGGTGTTCTAGATGTAGTCATGGCTTTGGTTTTTGACGCTGATATATTCATGTTAAACTTTTTCGCTGTTATGTTAAATTGGTGCAGTAGTCTTTGCAAATCGTCTTCGCTTTCAGCTATTAACACTGCATCGTCGGCGTAGCACAGTATTTTGATTTCCCTGTCTCCCATTTTATACCCTTTCAATCTACGCACCTGCTTTATCAACTCGTCCATGATGATGTTAAATAGTAGGGGGCTAAGAGAGTCACTTTATCGGATGCCATTATTTACTTCTATTTTTTTCGGTCAATTCACCGTTTATCCTAGCTTGAATCGTATTTGCCTGATATATATTTTCAATCGTTTTGAGGTATTTGTCTGTCGTAAAGTAGCTGTGTTACATCCTCCAGTTGTATACGATCGAACGCCTTCTCTAGATCGATGAAACACATAATGGCTGGACGATTATATTCAATTGACTTTTCAGTTATTTGTCTTATAACTGTTTAATTAAAATATACTTTTCTGTCTTTCATTCTCAAATTTTCTTCCAGGAACGTACCTCATTAGATTATAAACTTGTACATATATTTGCCGACGAATTTCTACTTCATTATTTGTGTTAACTGGCCTAAAAATCCCGTTTCTTTGTTTCAGAAATGAACTTGTAAGTCCTTTCCCCCTTTTTAATAAAAAGGACTGTCCAACGGAGCGGAAAAATCACAGGAGAAACTAAAGAAAATGCGAGGGAGAACGGGAAACAACGTGACGATTTTCTGCGTTTCTTTTTCGTTGTTATTTGTTCGTATAGAGAGTATAGATCCATGTAGGTATTTCAATTTTGATTTTGAAGTGTTGCTTTTATGTTATTTATTAATAAATAATCTATTTTAGCGCAATGTATAGCACCTCTCGGGATGGAAAATGGAATGATAAAAGATAGAGATATAACAGCTAGTTCGTCTTTTGACCACGGAAATGTAGGACCACAACATGGAAGGTAAGCAAAAAGAAGGTTTATTTTTAATTTAAATTCTGGAAATTGATTTTTCAAATATTGGACTTTATTTCAGAATTCGCAACGAACTCCATGGAGGAGCGTGGTGTCCTCAAACCCAAGCCACTTCAGAAACTAAAGAATGGATAGAGATCGATTTTCATTCGCAAGTTCACATGATCACTGCCACAGAAGTGCAAGGAAGGTTCGGTAATGGACAAGGAGTTGAATTTGCTGAAGCATACGTATTAGAATATTATAGGTAAAGTAACTGTAAACAGCCCCGTAATCACTGTTGAATCTATTTTTGCAATTTCAGACCTAGACTACGTAAATGGATCCGTTACCAAACCAGAACTAGCGGTGATCTCATCAAAGGCAATATTAATACGTACCTAGAAGAAAAGACTATTCTGGATCCGCCCATTTGGGCCAGCAAAATCCGGTTTCTTCCATATAGCTCCCACAAAAGAACAGTTTGTATGAGGGTCGAGGTGTATGGGTGTAAATGGTCGGATGGTATTGTGAGTTATTCCATGCCTCAAGGAGATAAACGCGGAACCAGCTGGGAGTTCTATGACTTTGCTTATGATGGACATTGGGATGGAGAAAAATTAAAATATGGTAAGTTTTAGGAAAACTGAAGAATTCCATAGATACATTAATCCTCTTATTGCAGGTTTGGGTCAACTAGTTGATAGCCAGTTAGCTCCAGATGATTTTAAACTTCCCTTCCACGAAAAACACGCCCAAGGTTGGATAGGTTGGAAAAACGACTCGCAAGACAACAGACCAATCGAAATCACGTTTGAATTCGACAGAGTTCGCGAATTCACTGCAGTGCACATTTATACGAACAATCAATTCACCAAAGAAGTGCAGGTTTTCAGTAAAGTCAAAGTGTTTTTTAGTTTCAGTGGTAAACGATACAAAGGTGAACCGATTACTTACGATTATATTGAAGATAAAATTTTCGAGTCTCCTCACAACGTGTCTATTAAGCTGCATCATCGCGTGGGAGCGTTTGTTAAGTTACAGTTTCATTTCGCTGCGCGATGGATACTTATTAGTGAGATCAGCTTCGATAGTTTTCCTGTATCGGGAAATTTTACTGAAGAAGAAGAGGAAGAAGAACAAAACGTTGTAAATATACAAAGTGATCAAATAGTGAATGCGGATATTAAAAAAAGTAATAGAATAAGTGCTGTGAGTCATTCGAGTAGTAGCTTAGGACAATATTTAGGAATTGTTGTGGGAGTTTTGGTTGTTATGGTGGTATTTACGTTGGCGATAGTGATGTATGTAGTGATTCAGCAGAGGAAGTATAAAGATTCTCCGAGGCCTGGGCAGATTCCAGATAAAGCTGCTTTGTACAGAGCACCATCTTTAGGTGGGTAATATGATAAATTTTGAGATGTTAAAATGTTACAACACTTCTATTTTTTTACAGGTCGTTTCACTTCCACCTCAGATTATGCCGATGTACAAGATCCGGAATACGCTGTGCCCCTGCAACTTCCCCAAGCTCCTCACACACTTCCCAATAACCCTAATAATTTTCCTAAACTTTCCTCACCCCCTCCTCCTTTTGAACAGTATTATGCTGCCACTGAGATCTGTAAGCCCGAGTTTACTCCTCCTCCTCCGCCGTTATGCACACCTCCACCTGTACGACTTCAAAGGCAACCACGTTATACTCTCAATAGGACATATATTGGACCTTAGGTTTTGGGAGAAAAAAAAACCTTGTTCTGTGATATTTTTTGGTAAGTTATTAGGAGCAGAGATAACATTGAATATATGTATATTAAAAGTTTTTTATTTTTGTGTTTTGCAGCTACACTGTCTAGATGGCGTGATGGACTGTCTCACCAAGGCTGAAATACCAAATATTTATTATATTTTTGCTTGTTTATATTAAACTGTGCGTTTTTTATTATACAGTGTATCCAAAAAAAGATGTACGGGAACTTTATATTGTTGATTTCTCAATAAATATTATTTTTGTCTTGCTCAAACTATTTAAGTTATTTTTTAGGTTAATGTTTAAAAAGAAACTACTATGTTTTATATCACTAAATTTATTTAGAAAACAGTGACTGCAGTTTCAACTCACAGAGTCATTTTCAAACTGAATTACAAAGGTAGACTAAGTAATTAATACAGAAACATGAGAAAATTTAACAATAAGTAAAGATTACCTGCGAAATAACATTATTACAAAGAGGAGGCACTAAATTTTGGGAACCAATTATTATTTTGCAACAACAAATAACGGGGAAAACCCAAGTTATGTCTGGTCATTAAGCAAATTTACATTTTTATTTTTACTATGTTTATATATTTCTAAAGATTCAAGAATATTTAGCTTTTGGCCCTTTGTTGAATAATGTAATATGTCAGTGTTGCTTAAATTAGGAAAACTGTGGCTGTGTTCTAAGCAATGGTTGGCAAAGCTCGAGTCTGTTTTTTGTAGTCTATATGATCGGTGGTGTTCTGAAAAACGAGTTTTAAAGCTTCTACCACTTTGTCCAATATACAACCTATCACATTCAACATTCATTCCAGTTCAATAACAAATTTTGTTTACAAAATTCAGGCTTACCAATGGGTTCTCCTCTTAGCCCCCTTCTAGCAGACATTTTCATGTCACACATAGAAAACAAAATTCTTAATTCTCCTTTAAGCAAAAACCATGTTCAATTTTGGTACAGATATGTGGACAATGTTCTAGCATATTTTAAAGGCACTAGTAGACAGCTTCAAAAATTCTTTCAATACATTAATAATTGCCATCCAAAAATTCAATTTACTCTTGAAACTGAATATAACTATAAAATAGATTTTCTAGATCTCACCATATCTCACCTCAATAATCAGTGTAATTTTAAAATATTTAGAAAACCAAGGTTTACAGGTAATACTATATCTAATGACTTTTTTCACCCCTTACAACACAAAATGGCTGCATACAATTCAATGATACATAGAGCATTCTCTTTACCTCTCTCTGAAGATCTTCAAGAGGAACTAAATATCATTGAAAGGATTGCAATATAAAACAATTTCTCCCAACAAACTATAAAGAAGTTAAGAACTAAAAAACAAAAACAACTAGCCTTTAATTCAATATATCCAAAAATAAAAAATGATAAAGATAGTTCATCTTATATATCTTTGTCATACTGTGGTACCTTATAAGAAGACATAGCTAATACTTTTCCAAACATAACATAAAAGTAGCTTTTAAATCTCAACACAATCTGTCCATTATCCTTTACAATGCTAAAGATAAAATTAATAAATTTGATAAATCAGGAGTTTATAAGTTAAAATGTTCAGAGTGTGATAGCTTGTACATTGCACAAAGTGGTAGAAGCTTTAAAACTCGCTTTTCAGAACACTACCGATCATACAGATGACAAAAAACAGAATCGAGCTTTGCCAATCATTGTTTAGAACATAACCACAGTTTTCCTAATTTAAGCAACACTGACATATTATATTATTCAACAAGGGGCCAAAAGTTAAATATTCTTGAATCTCTAGAAATATATAATACATAGTAAAAATAAAAATGTAAATTTGCTTAATGACCAGACATAACTTGGGTTTTCCCCGTTATTTGTTGTTGCCAAATAATAATTAGTTCCCAAAATTTAGTACCTCCCCTTTGTAATAATGTAATTTCTCCGGTAGTCTTTATTTATTGTTAAATTTTCTCATGTTTCTGTATTGAATACTTAGTCTACCTTTTTAGATCAGTTTAAAAATGAATCACTGAGTTGAAACTGCAGTCACTGTTTTCTAAATAAATTTAGTGGTATAAAACATAGTAGTTTCTATTTAAACATTTCCCGACGATGATTAACTACCACATAGTAACGGCTACCACTTCGATCATACTCTAGATTTAAACAACAATAGATTTGTCTGAAGGCTGTTTATGGTCGGTGAGGGAGACGCTTTTTTGATGTTTGACAGACATAAACATATTTACTTATCTTGTCTTTCAGTTTAATTGCTTGTCGTGACTTTTTTCGGTGTTTTTAAGTGTTAGAAATTACTATAAATGCGAAGTTTACAATTAATATTAACAAAAAGAGGATTTAAAAACTTATTTTTATCGGTAAATATTGTTAGATTGTTTACATATTGAACATAACAATAATAAAAATTTAGGCAACCATATATTCATACTTTGTTTTCAGAATTGACGTACCCAGGGGTATGTTCGAAGGACGTACCGATGACACTCGTTTAAATAATGCAATTAGAAAAGGATAGCATAAAATCGGTATGTCTGTACCAAGAAATTAAATGTCTACTGATTATCAATACTTTTTCAAATATAAATAAAAATATTATTACGTTATTCAGCGTTCAAACAACCGGGCCCTAGTTCTGACGTTATGCGACTTCTACAGGGGTATGTTCGAAGGGCTACCAGCATCAACTATTTATTTTTTACTTTTTCTGTATTATCTTATTGTTTTATTCAAAATATTAATTTATATGCCATTTTTTTATTGGAAACATGCAAGACTAAATTTTAACCCGTTCTTTTCTTATCTCATCAATTACATACAGCATAAAAAAGCTACAAAATACAGGGCGATTCTCCAGAAAATTTGTCGATCGATTGTGGTAAAACTATAAATAGGAAAAATTCCCAATTTTCTTTGAGAGTAACGCCAAGACACGTGAACCGTGCGACACGTTCACTATTCTCCCAGTTGATGTTAAGAGGAGTGATGTACTGCACACATGTGCCACAATGAATCGTAGTTAGGAAGTCAATCTCTTCTTTCAAAATTTCGTCTCATAATATTAATAAAGCCAAAGCTTTTATTTTGCTTTTAAATAAATTCATCGCTACGGTCGTCACACACAACTGACAATCCTAGGAAAACACTTTTAGGCAACGCATTGGTTGTTGCGTTGCGTCGGCCGAATTACATTCCATACCACGCAAAATGTGCGTTGCTAGGAAAACTCGCCTTTACCATTCATATTATCTTTGTAGAACAACGCTGCCATTTCTTATAGCACAATACACGTTAAACTGCCAAGACTCTTGAAAATTTGTTTCTCTAAATGAATATACGTTTGAGTCGCTTCAATAGTGGGAATTGCGTCGATTAAATAATCCATTTCTTGTAAATTTGGCTTCGTCCGACCAAATAACATTATCCAAAAAACCAGCATTTTCTTGTCACCGACGTAAAATAAATTGACAGAACTCTACTTTTCGTGGAAAATCAGTGCATTTTAAATGTTGTACTATTGAATATACATAGGGATGAAAACTGTGTTTCCAAAAAATCCTTAAAACTGATGTTTGAGATAATCCAGACTCCAATGCTACTTGCTTTGTAGATATTGTCGGATATGCGGCGAAATATCCTAAAATTGTAGTATCAATATTTTCATTATTAACAACTGGTTTAGTTCTATTTCTTTTTACTTTTATGGATCCAAAGTTTTTGAAGTTTTCTGTAATCCTTTTAACAGTTGGTGAAAACTGCAAATTTTTGGAAACCACAACCTTATAGAAAGTTACCTTTATTTTTAATGTCTAATATGATAAAATTATAAAAATAGGTGCTGCACTAATAATTTTCAAAATATCATAAAAAAGACTACTAAAGTCGATCTTCGTCTACAAGAAAACTAACCCAACTTAAATAATAAAGACTTTCTTATAGGAAAAATTGATAGTTAAGTTTTGGTCCTCAAACATTATTGACATAAAAATTTAAATCCAAAATGGTGAAACTTAAATCTAGAACATTATGCATAAAATATGTCTAGAATTTTACGTAGAAATCAAAAATGTAATAATAGATTCTTCTTCTCTAGGTGCCGTCTCCGCTTCGAAGGTTGGCAATCATCAAGCCAATCCTGATTTTTGAGACCGCTGCTCTAAATAACTCGTTGTTACTGCATGCAAACCACTCTCTAAGGTTCTTCAGCCATGAGTTTCTTCTTTTTCCTATGGATCTCCTTCCTTGGATTTTTCCCTGCATAATAATCTGCAATATTTGGTATTTTTCTCCTCTCATGACATGTCCCATATATAGTAGTTTTCTTCTTTTAATTGTTAGAATCACTTCTTTTTCCTTATGCATACGTCTCATTACTTCCTCGTTGGTTATTGTCTCTACCCATGAAATCCTCAGCACCCTCCGGTATATCCACATCTCAAATGCCTCCAGTCTTCTCATGTCAGACATTTTCAGTGTCCAAG
This sequence comes from Diaprepes abbreviatus, assembly GCA_034092305.1. Lineage (NCBI taxonomy): Eukaryota > Metazoa > Arthropoda > Insecta > Coleoptera > Curculionidae > Diaprepes > Diaprepes abbreviatus. The sequence goes on from JASJET010000390.1 coordinate 1,248,960, forward strand.
CTTCCATCCCATAGTACAGTACAGACAGCACATAGCATCTCAGCAGTCGTACTTTCAATTCAAGGTTTAGATCTCGGCAGCAAAAAAGCCTCTTCATTCTTATAAATGTGTTTCTGGCCTGTTCGATTCTGATTCGTATTTCTTGGGAGCTGTCATTGTCTTCATTAATGGTTGTACCAAGGTACTTGTATTCTCTTACTTTTTCAATAGGTTGATTCTTTACACACACCGTACGAATGTCCCGAGTTGTTTTTGTTACTAGCATATATTTTGTTTTGTTTATATTCAGTGAGAGTCCATATTCTTCGCTTACTGTGACCATTTTATTAATTAGCATCTGTAGGTCTTCATGTGTTCCAGCTAAAAGAACTGTATCGTCGGCGTATCTCAGATTATTTATTGTCATGCCGTTAATTTTAATGCCTATGTCCTGATCAGCAAGTGCCTTATTTACTATATCTTCCGAATACAGATTAAAAAGAATTGGTGAAAGTACACACCCTTGACGAACCCCTCTCTGTATTTCTATTTCTTCTGATGTTATGTCTTCTATTCGTATTGTTGCTTTCTGGCCATAGTATAGGTTTGAGATTATTCTTATGTCTCTGAGGTCGATCCTTCTCCTTACCAATGATTCGATGAGTTGATCATGTTTAACTTTGTCAAAGGCTTTATTGTAGTCTATAAAGCACACGTGTAGATCTTGATTCATGTCTAGGCATCTTTGTGACAAGACATTAAGTGCGACCAGTGCCTCTCTTGTTCCTAGGCCTTTACGGAATCCAAATTGTGTATCGCTGATGTCCACATCTAGTTTCCTGAATATTCTGTTATGGATCACCTTCAACAGGACCTTCAATGTGTGAACCATCAGGCTTATTGTACGATATTCGGAGCAATGCTTGGCATTTTTCTTTTTTGGGAGGGGTATAAAAGTTGATAACAACCATTCATTTGGTATTATTCCTGTTTTATATACGGTGTTGATTAACTCTACCAGAATATGAATCTGGTCCTCCTCTATCAGTTTAAGAATTTTTGCTGGCAGTTGGTCCGGACCTGTAGCTTTTCCGTTCTTTAGCATGTTTATTGCGTATATCACTTCGTCTTTAATTATGTCCGGGCCTATTTCCGCTTCAATATTTACAAGATTAGTTTGTTGTCTCTCATCTTTGAAGAGTTGTGTAATGTAATTCTTCCATATTTCCAGTTTTTGTTCTATTTCCAGGACCATTTTTCCGCTGTCGTCGTATAGTATATTGAGCTGCTTTTGTTTGGTGGTGCCGGCGAGTTCTTTAACTTTTTTGTGTGTATTGAAATAGTCATGCTTTGCCTGTAACTCCTCGATTTCCTCACATTTTTGTTTGTAATAGTCTTCTTTTGCTTTTCTGATTTTTGTGCGGATTATTTGTTGTGTTTCTTTATATTGCTGTTCATTTTTTCTTTTATAGCTTCTTCTCTTATCCATCAAATCAAGAATTTCGCTAGTTATCCATTCTTTCTTTCCTGTGGGTTTTTCTTTCTGCAGAATATCTATTGACGTTTCCATTAAGGCTTCTTTGACTCCGCACCATTTTTCGTTTATGTTCTTGCAGTTTCGGTATTCCTCCTTGCTTTCGAGTGTTTTTAGATTTTCGTTTATTCTAGCTTGTAGCTCATTCCTTACGTCTTGGTTCTTTAAGTGCTCTCTATTTATTCGAGTTTCTTTTTGCTTTGGAATTCTTTTGAGTTTGATGTGAATCCGGGCCACTAAGGGATTGTGGTCTGAGGAGACATCAGCGCCTGGGTAGGTCTAATAATATATAAGGTATTCCATTTAAAATAACCAAGTTGATATCTACTTCCGGTATAATCGGAAGTGCCGCCATCTTGAAAATATTTTAGCCAGCTATCCGCTAGATACGTCAGTACACTATCAAATTTTCAGATTCTTTCTAATTATAGTTTTCCCACAATTGATCGATAAATTTTACGGAAACTCACCCTGTATATTTTTAAATATTAAAACCAAGAAAAGCGAGACAAGGTGATAATTCTTAGCACCGAATCGAGACATTAAATTATTATTAGACATTTTAATGCAATAATGCAAAAAAGTATAATAATTTACAATAAAATTGTCATAACCCAGATAATTTTATCTACATATAATGTTTTCCGATGAGGAATCAAATTTTCTGAGGAAGCGATAATAAATAACAAATTTTTTTACATGTTTTTGGATCCGCTGTTACAAAAAATATATATTTGTGCAAACCATCTTTAAGATAATCTTGTTTACAGGAAGTTTAAAAATAATAATCCATTTATTTACGAATAGAATCAAATTAAGTTGTAAAACAAAACGATCAAAATTTTAAAGATATTTCGATGTCCTTAATATTCTTAAATTTTTTTAAAGAACTGGTATTAATAATAATTAAATCTTGTAAATAGTAATATCAGCAAAGTTAACAAAAATTATTTGTAAATAATTTTAGGTAATAAATGATTTAAAATTAGTCTAATTTATTTTTAATACGTTGGTGATAAAGCCCTTTACCAAATTATTACTCTATCTTATAATATTTTATTTTAAAATTATTTTGAAATATACACAGTAATTCAAAAAAAGTTTTACATCAAAATTTTTAATATTTAAGTGTTTGTATCAACAAAATAAATAAAATTCCCCATTTTTGTCGTTTCAGTAATTTTATTAGCTTTTTTAAACTGGTATTTTTAGAACTCAAAATTTGCTTAATTATTGTTACTCTTGTCAGTTTAAACACTCTGCTGTCACATTAGAACCGGAGAGTAGGCTTTAAGGATTTGGGGATCAAGAATTTACGGTTCAATGTCTTAGATGTTTAGGGTTTGAAACTATAAAGTAAAATGAATTTTGGGTTCAAGTGTGGAAATGTTGAAAGAATTTAAAATTCAAGGTCATAGGGTTTTAAGAGCTTAGGGTTATACGTTTCAGGATTATTGAATTAAGTTTTAAAGGTTCGAGGCCAAGAGGTAAGGATCAATGGCTTAGGGGATCAACAGAATAGTGATTATGAGCTTACGTAGCATTTGTGTTTATTATTTGATAATTTTCATCAGCATATCCACTATTTTGGAGCAGCAATCTACAATTTTTGAAAACAGACACCATATTTGAATTCAACTAATCCACAAACTCTTTTGTAGAGTATACAGTGTCGTTGACTTCGTTTTATGCCTGTGGAAGAACGATTTTAGTTCTTTTAGGTTAGATTCTAGGAGTTATCTACTAGATTATATCATCTGACTCCTAGGTCGAGACAGATTTATTTTTATTCTCATTTTAATACCTTTTTGTGACTAAAATGTATTAGTTTTTATGGATACAGCCTCATTTTGGGATCAGCCATTTTGATTTTCTGAAAATGGACATCGGATTTGAATTCGGTGACCCAAAAAAGAATTGTTGTATTTTATGCCACTAAAATGATGATTTTCAACCTTTTGAGATTAGGTACGACCGGAAAACTCTCCTCTAAACTTGTACAAACAATGCAGTAGTAAGTTTCGTGCCAATTATCAACTGTTGGCAGGGGGCGCAAGCGCCTCTTGAAAATTTTCATACATATATATATATATATATATATATATATATATATATATATATATATAGATAAGTTTTTGTCCGTGTAATTTAAAATAAAATAGAATCAAATATTGGCGAAGCGGACGTGAAAATTTGTCAATCTGCATAATTATCGTGTTAAAAAGTGCGGAGCACTCCAAAATATGGAAAAACTCCGGGTCCGACAGATGGCGACAGCGCTGTTTCGTCCTAATATGGGACTCGTCAGGCCACCGCATTCGGTACAAACCATCATCTCGCCTTTGCATCCTATAAAGCTGAGTTTAAAATCAAAAAACAGCAAACAAGACGACATCTTGATGGTCCACTTGATAACACAAGAATCACACAGATTGCCAAAGTTTGTAAAATAACCGCCATATGGTGGCGCGACGGTAAATTAAAATAGAAACATGTAAAATCGAGTACACGAAACGCGCTGCCCAAGGGATGTGTGTGTACTCGATTTTACATATTTCTGTTTTAATTTACCGTCGCGCCACCATATGACGGTTCTTTTACAAACTTTGTTAATCTGTGTGGTTCTTGTATTATCAACTGGACCATCGAGATGTCGCCTTTGTCGTCTTATTTGCTGTGTTTTGATTATAAATTCAGCTTTATACGATACAAAGGCGAGATGATGGTTTGTACCGACTGCAGTGGCCTGACGAGTCCCATATTAGGACGAAACATCGCTGTCGCCATCTGTCGGACCCGGAGTTTTTCCATATTTTGGAGTGCTCCGCATTTTTTAACACGAGAATCATATAGATTGACAAATTTTCACGTCCGCTTCGCCAATATTTTATTCTATTTTATATATATATATATATATATATATATATATATATATATATATATTTGAGAAATTAGATAAGAAGTATCAGTGGATTCTTTTTTTTTATTAAACCGATGTACAGTATATTTTGAGACATTTATTACGAAAAACAAAACGTGAGAAAAAAACATATGGCAAGGATTGTAGTGAATGCTCTGTGCAATAAACGGATCTAAGGGCGGTAGTTATACAATGGGAAATACCCCTGTGTAGGGGATTTTTATGGGTTAGGACTATAAATGAAAATGGAAAAATGGGGTGAGGGTTTACGTAATGTATGGGCATTTTTCTTGCTCTCTTATTAATTATATAGGACATTATTTTCGACAGAATACTTGGAACTTAAGGAGTTTGATAGAATCGTACTAATGTTACAATTATTAATAGTTTTTTGAGAGGAAGCTGAACTAATTAATCTCGCTCAAATGACATCTATACATACAACATAAAAAATAAGTAAGTGTAAAGAAATCTTCACAGAATTAGTTTATTAAGTTAAATTGAGTCTAAAAATTAATTTTTAGGGAATCTGTAGATATTTCAATTTTAATAATTTTGTACACCATGGGTAAAAATGAAAGATTATTTGCTATAAAGAATAAAATTTTCCACCTTGTGAAATATTTGCTATTTGCTTCACTTTAGGGGTGTGATCCTAAATAAACATTAAATTTAAGTATTAGAAACCTATACATTTATTTAGACAGATGGCTTCTTTGCGAGGTGGATGTTAAGTGTGTTTTTAGTGTCGATCAAATGTTACTTTTACTTGGAACCGAGAAAAAGGTATTTTTGTAATATAATTGTTCTAATACGTAGAGTAAAATACGTTTTAAAATCTGAGAATTAAGGAATTGTATGTACAATCAGGATTTATTTCGGAAAATTAGCTGTTCAGCATGAAGTTTGGGTTGCAAAGAATTTTTGCAATGCTTCAATTGTTAGTTAACAGATAGCCAGCGTGATGTCCAGATTCGACATCTCTTGTGTAAAAATGTATCGATTAAAATATGTTAAACTTCCTACTGTAATATTTAAATTAAATATAAATAAAAAATACCATCATTGCTGTGTATTTAAACACGCTAAACAGAGGAATAGTCGGAAAAATGTAACGCCTTGCACCTGTCGCTACGATGCCACACTTTCCTGTTGTTTGTCCATGTCAACGTTACAAGATACAATATGATACCAACTGTAAATCTTGCAGCGTTGATCTAATTTTAAGCTCAAAGCGTAAGTTCAAGAACTGGAAAATTTCGTGAAAATAGTCGGAACAGGTTAGACACATATAATTAAGATTACTAGAGGTTGACAGTGCAAGGGAAAAAAGTAATATAGATTTAAAAATAATAGTTTTAGAATTCTATATTCCCGAAATGGAAAAAGCGATTTTTCGAACGCTATATATATATATATATATATATATATATATATATATATATATATATATATATATATATATATAATGAGATCTTGTTTGGAGATTTTTCGCATTTGTTTAATTTAGAATTTTGACTCAATATGAATTCTGAAAAGCATTTTCTTAATTTTGAAAAGGTCCTTCAAACCCAGTCGTTTATTATATACTCTTAATCCCAATGGACCAACACCAGCCGTCCAGTACTGTTTCTGCGAATTCTTATAATTGGGTAATTTTAAACACTAATGAAATATCGACTTGCAATTATTTTTGACTGATGAGGTTTTATTTATTTTTATCAATTTATATTTCCAAAAAGTCAGATTGGTTAAAAAAAACTTGAAATATCAGTCTTTGAAGGGGTACCTTTGAAAATTTGCAAAATGACTTATTTTCAATCTGCTCCAAAGAATTTTTTCTCAACTCTTCCTTAAATACGTAAGAAACACAGAAAAAATAGAAACATTCATATTTGGATCCTTATATTTATTTTCTCGATTTGAAAATATCGATTTTTCCCATTTTCGAAATTTTTTCCATTATTCATGTATCACTATTACAATTATAAATGAACATAAAATCAAAAGTTTTAGCTGGATTTCAGTTTTAATTTTATTTTTTAGATACTTAAACCCTTTCTTGAGTTTAGAAATACGAACTAAAAATTTTACCTCCCGTATTTTGGTATATGAATATTTTCAACTTGAAAATATCGTTTTTTTTTTAATATTTTGCAAGTTTAAAGTCATTTCCACGTAGTTAATACCTTTAATATATATAATTTAAAGTTATAAGATCTTTGTTGTTGTAATTAGTGGAGATGTATAGTAATATTATATTGATAAGTATATTAATGAGTTAAGAGGAATACCAATGTCACACCACTGATACACACAAAGTACTTAATACTAGAAATTATCTGAGGGTTTAAAGCATACCTAAATACTAATGCAAAAGACGATTCTAATGAAACCATATAATAAATTAACTAATTAGAAAGTTCTTTTCAATACGAAGAACATTCTTTTTTCAGAGTTCATATCGACTAAAAACTTCAAAATTTGTAAAAAATGGGCAAAAAAGTCTATTTTGCGACTTCAGATAGGTTCATCTCAGCTTCTTGGTTACCTCAAGAGTAAGAGTTTCCTAATAGTACAATAACATATATTGATTTTAGATTTTTTAAAAACTTGAAATGCTCAGCGAAAGTCTCAGATACATACTGCGTCTAAATTGTATTATTGTAGATTTGACTAAAATTGTTTATGTCAATTCTGTCATTTACTGTATATGTTTCCTCTTTGATGGCTATCATTTCCTTTATTATTAATTTATTATAATTTTTGTCCTTATCGACTATTTTTTTTCATGTTTCGTCTATGCTGTAGTAGCATTTTTGTAGCACGGAACTGAATATACAATATTGGAAGTTTTCATAGTTAGCGTTTTGCTTTTCAAATTGGCAAAGGTTGAGTTTAGTTGGTTGTAACTTTTGTGGCATGCAACAATAATGTGTTTTTTTTTTTAAATGTATTTTAATTTTTCTGAAAGATCTGTTATATAAGGTAATGATATGTATTGTTTCTGTGTTTCCTGTTATGAATCATCCTTATTTATGGTTCGTAGGTTGTTGTAGCGTTTGTATATCGTTTTTTAAATATTTTCTTCGATATTTTTGATATTAAAATTGTTTTGTGTAAGTGTTTCTTTAACTTTTCTTAAAGTCGAGGGTTTGAAGGTAGGGCACGTTAATAAGGTGGCTCTGTCAATCAAGCTCACGATTAAACTTCTTTTTTGATTTTCTGAATGGTTTGAAAAGTTGTTCAGATATCTTTCCGATCAGGTTCGTTTGGTATACCACTGCGTTTGAATTTTATCATTTTTGCTTATTAGAGGCATATCTGGGAAGTTTATTTTTCTCTTTGCTTCAGATTCTGATGTAAATTTCAATTTGCTATGAAAATAATTAAATTGTTGTACAACGTAATTTACTTTGTCATGGGGGATTGCCTTTAAACAGTCGTCAACGAAATGTTTAAAGAAAATCAAGTCTAAATTTAGATTTTGAATGACTCTTTCCTCCAAATATTCCATAACTAGCTGGGCAATCGAGGATAAAATAGGTGAACCCATTGCACAACCATCAACTTGTCTGTAAAATGTATTGTCATACTGAAAGTAGTTAGTTGATAAAGTTAAAGTTACAGCTTCTATAAAACTATTCCTGGACCAAGTTGTGTAGTTTTTTAGCTCTTCCCATGTTTCAGATAATATAATTTTAACCAGAATGTTTGCAATATTTGTGTATAGTGACACTACGTCCAGGGAGACAAGTTTGTAATTTTGTGGAACACTTACGGTATCTATGAATTTTTTGAAACAAAGGGAATCTTTAATAAAAAACTTATTTTTTCCTGTAATGTTTGAGATACCGCCTGAGAGATATTTTGACAATTTATAAAAAGGTGATCGTATGCAGGACACAATATGTCTTAATGAAATGTTTGGTTTGTGTAATTTAAGTAGCCCTTATATTTTTGGAGAAATATTATTACGGATTGAGAATTTTCGCTTCAGCGTCACTAATTTCTTTTTTTGTTAGTAATTTCTTGAAGAAATCATTATTTTTGTTTTGGTTTAGATTTGTTGAATCGCCATTTATTTTCTGGTATGTGGTTTAGTCATGCAACAGTTCAAACATTTGCTTTCATAATCAGATTTATTCATCACTACAGTTTTACTGCTCTTGTCTGGATTTAAAACAATTATTTGGGGGGTTTTGTAAGTAATTTTTTTTATGTCTCATTTTTATTTTATGGTTGGCGATAACATTTGGCACTTCTGCTCTAATTGTATTTTTATTGTCTTGTGGTTTGTTCTTTATTTCCAATCCAATGACGGCTATATATATATATATATATATATATATATATATATATATATATATATATATATATATATATATATACACGTAAAGGTTTTTGTAATGGATAATAAATATGAGTTTTTTTATATAAGAAAATGAAGCAATTTTTATGCTCGAACGAATATCTCAATCACAGATTAACTCGACGATTTTAAAACTCACATTTGCATTTTGTATCTTACTGTGGATTCAGTTAATAAGGCACACAGTGCATAAATTTGTGATTAGTACGAAATATCTTGGCGTATTAAAGTTTATTGAACAGCAATCCGTTTGGGAAAAAAATTACTAATGACTTTTTTTAATTTAAATTTAGCCACAACAGATGCATTAGGAAATATCTAAAGTCGATAGTTTTTAATTTTCAAAAGGAAGTCGAAAGGTATTTGCAAATTTCATAGAGTATGACAAGTTTTTAGGTAAACAAATCAATCATCAAATGTTAGCAAGTTGAAATTCTTTTTAGAATGAAAAAACTAAAAAAAAAATAATACCATTCTGTCAAGCATAAGCAGCGATTGCCGTACCATAACTCGCAATACTCGAAGAAACTTTTCAAAGAGATGCTCCAAGACGCGTAGGTAAAATTGGCAATTCAAATTTTCTTGCCTCTTTTATTTTCATTCATGCTTATTTGTATTTTAAATCCATTTAAATGCATGACAATTAATAAGGATTATCAATGCACTAACTCGTGGAGAGCCATAAATTTCAGGGTACTTAGTCATAAATTATGAGGTGGTACCGATGGTGCCAAAGAGGTTTTCGTCGTTTTGTGATAATAGGGAATTAGCGAGCTTTTCGTAGTACGCAAATTAATATATTTTACTGATTTTAAAATACACAACATCACATTTTTATGGAAATAATTGTAATATATATATATATATATATATATATATATATATATATATATATATATATATATATATATATATATATATGTTATATCGTAGATTTTCACGGATGGTAGAATGAATAGTTTGGTTATTCCGGGTTTCAATCCGTTAGTTCAAAAAATCGTTTTCACGACGTTTCGCCAAAATCTCATTTGGCATTTTCAAGTGCGGTTCGTCTCGTTACTCGCTGAGAACTGTTCTAGTATATGTCTTTTTACGTATTAGAACATATATATGTATGTATGTATGTATGTATATTCTATATCTGTAAAGACAGCAGTAGCTCTGCATATTTATCAGAAAAAAATGTTAAATAATTTCAAATTAATACAAAAAAACATGTCTTGTATAATGAATATTATCTAAAGAATAACTTGTTTCAAACAATGGGTTGTACATTTTCTGTAACCGTTAGAAACAATGACCATTTAATACTTATGTTCATTTGTATAGTTTTTTTCCTTTGCCAGTATTAATGCCGCGGAAAAGAAAAGAAGAATGAGATATCGGGATATTAGATATTCGAAATTTTGCGCCTTTTTAGTGGCTTCTATTTTCAACCCAAACCTTGGCACATCAAGGCCCATATTATCTTTCAAATAAAGTTTAGAACAACTGAAAAACTTGTTTAGTTTATTTTTTATTTCAGTTTAAAAATCGAGTAAGGTTAAAATCGCCAGTCAATGAATTTTTTGCCATTATTTTTGCCCCTCAATATTGTAAAAATCGTATCAAAATATTTAATTCATTTTAATAAGGTGCGAACGAAAAAAGAAAATGCACTGATCGAATGGAGAAAGGGGAACCCATATTTTAAAATACCTTAACTGTGATAAATTAACAAAGAGCCAAAAATATTTCGAAAATATTTTTAATTAGCGATGTGTGAGATCATATTTTAAAATTATTGCAATGTGTACAGGGTGAGTGAACAACTGGATGAAGTAGGTTTGTGCCTTTTCGGTGAAATTTACAAAGAAACTATATTTATTGTTTGACACAGTTTATTTTTACGCAGATTTTAAAAATATTTAGGACTCTACAGGGTGAGCCAAAAAACTAGGACAGCATAAAGTTGTATTTTTTTAAATAGAACACCCTATATACGAATCGTATTTTCGATTTAGCTTATAATTTTAAATCTTTTTTATTAAGCGTTTACTATAACAAAACTTTATAGTTTCTGAGATAATTAAGTTTAAAGAAAAAAAGTCACATTTTCAAGCATCAATTCAATCCTAAATAACGTTTGCAATTTTGTGACAAATATATTCAAATTTGGAATTTAGCAAGGCCAAGGACAAGTTAACATAACTTTTACCTAATATTTGCAATAAAAGCTACAGGGTGTTGAACACATCGGCTTAAATTTGAACAAGTTTAAATGAATAAATATCTTTTTTTTAAATGGTACACCCTGTATATTTTCATGTTATTTAATAGAGTAATAAAAACCCTAAAAGTTTTGTTCAATATATCCTATACCTATTTATAATAGTTTTTGAGATATTTCAGTTTTTCTTATTTTCCATACTTTTTTACAGAAATAGTCTTCATTATCATAGTAGCCATGGCAAAAACAATGTAAAAGAACATTTTTCTGTGTGTCAAATTTATAACCGGAATCGCTTCTTTTGGTTTTTATGTAGTGTAGTTTGGTTTTTTTTTGCATTCATCTTATATTGTAAAATGAATTTTCCAAAGAATGAGTTAATAGATATGATTTATACAATAGGAGAGGCTCAAAAAAATTGCCTTCTTGCTCAAAGAATTTAGAAAATGAAGTATCCTGATCGACGCCAGCCTAATACCCATACTTTTCAAAACTTAATGCAAATATTTGATTCTTCTGGTACTGTTGATTATCCAAAACGTAAAGTGGTCAACAAACCAGTAACTAATGAAGAAAAAGAACTACAAGTATTGTTAAATGTTCAGGAAAATCCTTATATTGGTAGCCGTCAGTTAGCAGCATTATGTGAAACATCACAATCCACCGCTAATCGTACTACCAAGAAATATAGGTATCATCCATATCACATGGAATTACACCAAGAATTGCATGGACAGGATTTTGAAAGTCGTGTAAACTTTTGTCGTACAATAAATGCGGAGATTCAATTAAATCCAAATTTATTATGCAAGGTAATGTTTAGTGATGAAGCTACTTTTAGAAGTAACGGCGCCGTAAATAGACGCAACATGCATTATTATGCCACAAAAAACCCATTTTGGATTAGAGAGGTGCAACATCAAAACCACTAGTCATTAAATGTTTGGTGTGGTATTCATCATAATCGAATTATTGGACCCAATTTTTTAATGAACCACTAAATGGCCATAGTTACCTGAACTTTCTACAAGAACTACCCCAACTGCTTCAAGGTCTCGATAGGGATGAGCTCGACAGTATGTGGTTCCAGCACGATGGTGCGCCTCCGCATTACCATCGTGAAGTTTGTGCGTTTTTGGACCAACGATATCCGCAAAAATGGATTGGACGTGGAGGTTTCATTGAGTGGCCACCAAGGTCTTGCGACATCACCCCATTAGATTTCTTCCCATGGGGTTATATTAAAAATAAGGTGTATGTTAATCCACCAACAACAGTCGAAGATATGCGAAACAGGATTAGGGATACCTGTAGAACAATAACGCCACTAATTTTGTCCAGGGTCCGAGAAAATCTGCAAAAAAGACTAAATTTGTGCATTGCACAAGAGGGTCGTTTATTCGAACACTTATTAAAAAGAAATAATTAATTACAGTATTTAATAGGTAATTTTTTTGTTTCAATTTAGTATAAAAGTAAATATGTATTTGCCTTGTCGTTATTGTTGTGTTAATTTTTTCACATTATGTTTAATTAAACTATTGCCGTTGTAATATAACAAATAATGTATTTCATCATATTTAACCACATTCTGTTTGTTTCTGTAGTTTCTTTTTATTATTTTACATGGCTACGATGATAATGAAGACTATTTCTGTAAAAAAGTATGGAAAATAAGAAAAACTGAAATATCTCAAAAACTATTATAAATAGGTATAGGATATCTTGAACAAAACTTTTAGGGTTTTTATTACTCTATTAAATAACATGAAAATATACAGGGTGTACCATTTAAAAAAAAAAGATATTTACTCATTTAAACTTGTTCAAATTTGAGCCGATGTGTTCAACACCCTGTAGCTTTTATTGCAAATATTAGGTAAAAATTATGTTAACTTGTCCTTGGCCTTGCTAAATTCCAAATTTGAATATATTTGTTACAAAATTGAAAACGTTATTTAGGATTGAATTGATGCTTGAAAATGTGACTTTTTTTCTTTAAACTTAATTATCTCAGAAACTATAAAGTTTTGTTATAGTAAACCCTTAATAAAAAAGATTTAAAATTATAAGCTAAATCGAAAATACGATTCGTATATAGGGTGTTCTATTTAAAAAAATACAACTTTATGCTGTTCTAGTTTTTTGGCTCACCCTGTAGAGTCCTAAATATTTTTAAAATCTGCGTAAAAATAAACTGTATCAAACAATAAATATAGTTTCTTTGTAAATTTCACCGAAAAGCCACAAACCTACTTAATCCAATCGTTAACTCACCCTGTACTTTTTTACGTATTTATCATCTACTGGGTGCCCACTATGACTTGAAACTTTTAGATATCTGCAATAAATTTTTTCACCTTCTTTCATAGGAAGACTGGAGTACTAGATCAGTGTTGTGTTTGTGGTGAGATGACATTTGCGTCTCAGAAGGCATTTTTGTTGAGCCACAGATTCGAAAATTTTGTGTTCAGCGCACCAAAATTAACAAAAAAATTCATTTTTGAATACACGATACAACAAATAAATCAAAATTTGTTGCGCAGTGTATTTTTCATTATTTAAATTCAAACAACGACAAAATTTTATTTATCTCAACTGTCGCCTCAACTAACCAACTGCCGCAGGCCATAAACTTTTATGATCATTTTATCTTCCCGCTAAAATTATCGATACTTGGTTGACACATTTAATTTTAATTACAGATACTTCCTTGATTACTTGGTAATTAAAATAAAAACTTTATGGAGATATTTATACGTATTTCGAAATTGGAATATAAACAAAGCTGATGCGGAACTGTATAAAGAAAAATATTATGAAAGGAACTTTTATTAAACGTTCTAATAACTAAGAATTTTAATTTTAAATAAATCAAAAAGCACATTAATATAATGAATTTCACAGAGATTTTTAAAGATTTATTGTTTTTTCTTTTAATGGGTTTAAGCGAAATTTAAGCATTTTTGTTTCTTCACTAGCGTTTCAGTTTATTTTATTTAAACCATTATCAGAGTAATTTTTTTAACTAAAAAAAAATGGAAATATGATATTTTTGATCGATAATTTTGGAAGTTATACTTAATTTTATTACACTAAAAGATATTCACTTAGAAACAAGTTATCTAACTAAAACTATTTAAACAAATATTGGTAACATTTTTCTTAGGTGTAGTACTCCATAGAAATTAAATCAAAAAAGACCTGTTTTGTTAACAAAAATGTAACATAGGTTTTTTTGCTGGAATGTATTCATTTCGGCATCCTATAAAACATATCTCGATGGTAACTCTGAAAGACCTGCGCAAAAAAAATGGCGGACCTAAAATGGTCACGATTTTCAGTTTTTTGAACTCATCTCGAAAAGTAACAGTTGTATCGAAAAATGTTTCAAACAAAAATTGTTGAGAATTAAAAAACCAATCGATTCGTAGAATATAAGTATAGGTGGCGCCACTAGTTATCGAGATATATTTTTTTTCGACAAAATTTACGGTTTTTGTTTTTTTTTTTCAAAAAAAAAGACATTTATTAAAAAATTGCCGATTTAAAATTTAATATAAATATAGGTGTTATCATTCCAAAAAAGTATGTCAAACCCGTAATCTGTGAGTTTTTTATTTTCCGAGATATTCGATGTCAAATTTTAAAATTCAACCTTAATTTTCCGCTTTCCTAATTAAAATGGAATGCTCAATTTTAATGGAAATTGTTTGTATTGTTTTATATTTTGAAGATCTATTAAAAAAAAATTTTTTTTCAATCGTGGGGCGAGAAATTTTACAAAAACCAATTTTCGCATCAATAAAATTGCGATAACTTTTTACCGGATGGAGATAAATTTTTTTTAATGCGTGCATTGGATTTAGAAGTATCATTTCCGATCTCAAAAAAAAATTCATTTTGAATGAAAAAATCGTTTTTGTTTCAAAAATTCGTAATGGCGTAGCAAATGAATATTGAGGGCTCAAATTTGCAGCAGATGCTTTATGATACTTGTACTTTACCTGTGAATTTTTTGGATCCAAGAAATACACTTCCACACGATCTGTGAACCTTCGAAAATTGGCCGAATCTAATCGAAAATAGCTGCTAAAGGCCGCTGTCGGCGAGTTGCCATAGTTCAGGCGCATTATTCATTGGCGCTTCAAAGAAACTTATGTATCACAAGTAACATTTATAATATTAATGTTGTTTTATTAATAAATAAGATAGTAACAATTTGTTTAGTCATATTAACTCTTAATATGTTTATTAACAAAATTTAAAAAAAAAAATTATGGAGAAAATCATACAAATATTTAATAATATATTACATATTATACTGTTTTTTTCCTTTATATTTTTATTATTACCTAATAGTTTATTAACAAAATTTTTACAAAAATTTCTATAAACAAATCATATAAATATTTAATAATACATTAATAGTTTATTAATAAAACGAACAAAAAAAGAAAGATGAATGTATAAGTGATATATTGTATTTGTATGATTTTCACATGTAATTTTAATGTATTATTAAATATTTATATGACGTATTATATGTGATTTACAAGCCAAACGGCTTCGTACTCCCTCCAGAAATTATTCACTCATACCAGGCATACAAAGACACCAAAAGTATGAAGCTCTGTAGGAACCCTTTTCATGTTATCGGGTCCGAGGTGACGTAGTCTGCTGTATTTCCTACGAACTTTCGGACGGTTCTCGTGGTTGCAAGGAAAACTGCTTTCTGCTAAGGCCCAGTCCCTTGATGTTCTGCAGGAGGTTGTTGACAGTATTATGGGAATCGTTTGGACGCTGTTCATTGCCCATTGTCTTCGGATTTGGACCTCCAGATCTCTGTATTTGGCGATCTTCTCGCTGTATTTAGGTACAGCAATGTGAAACAGTTTCACTTGAAAACGGCTAGAGATAACTACTAGCCGAAACGTCGTGATATTCAACAAAAATAAAGACAATGGAAGTCCAACAGATATCTACGACTTCGCAAACGAGTAGTTGCTGCAGATACCTTGAATGAGGTATATAACCAAGTCTCAACTTTTAGATATCCTTTTTTCAATTCACCTAAAGCTGGAATTGCTTTTCAGCTGTGGATGTACGAGTTACAAAAATGCTAAATAGAGGAAACATTTTCGACTTTTTTTTGAGTTGACTAGGAAATGTTTAGATTTTCCGATGCTGAATATAAAGCTAGAAATTGACACAGCTGATAAGCCTGGATGTACATTCTCTTTGGTCTCTTATGAAGTATTCTACTGCCTATTTAAAACCAAATATTTAATTTTAATCTCACAGAAACTTTGAAGAAATATACTTTATTTTGATTGCCCCCGTATAAAATCTAAAAATCACTATTTAGTAAAAAATAATAAAAGGAATATCATTAGTTATCAAGAAATTAGCCAGCACTGTGTCAAAAATCATTTACATCGGATAGTAGGTTTTCAAAATATATATTACCATGAAAATAAAGGGCCAATTTTTCAAGTCGTGTGTTAATTTTCTACAAAACTTTGTTACTTAGCTTAGTATTTACATTATATGCCAGTTATCTTAGTACAAAACTTTTAATATGTCTTAAGTCTTTGATCTAACTATTGAATTTCTTTTTTAGAGCTTTTATAAATTGCTCTAAAATCAGATTTATTGGGAAGGTGTTCTTTTCTCCCAGCTATTCCAACGAAACTAATTATTTGAATAAAAGCTACATCTTTTCACTGAACTAGATTACAACCAGTAATATAACAAAATGAGCAAGAATTATTACCTCTTAACAATTTACGGACATACAAGTAAGCGAGTCCCGAGAAGAATTTTTTGGCAAAATAGTCAAAAAAAAAGAAAATATACTTTGATTTTTTATTTGACGAATAAAAAAGTGAAAAGTAATAGAAGACTTACACT
The DNA here is from genome assembly GCA_034092305.1 of Diaprepes abbreviatus. NCBI lineage: Eukaryota > Metazoa > Arthropoda > Insecta > Coleoptera > Curculionidae > Diaprepes > Diaprepes abbreviatus. The sequence continues at coordinate 1,265,887 of JASJET010000390.1, forward strand.
TTTAGAAATAGTTATTATTGATAATAATAAATTGAATTTTTGCTGAAGGATATTCGCAAAAAATAATAATTAATTTCATAATTTTTCCTAATAATAAAAATAGACATAAATATGTGCATATACCTACTTGTAAAATAGTTTTATTAATGTAAAGATACATATATATATCTATGTATATATATATATATATATATATATATATATATATATATATATATATATATATATATATATATAATTAATAGATAAGTTTTTGTCCGTGTAATTTAAAATAAAATAGAATAAAATATTGGCGAAGCGGACGTGAAAATTTGTCAATCTACATGATTTTCGTGTTAAAAAGTGCGGAGCACTCCAAAATATGGAAAAACTCCGGGTCCGACAGATGGCGACAGCGCTGTTTCGTCCTAATATGGGACTCGTCAGGCCACCGCATTCGGTACAAACCATCATCTCGCCTTTGCATCCTATAAAGCTGAGTTTAAAATCAAAAAACAGCAAACAAGACGACAAAGGCGACATCTCGATGGTCTACTTGATAACACAAGAACCACACAGATTAACAAAGTTTGTAAAATAACCGTCATATGGTGGCGCGACGGTGAATTAAAACAGAAATATGTAAAATCGAGTACACGAAATGCGCTGCCCAAAGGATGATGGTTTGTACCGAATGCGGTGGCCTGACGAGTTCCACATTAGGACGAAACAGCGCTGTCGCCATTTGTCGGACCCGGAGTTTTTCCATATTTTGGAGTGCTCCGCACTTTTTAACACGAGAATCATGTAGATTGACAAATTTTCACGTCCGCTTCGCCAATATTTTATTCTATTTTATTATATATATATATATATATATATATATATATATATATATATATATATATATATATATAATAATAAAATAATATTCATGTAGGTATTTATACTCGATATTAAAAAAAATATTAGTAATAAAAATTAAAATCAACCTAACCTTGCTCAGGAATGGTCCAAGAAATTTGGAACGTGTTTAAAGGCCAACAGGTCTACAACAACAATAATTGACATACTAATGAGTTACAGAGTAATTATTTCCATTAAACGCAACACAAAATGTCAGTCGACGGAAAAAAAATTAAGCTTTGAAGAAAAATGTATCAATAACTCAATATAAACTTTTTCAAATGCCATAGTATTTCACAGGAAAACAATATAAATTATTCGAATTTATCTCTTGGCACGCAGAATAAAGCAAACTGAACTCTATTATTGCGTTTGCGGGATTTTAAAACCACATTAAAACCTATTATCGCAAATTATTCTTGACAGTTAAATGACATACAAAAGGCGTTCCAACGACGAATGAAATTTCTTTACACCGTGCGGATCCCGTTCGTAAAATATCTTTTGTCTTTTTTTCCGTGCAATGTAATTTTAATTTGGTTAAAAGTATGTCTTTGAAATTTACCGCTTTTTAAACATTATATATATATATATATATATATATATATATATATATATATATATATATATACAGTGCCTTCATTTCAAAACGAACCATCCTTAATAACTTTCTTAAATAGAAAAATTTAAAAAAAAGAAAAAACATGTCAATTTAGATATACAGGGGGAAGTTTAATTTTGCATTTGTTATAAGTCTGTCAATCACCTCCTCAACTCCAGCTAACCTCACTTTGATATGTCAAATGGGAACCCCCACCTTGTGACACATCATTGTAAGCAGCATAAAATTGTCTATCCAACCGTATAAAAAAAATTAAATCGGTTGACGTACAAGCGAATAGTGTGCAAAAATGTCTTGTAATAATGCATAATATATCGGCCTCGAACTTTGGTATGTCAAATGATTACCCAATAGTGTGATACATCATTTTAAAGGACGTACGATCTGCTATCCAACGATGTCAAAAAAAATTAAGTTAATAGACGTTATAGGCAATTAGGATGCAAAAATGTGTGTTAAATATAAGCAGTTTATTCAGTTTTATTCAGTTGAAGAAAATTATTTTATTAAATGTTCAAAATGTGCGCCGTTATTAGCGAGACAATAAAAAAGCCTATTTTGAAATTCCTCACGAACATTGGCAAGGGTTTCTCTGCTAATTCCTCTACATTCCCGAACAATTCGATCTTTTAAATCGTCAATATTTTCAGGTGGGGTTTTATAAACCTTGCTTTTTAAATACCCCCAAAGAAAAAAGTCTAGAGGGGTTAGGTCTGGAGACCGTGCTGGCCATTGAATTGCACCACGTCTGCCAATCCACGTCCCTGGAAAATGTTCATCAAGCCACTCTCGAATTGCCAAATCGTAGTGCGGGGGAGCTCCATCTTGCTGGAAATGCAAATTATTTTCATTTAGTACCATAACAGCATTTTCATCCACTTGATTTTCTAAAGATTGCACAATGGCAGGGTATATTGTGTTTTCTAAAAGGTTTAAATAAATTTGCCCAGTTAAATTATCTTCCAAAAAAAATGGCCCGATGATTTCATTGCCATAAATTCCTGCCCACACGTTAATTTTTTCGGGATATTGAGTATGCCCTTCTCGGAAAAGGTGCGGATTTTCATTATCCCAGTATCTGCAGTTATGTCTGTTAACCAGTCCATTTAGAAAAAAAGTTGATTCATCACTAAAGCAGATATTCTTAGGTAAATGGGGGTCCTCGTCAATTCGTTGGCACATTAATTCGCAAAATTGAATTCTCCTATCAAAATCGTCTTCTCCGAGTTCTTGAAGAATTTAAATTTTGTAGGGAAAAAATTTATTTTGTTTTTAAACTTTATGCACAGAGCCAGCAGAAATGTTGGTTAAATCTGCGACCTTTGAGTTGGATAAAGTTGGATCTATTGCAAACTGTCCTAGTACCTCGATTTGGCATGCTTCATCTACAACCCTTTTCTCAATATATTTTTTATTACAAACGGATCCCGTTTCTTCAAACTTTCGTACCAATTCGAGTACATATTTATGGCCCACGTTTTTGTCTTGATGCCTCTCGTTAAATGCTCTGGCGGTTCTACGAGCGCACCGATCTTCAGCTCCATAGAGAAAAATTATTTCTATTCTTTCGGCTAGCGTATACACCATTTATATTCACGTTTCAACTAGGCGTCACAATGACAATTTTAACAATAATAAACAACTGGTGTTTAAAGATCTTAAAAATTTTATTTATTGCAGTGATTTTTTGTACCTATCAGGTACCGCAAAAAATATCATTGAAATAAATACACTAGATTGATTAGACTGCAATGAATTTTGCGATGAATTTTAAAACAGGCTTAGTTTTTTTCTCGCAAATATTTTAACTGTTTATTATTTTAAAAAAATATTTATTTTAAATTTAAAATAATATTTTACTCTATGAAGTAGCCATTTGACATAATAAAGTTTAATGTGATAAGGTGTCTATTATTACCACACATCTTTTCTTACTATTCGCTTGTACATCAACAGATTTTGTTTTTTTTTATTGGCTAAATAGGAGATAGTATGCCCTTTAAAATGATGTATCACACTATAGGGTAATCATTTGACATACTAAAGTTCGAGGCCGATATATTATGCATTATTACAAGACATTTTTGCACACTGTTCGCTTGTACGTCAACCGATTTAATTTTTTTTATACGGTTGGATAGACAATTTTATGCTGCTTACAATGATGTGTCACAAGGTGGGGGTTCCCATTTGACATATCAAAGTGAGGTTAGCTGGAGGTGAGGAGGTGATTGACAGACTTTTAACAAATGCAAAATTAAACTTCCCCCTGTATATCTAAATTGACGTATTTTTTCTTTTTTTTAAATTTTTCTATTTAACAAAGTTATTAAGGATGGTTCGTTTTGAAATGAAGGCACTGTATATATATATATATATATATATATATATATATATATATATATATATATATATATAATTCTCTTTTTATTTTGTCTTTCTTGGGTATAGGTTCTTTACTTAACAAAAAATCAATAACAAGTTGACGTTTTGCCTTTTATTTAAGACATCTTCAAAAATTTTTTTTTAATTTATTCATCTTGCTGAAAATATTTTTTTTTTAATTAAAAATGTTTATACGCAAACATATTTACAATTTTAAAAAAGAAACATCACTTTAAAAAATAATTCAAATGTCTAAAAAGTAGCTAATTTTACACAATATATACCTTGACATTTTGTTTATTTATTAATAATGAAATGAAAATTTAACATCGTCTTTTTAGGTACTTAGGATACATAGAATGCGAGTGTGTTTTATTTTAATTTTTTAACAATAGACCAAAAAATGCATACATTTAATTTTATGTTTAAGAGGATATTCATTTTTTGATGTTTATTAACAGGATCGAATACTAAATATTTCTGGTTCAAATTTCCTATATGAGGTTATGCCACACACCTCACTCTTTTGAGTTGTTATTGCAAAGGTTTTATTGTTTTAATAATTTTAATTTGTGCAGTGTTTTGAATGTTTTAGTTTTAATTTTAGTTTGGGACAAATTTAAAAAAAAAATTTAATTGTACAGGGTGAGTCAACGATTGGATGAAGTAGGTTTGTGCCTTTTCGGTGAAATTAACAAAGAAACTATATTTATTGTTTGATACAGTTTATTTTTACGCAGATTTTAAAAATATTTAGGACTCTACGGGGTGAGCCAAAAAACTAGGACAGCATAAAGTTGTATTTTTTTTAAATAGAACACCCTATATACGAATCGTATTTTCGATTTAGCTTATAATTTTAAATCTTTTTTATTAAGGGTTTACTATAACAAAACTTTATAGTTTCTGAGATAATTAAGTTTAAAGAAAAAAAGTCACATTTTCAAGCATCAATTCAATCCTAAATAACGTTTTCAATTTTGTGACAAATATATTCAAATTTGGAATTTAGCAAGGCCAAGGACAAGTTAACATAATTTTTACCTAATATTTGCAATAAAAGCTACAGGGTGTTGAACACATCGGCTCAAATTTGAACAAGTTTAAATGAATAAATATCTTTTTTTTTAAATGGTACACCCTGTATATTTTCATGTTATTTAATAGAGTAATAAGAACCCTAAAAGTTTTGTTCAATATATCCTATACCTATTTATAATAGTTTTTTAGATATTTCAGTTTTTCTTATTTTCCATACTTTTTTACAGAAATAGTCTTCATTATCATAGTAGCCATGGCAAAAACAATGTAAAAGAACATTTTTCTGTGTGTCAAATTTATAACCGCAATCGCTTCTTTTGGTTTTTATGTAGTGTAGTTTGGTTTTTTTTGCATTCATCTTATATTGTAAAATGAATTTTCCAAAGAATGAGTTAATAGATATGATTTATACAATAGGAGAGGCTCAAAAAAATTGCCTTCTTGCTCAAAGAATTTACAAAATGAAGTATCCTGATCGACGCCAACCTAATACCCATACTTTTCAAAACTTAATGCAAAGATTTGATTCTTCTGGTACTGTTGATTATCCAAAACGTAAAGTGGTCAACAAACCAGTAACTAATGAAGAAAAAGAACTACAAGTATTGTTAAATGTTCAGGAAAATCCTTATATTGGTAGCCGTCAGTTAGCAGCATTATGTGAAACATCACAATCCACCGCTTTTTTTCATATTATGTTTAATTAAACTATTGCCGTTGTAATATAACGAATAATGTATTTCATCATATTTAACCACATTCTGTTTGTTTCTGTAGTTTCTTTTTATTATTTTACATGGCTACTATGATAATGAAGACTATTTCTGTAAAAAAGTATGGAAAATAAGAAAAACTGAAATATCTCAAAAACTATTATAAATAGGTATAGGATATATTGAACAAAACTTTTAGGGTTTTTATTACTCTATTAAATAACATGAAAATACACAGGGTGTACCATTTAAAAAAAAAGATATTTATTCATTTAAACTTATTCAAATTTGAGCCGATGTGTTCAACACCCTGTAGCTTTTATTGCAAATATTAGGTAAAAATTATGTTAACTTGTCCTTGGCCTTACTAAATTCCAAATTTGAATATATTTGTCACAAAATTGAAAACGTTATTTAGGATTGAATTGATGCTTGAAAATGTGACTTTTTTTCTTTAAACTTAATTATCTCAGAAAATATAAAGTTTTGTTATAGTAAACCCTTAATAAAAAAGATTTAAAATTATAAGCTAAATCGAAAATATGATTCGTATATAGGGTGTTCTATTTAAAAAAATACAACTTTATGCTGTCCTAGTTTTTTGGCTCACCCTGTAGAGTCCTAAATATTTTTAAAATCTGCGTAAAAATAAACTGTATCAAACAGTAAATATAGTTTCTTTGTAAATTTCACCGAAAAGGCACAAACTTACTTCATCCAATCGTTGCCTCACCCTGTACATGACTTGTTCTGTGTGGAGGCTACGCTGGCGTTGTTGGGGACTGTTCTCAAACTGGCAGGGTTAAAGTGTGCCCTTTGACGAGGTCTGAGCCCTGAGGATGGTCTAAGTTAGACCGAAAGCGCTTGGCCGATAGTAATAATTTTAAAAAAATATACACTGAAATACAAAATCCGTCTATTTTTTTGATTTCTTCGGTGTACAACCTGTTAATAACTTATAACTTATTGAAAAACATACCTTCAATTATAACAATACAATAATTAAAAACAAAGATATGAATTATCAAAAATTGCAAATAAAGGAAATGATAGAAATTAAAAAACATAAAAACACTGTTAGTCACAGAAGGGATATAGGAAATTTGAGCCACATTTACACCAGCCCAATTTAAAGAAAAATATTAAGTATTCGATCCTGTTAATAAATTAAAAATTGAGTATCCTCTTAAACATAAAATTAAATATGTGCATTCTTTCGGTTTTTTTTTTTGATCCATTGTTAAAATATAAAAAATAAAACACACTCACATTCCATGTATTCTAAGTACCTAAATTGAAGATGTTCATTTCAATATTAATAAATAAACAATATGTCAAGGCATGTACTGTGTAAAATTAAATACTTTTTTAGAAATTTGAATAGTTTTTTAAAGTGTTGTTTGTTTTTCAAAATTGTAAATATGTTTGTGTATGAATCTTTTTAATTATATAAAAAATATTTTTAGAAAGATCAATAAATAAAAAAAAAACCTAAAAATTTTTGTAGATGTCTTAAATAAAGGGCGAAACGTCAAATTATTTTTGATTTTTGTTAAATAAAGAACCTAAACCCAAGAAAAGATAAAATTAAAAGAAAATGATATAATGTATGGTTCAAGAATCTGGAAAATATTTATATATATATATATATATATATATATATATATATATATATATAATTTATTTTTGTATCTTAAACCTTCTGTTAAATATTTTTTTCTAATATTTTCTTGGGTATAGGTTTTTCCATTAGAGAAACAAAGGACAATAATTTTCTTTCTAACGTTTCGCTCTACATAGTGAGCTTCTTCAAAAGAGCTAGGTATATTTATTTTACATCTACAAAAATTACAGAATTTTTTATATAATAAACATATATCACAGTAATTACACTTTTATATTTTTAATTTAATTAAAATTAATAAAAACAAAACAGATTTTAAAATAGTCTTAAAGTTTAAAATTTAAAACAATACAAACAGGTTAAAATAGTGAAGATTATAAAATAGTACATACCTTGAAAGTAGTTTTGTGTGTATGTTTAAAAATAAATTCAATTATGATCTTTGGTATGCAATTGATATGGATAGATTTATTTTTATAAAAAGCAAAAAATAGGAAAAAAGATTATTATTTATTTTTTAATGACGTTCTTTCACTCGTATGAGTGTATATGAAATCGTTCCAAGCATCATTACATTATTTCTCATATTTATTATAGAGTCGCTTCAAGCATGTTTTATTCAAAAATCAAATTATAGTATATCTGACTTAAATTGTTGACATCTTGCTTGTCATTTACAACATTTTTATCTTTTTTTATGTGTATCATTTCTTTGATGACTAATTTATGATAATTTCTGTCAGTATCTAAAATATGGGTGTTTTTAAAATCAAATTCATGCTTAGATGTTTGTTCATGCTTATGTAAATATGTCGATGTATTTTTAGTATACTTGTGTCCATTCACTCTATTTTCAATATATTGTGTCGTCATGCCAATGTATTTCTTAGGACAATTTAGGCATGGAATTGTATATATTACGTTAGATCTTTTTTTGGTGGGAATTTTGCTTTTTAATTTCGTATAAACTGACCCAAGTAAATTGTTCGCCCTATGGCATACCGTTATGTTATGTTTATCCAAAATATATTTTATTTTTTCAGACAGTTGGTGTACTTACGGTAATGCAATAAAAGTGTTTTGTGTTTTGGTATTGTTAATTTTATTTTTTTTGTTTGTGTTATAATGTAAATAGGTTCTTTGTTTAATTATTTTTTTTTATGAGTAGTTTAGGAAAATGGTTCATTATTAGAGTCTCTTCCACTTTTTTTAGCACTTCTGGGCGAAATTTGGGTGAAGATAATTTTATAGCTCGATCAACTAAGCCGATTATGACACTATTTTTTTGTTTATTTGGATGTTGAGAGTTAAAATTCAAATACCGGCCCGACCAAGTATCTTTCGTGTACCATTTTGTATGAAGATTGTTATCCGTCTTATTTCTGTGTATAGTTAAGTCTAAAAAGTTTATTTTTTGTTATATTTCAATTTCAGCTGTAAATATCAGTTTTGGGTGGAAATTATGAAAATATTGTAATAAGCTATCTATTTTGTTTTCGGGTACAGCATTCCATGCCTAAATGGTCCTAAGAAATACATTGGCATGACGACACAATATATTGAAAATAGAGTGAATAGACACAAGTATACTAAAAATGCATCGACATATTTACATAAGCATGAACAAACATCTAAGCATGAATTTGATTTTAAAAACACCCATATTTTAGATACTGACAGAAATTATCATAAATTAGTCATCAAAGAAATGATACACATAAAAAAAGATAAAAATGTTGTAAATGACAAGCAAGATGTCAACAATTTAAGTCAGATATACTATAATTTGATTTTTGAATAAAACATGCTTGAAGCGACTCTATAATAAATATGAGAAATAATGTAATGATGCTTGGAACGATTTCATATACACTCATACGGACGAAAGAACGTCATTAAAAAATAAATAATAATCTTTTTTCCTATTTTTTGCTTTTTATAAAAATAAATCTATCTATATCAATTGCATACCAAAGATCATAATTGAATTTATTTTTAAACATACAGACAAAACTACTTTCAAGGTATGTACTATTTTATAATCTTCACTATTTTAACCTGTTTGTATTGTTTTAAATTTTAAACTTTAAGACTATTTTAAAATCTGTTTTGTTTTTATTAATTTTAATTAAATTAAAAATATAAAAGTGTAATTACTGTGATATATGTTTATTATATAAAAAATTCTGTAATTTTTGTAGATGTAAAATAAATATACCAAGCTCTTTTGAAGAAGCTCACTATGTAGAGCGAAACGTCAGAAAGAAAATTATTGTCCTTTGTTTCTCTAATGGAAAAACCTATACCCAAGAAAATATTAGAAATATATATATATATATATATATATATATATATATATATATATATATATAACAAAATTTCAATTATTAATATTAAACCAATAAGAAAAAGAAATCCTTAGTTGTATAAAAAATAAAAAATGTCCTTTTCGTTGCTACGTCAAATCGATCATTTTTATTATACTACGAGACTCTAACGACTTTTGTGCATGTCTTGTACATAAATAAATTTCTCTGGCTTCATTTTAATTATTAATTGTGATAAAACACATTGGTGTAGAAGAAAAAACACCTTGCAGTGTTTATTTCCGTTCAGCGTGCTTTTCATCTCACTTACTTATATTAAATCCTGAATTTTTAAGAGGAAAATAGGCTCAATTAAAGAGATTATGTTACTTCAAATTTCAAGAAAATTTACCGGTGGCCATTGGAAATAAATTGACATAAAAATCGCGTGTTGCCACATCTTTTATTTTACGGCTTGATGAATTAAGAAAGCTGTGGTGTTATGATGATTTTTGGAAAGACTTGGAAGTTCGACAGACCATCTGGGCTTTAAACCTGCGTCTTTTAATCTTCGTCAGCTCTTTTCCAACTAATATTAATTAATAAGTATATACTAGAACAGATAGAAATAAAATACTGTTATTTGATAGGAAAAATTACCGTTAAAACTCAAGAATGGTTTGAAAAGCAGCGTTTGTCACTGGTTTCTGGATTCAAATGTTCTGTAAGAAAAGCATAGAAATGTTACAGCAGTACTGGAATGATTGTATCACTTTGGAAGGGACTATGTTAATGTATAATTTCGAATTTTGTGAAAAAATTGTGTTTTTATATGTTAGTCTCGGGACTTTTCGAACCACCTAATAAATAACACCTATTCAAATTTACAGAGCTAATTTAATATATATATATATATATATATATATATATATATATATATATATATATATATATATGTTATATCGTAGATTTTCACGGATGATAGAATGAATAGTTTGGTTATTCCGGGTTTCCGGACAACCAAGAGTCGAACTGGCTGATTCCTTCGTGAAAAACTCCGAGCATCTAGGTAAAATGATCAAAAACATTCACCTCGAAGAAAATGACATCTTAGCAAGCCTCGACATAAAATCGCTATATCCAAGCATACTACTGGATGAGATTTTGGACAAAATCGCCATGAACGAGGATTTTCCAGCCTACACAATTGAACTTGCAGAACACTGCCTAAAGAACACATACTTCATGTTCAATAACCAAATATACAAACAAACAGATGGCGCACCTATGGGGTCCTCGCTTTCACCAGACATAGCCAACCTTTTCATGATATATTTCGAACAAGATGCACTGCAAAAGGCACCTTTAAAACCGAAATTTTGGAAACGCTATGTTGATAATATTTTTATAATATGGCCACATGGAAAAGAACACCTGGACGATTTCCTCATATATCTGAACAATATCCACCACAGAATACAGCCCATATTTAAACCACAAAAAACAATAGCCAACATCCTGAGAAATCCCAAAGACAAGACCAACCTTGAAAATCATGGCGTTTACAGCATTCCATGTGCAGATTGTCATCAAACTTATATAGGACAAACAAACAGGCGCATATCAGTAAGAATCCAAGAACATAAGAATAGCCTCAAAAACAAACAGACATCCTCAGCCCTATTTCAACATCACCAAACAACCAGACATACCATCGACTTCGAAAAAACAAAAGAAATAGCACCAGTACAGAACTACAAGGTACGCGTCATAAGAGAGGCCCTGGAAATCGAAAAAGGGGGACAGCTAAATAAACGAGACGATGCTATAAATTTTTCATCTACATGGAAAACATTAATAAAAAATCAAGAAAGAAAACAACAAACATCAACTAGTACACGAGAGACCTGCATACAAGAACAAAATATATCGCACTCGGGAGAGGGAAGGAGCCTGCGAAGCCGCCCATCCAATCAGGCAGCGAGCCAGCTAAACAAAACTCGAAATTCTTCAGAGGCCACCATCAGTTCTCAGCGAGTAACGAGAGGAACCGCACTTGAAAATGCCAAATGAGATTTTGGCGAAACGTTGTTAAAACGATTTTTTGAACGAATGGATTGAAACCCGGAATAACCAAACTATTCATATATATATATGTATATATATATATATATATATATATATATATATATATATATATATATATATATATATATATATATATATATATATATATATATGAATAAGACACGTTTTTTACGCCCTAAGTTACACGTAATGAGAGGCCCGACGATTCTATAAGCACTTATGACTGCTATCTCGTTTTAAAATGGGCAATTCTCGAAAATGAGAGAAATCCTGTGGATCTAAATATATATATATATATATATATATATATATATATATATATATATATATATATATATATATATATATATATATATAAATTGTCCTCTATTTATTTACAGCGGTGAAAAAGTACTCCACACATTTACTTTTCCTTCATTGAGCCTTCTAACATTATTTCTGTCTACGCCAATGATATAGAAATAAATAAAAAACTTCCTGTCAGCCTTAAAAACATATTTCAGCGGCTCTTTTGGAATTATGAACGATCATTTAAATATCTATTTCGATGATGGACTTACGATTTCAGGGTCTATGAATTCTAATAAGAATACTTTCTGTCAGACAGAGAAAGGTTAGATTTATAGTTTATTTTTATTAAGTGGCTGCGTGTCTATAATTTTGGATTTCATATAGTTTAATTAATAAATGAATTTAAAGATTTTCAAAGTTATTTCATTTTTTTTTTCGTAAAAAAGAGTTTGACCGGAATTATCCAGATTATTCTTATTTATATTAACTATTTAAAAATTTATACTGGAGAATTATTCATTAAATCAAAGAAAATAGCGAAATTTTTAAAAATCGGGAAAGGAAAACACAAAAAGTCTCAGCGACAGTCTTTTATACCAAAAAAAAAACCTTCTTGAACTGGAACGAATCACTGGTAAAAAATAAATAGGGAAAAAAGAACCACAGCCAAAAGTTTCAGATTTGCTTGGTGGCAAAGAAATACCAATAGTCCAATGTATGACGCTAAAATTAGGGCATCACCTGAGAATTATTTCAGATAACAACGATCTTGACGTAATTAAGTTTATCTTACTCTCATCTTAAAAAGTTATACATTCCTGAAGTGCGTTTTTGTTTTTTTTTTTTTGGAATGAAAACTACCTCTTTTGACAAAAAATGTATATTTAAGCGTTACATAGATAGAAATCATGTTAAAAGATGTAGAATAAACATTTTTTATTTCTTGGAATATAATTCATTATGTGTTACAACGTTTCAACTCTTTTTAAGAAGAAATAAAAACAAATAGATATGCTTTAATGGTATATTTATAATTGATTGGAATTTCGTCATTATTTATAATATAATTTATGATTTATGCAAAAGTTTCAACCATTACAAAGCAACCTTATGACGAAATTAAAAAAAAAATAGTGCTGATTAGGCTGAAATATAAATTCATCTTTTTCAAAGCGACGCGGTTTGCAGGTTGGAACCAGGATATATACAGATATATATATATATATATATATATATATATATATATATATATATACATTTATATATATACAGGGTGAGTCAACGATTGGATGAAGTAGATTTGTGCCTTTTCGGTGAAATTAACAAAGAAACTATATTTATTGTTTGATACAGTTTATTTTTACGCAGATTTTAAAAATATTTAGGACTCTACAGGGTGAGCCAAAAAACTAGGACAGCATAAAGTTGTATTTTTTTAAATAGAACACCCTATATACGAATCGTATTTTCGATTTAGCTTACAATTTTAAATCTTTTTTATTAAGGGTTTACTATAACAAAACTTTATAGTTTCTGAGATAATTAAGTGTAAAGAAAAAAAGTCACATTTTCAAGCATCAATTCAATCCTAAATAACGTTTTCAATTTTGTGACAAATATATTCAAATTTGGAATTTAGCAAGGCCAAGGACAAGTTAACATAATTTTTACCTAATATTTGCAATAAAAGCTACAGGGTGTTGAACACATCGGCTCAAATTTGAACAAGTTTAAATGAATAAATATCTTTTTTTTTTAATGGTACACCCTGTATATTTTCATGTTATTTAATAGAGTAATAAAAACCCTAAAATTTTTGTTCAATATATCCTATACCTATTTATAATAGTTTTTGAGATATTTCAGTTTTTCTTATTTTCCATACTTTTTTACAGAAATAGTCTTCATTATCATAGTAGCCATGGCAAAAACAATGTAAAAGAACATTTTTCTGTGTGTCAAATTTATAACTGCAATCACTTCTTTAGGTTTTTATGTAGTGTAGTTTGTTTTTTTTTTTTGCATTCATCTTTATTGTAAAATGAATTTTCCAAAGAATGAGTTAATAGATATGATTTATACAATAGGAGAGGCTCAAAAAAATTGCCTTCTTGCTCAAAGAATTTACAAAATGAAGTATCCCATACTTTTCAAAACTTAATGCAAAGATTTGATTCTTCTGGTACTGTTGATTATCCAAAACGTAAAGTGGTCAACAAACCAGTAACTAATGAAGAAAAAGAACTACAAGTATTGTTAAATGTTCAGGAAAATCCTTATATTGGTAGCCGTCAGTGAGCAGCATTATGTGAAACATCACAATCCACCGCTAATCGTACTACCAAGAAATATAGGTATCATCCATATCACATGGAATTACACCAAGAATTGCATGGACAGGATTTTGAAAGTCGTGTAAACTTTTGTCGTACAATAAATGCGGAGATTCAATTAAATCCAAATTTATTATGCAAGGTAATGTTTAGTGATGAAGCTACTTTTAGAAGTAACGGTGCCGTAAATAGACGCAACATGCATTATTATGCCACAGAAAACCCATTTTGGATTAGAGAGGTGCAACATCAAAACCACTGGTCATTAAATGTTTGGTATGGTATTCATCATAATCGAATTATTGGACCCCACTTTTTTAATGAACCACTAAATGGCCATAGTTACCTGAACTTTCTACAAGAAGAACTACCCCAACTGCTTCAAGGTCTCGATAGGGATGAGCTCGACAGTATGTGGTTCCAGCACGATGGTGCGCCTCCGCATTACCATAGTGAAGTTCGTGCGTTTTTGGACCAACGATATCCGCAAAAATGGATTGGACGTGGAGGTTTCATTGAGTGGCCACCAAGGTCTTGCGACATCACCCCATTAGATTTCTTCCTATGGGGTTATATTAAAAATAAGGTGTATGTTAATCCACCAACAACAGTGGAAGATATGCGAAACAGGATTAGGGATACCTGTAGAACAATAACGCCACTAATTTTGTCCAGGGTCCGAGAAAATCTGCAAAAAAGACTAAATTTGTGCATTGCACAAGAGGGTCGTTTATTCGAACACTTATTAAAAAGAAATAATTAATCTCAGTATTTAATAGTTAATTTTTTTGTTTCAATTTAGTATAAAAGTAAATATGTATTTGCCTTGTCGTTATTGTTGTGTTAATTTTTTCACATTATGTTTAATTAAACTATTGCCGTTGTAATATAACTAATAATGTATTTCATCATATTTAACCACATTCTGTTTGTTTCTGTAGTTTTTTTTTTATTATTTTACATGGCTACTATGATAATGAAGACTATTTCTGTAAAAAAGTATGGAAAATAAGAAAAACTGAAATATCTCAAAAACTATTATAAATAGGTATAGGATATATTGAACAAAACTTTTAGGGTTTTTATTACTCTATTAAATAACATGAAAATATACAGGGTGTACCATTTAAAAAAAAAGATATTTATTCATTTAAACTTGTTCAAATTTGAGCCGATGTGTTCAACACCCTGTAGCTTTTATTGCAAATATTAGGTAAAAATTATGTTAACTTGTCCTTGGCCTTGCTAAATTCCAAATTTGAATATATTTGACACAAAATTGAAAACGTTATTTAGGATTGAATTGATGCTTGAAAATGTGACTTTTTTTCTTTAAACTTAATTATCTCAGAAACTATAAAGTTTTGTTATAGTAAACCCTTAATAAAAAAGATTTAAAATTATAAGCTAAATCGAAAATACGATTCGTATATAGGGCGTTCTATTTAAAAAAATACAACTTTATGCTGTCCTAGCTTTTTGACTCACCCTGTAGAGTCCTAAATATTTTTAAAATCTGCGTAAAAATAAACTGTGTCAAACAATAAATATAGTTTCTTTGTTAATTTCACCGAAAAGGCACAAACCTACTTCATCCAATCGTTGACTCACCCTGTACTGAAATATCCACTTATTACTCGTTTGGTAATTTTATCTTTGTAAGATAACTGCATGATTTTTCAATATAGACAACTTTTTCCATTTTTTTTTTGTTTTATTTTCTTTCAGAAAAAAAGACGATAAAAATCTAAAATAAAATGTTTTATAAGAGAAACCTCTCATTCACTATCCTATTTCCCAAAACAAACCGACTATCCTCGAAAACCATAAACACCATAATCACTCACAAATATCATCATTAGCATTCCCTAAATATTTAGTTCTATTTTTAAAAAATATTAATAAACCCAGATAAACTTAAATTTATTAGGTTTCATAAACGACTTGCGCTGCATTAATTATTTTGACAGTTCTTCATGTCCAAATATTAATTTTAGTACTTCTTAAACTTTATTTTTAGGCGTTTTCGTGTACGATGTGCATTAAGAATTTTGTTTTTAAAGTTTGCGATTAATTCTTTTTTTGATAAAATGTCGAGTGGAGAAAGTAGGAATAAAATACAGAAGAGAAAAGAAGTTTCAAAAAATGTTCAAATTTTGAGTCTTCTCAGTTCTTTCTTTACTCAGAAGACCTCTGGAATACTCCACATTTATATATATATATATATATATATATATATATATATATATATATATATATATAATAAAATAGAATAAAATATTGCGAAGCGGACGTGGAAATTTGTCAATCTACATGATTCTCGTGTTAAAAAGTGCGGAGTACTCCAAAATATGGAAAAACTCCGAGTCCGACAGATGGCGACAGCGCTGTTTCGTCCTAATATGGGACTCGTCAGGCCACCGCATTCGGTACAAACCATCATCTCGCCTTTGCATCGTATAAAGCTGAATTTAAAATCAAAAAACAGCAAAGAAGACGACAAAGGCGACATCTCGATGGTCCACTTGATAATACAAGAACCACACAAATTAACAAAATTTGTAAAAGAACCGTCATATGGTGGCGCGACGGTGAATTAAAACAGAAATATGTAAAATCGAGTACACGAAACGCGCTGTCGCCATCTGTCGGACCCGGAGTTTTTCCATATTTTGGAGTGCTCCGCACTTTTTAACACGAGAATCATGTAGATTGACAAATCTTCACGTCCGCTTCGCCAATATTTTATTCTATTTTATTTTAAATTACACGGACAAAAACTTATCTACTTATTTATATATATATATATATATATATATATATATATATATATATATATATATATATATATATACAGGGTTATTTACTCTACGTGCCCTTCAAAAAGTTTTACTTTTGGAATATATCATCTAACCTAAGTTGTATGCTTCAAATACTAGAAGTACTTCAGTTATGTATTCGAAATATACAGTGAAGTGTAACAATACACCATCGCTAAAAGTTAGCGATAGTTTTGACGAAATCTCAAGACGATTATTTTTGAAAATGTTCTAAATAAAGAACAAAACGTCAGAGCAATGAAAACTGTAATTTAAATATGAACCTAATCCCAAGAAAAAAATCAAAAATAAAAATAAATATTAGCGGTTCAAGAAAATCTATATATATATATATATATATATATATATATATATATATATATATATATATATATATATATATATATATAAAGTATATTTAATCGAAGATTTTTGGGGTATACCGTGTCTGTCCTTCTCAGAACTGTAAGGCAGCTGAAGTTTCGGTGAAATTTCATTCACCAATTTCAAAGCTCAATGTACGGCGTATGTCAAGGCAAAAATGTCATTTTTGAATGGTTTTTAACTCAAAAAGTCCGCGTCATAAGAAAAAATCACTCCCGAAATATAAAAATTTTTGTACTTTGCAAAAGAAAGAACAATTTTTTTAATTATAAGTAAATTTTTGGTTTATAACAGACCTAAAAAACTTTAGTAGAGTTATGTCTTTTCATGGGTTATGAAAACGCATTATTTAGAATCTATTTGAGGCAATTTGGTGTCCTGAAATTACCATTTTGCACCCTGCTTGTGGCAAGGTGAAAGTACCTATATAATATTTTGATTTCAACTTATTTCCTATTAAAATGAAATTTTTTTATTATGAACAAAACTAGGGCTATTTATAAGTATTAAAAAAAGGCACTTGCTTTTCTGTAGGCTGTCACTCAACCGAGCAAGAAACGCATATGGCGGGACCATTTATCATATCGATGAATGAGACTTGTCACTGCGACGTGAAGTGACGACGAATAATTGAAGAAAGTAAATACAAATGCGTGCTCTGACCGCCAATTTTTATTTATTGTTTGTTCATTTTTTATAATATTTATTTACTTCAACGTAATGGGTGATAATAGATAATCTTGATGACATCCAGCTAGATTTATAATCTATTTTGGTCAATAAATTTTAATCAAATAACTAAACATGCAAACCTAACCTTAGATCTTAATTTGTTTACAACATCGTGACGTCACTATGACCACGTGGCTTCAAAGGTGTGTTTTCGCGAGAGTTTTTTAAATCTAAATTAGAATTTCGATTTTTAGTCGCAACTACAACATTAAACGTGCAAATTTTCAAAAATCTTTATATAAAATTTTAAGATAAACGCTTTAAAAATATTTTTACCCGTCTTTAATCAAATGTTCTATTATTGAAGCGGTTTAACCCCATCTGAATTTATAAGCCGCATTTAAACCGTTTGTTGTAGCTACGGAACGTTATTTAATTGCCAATAACTCCGTTCGTTGAGTAGTGAGCCACGCCGAATTCGAATTGATTTAGA
The DNA here is from genome assembly GCA_034092305.1 of Diaprepes abbreviatus. NCBI lineage: Eukaryota > Metazoa > Arthropoda > Insecta > Coleoptera > Curculionidae > Diaprepes > Diaprepes abbreviatus. Next base: position 1,284,543 of record JASJET010000390.1, read on the forward strand.
GCCCATTCCAGAATATTACTGTTACTGATGCGTGTGTAATTTTGTGCAAATTCGTTAATGGCTCTTGTTATACGTCGATGCGTCAGCGGGGAGCCGATTGATTGATTTTGCAGGTTGCAGGGAATTGTGGAATTCCGTAAATACCGCATTAAAAACTTAATATGGGAGATACTTGGAGGTGTTTATCGTTATTTTATGCGAAGATGACGAATCAACAACGCTAAGGTTGAGAAGAGATGAATTGGCTTCTCGTTATAAACTCAAGAATATCTCGACACGTTTCCTGAGGCGAAAGGCTTTTTACTGTATATACAAGATCAGGCAAACACCAGTGCAGATATAGACCCACAATTCAAATAAAAAGGTAAAAAATTATTCATTACTCTCTCTAGTTCTTGAATAAGAGGCAAACTCGGGTCTATTTTCCTGAAGTCAAAGCTCTTGCGGGGGGGGGGGGGATCGATTATGACATTTGAATCTTCTTGGCGTCGGAAACTATCAATGAGATGTTCCTCAGGTGGCTGTTTATACATCACTGTTACATTACCTATATATATATATATATATATATATATATATATATATATATATATATATATATATATATATATATATATATATATATATATACAGGGTGATTCAAAAATCGATCACGAAACTTAAGGGGGTGATTCTACTTGACAAAATAAGGGTAGAGCTTCATATAATTTTTTTTCAAAATGTCATTCGTTTTCGAGTTACAAGCCGTCCAAGTTCAAGTTTTTATTTTTTGTTTTTTGAATTACTCGCTTACAGGAAAACCGATTTGACTAATATTTGAAAGATAGGCTAAGTCTTCTGCGCTTCATCATTTTAGTAACAATTCACATTGATTGTTTGCCGCTAGAGGGCACTTTACCTACATTGAAAATTGTTTTTTTGTCATAATTTTTTAGTGTTGCCAGCTACAGTAGTTTTTGGCATAATTTCTGAAAGACTGATGCCAGGCCTTTAAAAAAGGTGCTCTTTATTTACATCGCTAAACCCAACGGTTTAGACGTAAATCACCCTTAAAAATTAAGTGGTAAATTTACTTTTCTCATTTCATTACCACCAGCTACCAGGTAAATAGCTATCAAAGTATACTAGAGCTGTCAGTTTAACATCAAATAAATTCGCTTTTTAAACTATTTAATTTATAATCTTAAAATAACTAATAATGGCTAATCACCAATATTCAAATATCGAATATTGTGATATCCATTTTTGTTATGGAAAAGCAAATGGTAATGCAGAGTTGGCAAGAAGATATTATATGGAGAGTTATCCGGAAAGAAATATCCCTCATGCTCAAACATTTTCCAGTGTGCACAGGAGGCTTGCGGAATGTGGTTCCTTTAAAAGTTATAATGGAAATAGGGGAAGACCTAGAACTGCTAGAAACGTGCAACAAGAAGAAAGAGTGCTTGAAATTATTGAAGATAATCCAGGTATTAGTACTAGAAAAATTGGGAATGAAATGCGGCTCTGTCAGGCTAGTTCATGGAGGATACTAAGAGAAGAACAACTCTTCCCGTTTCATTCAAAAAAGGTGCAGGCTCTTTATGACAATGATCGGCCGAGACGGTTGGAAATGTGCAATCAGATCCTAACTAAGTATGAACACGATAATCGATTAATTGGCGTCATATTATTCACTGACGAAGCTGGTTTCACTCGTGATGGCATAACAAATCTACACAACATCCACACATATGCTTACGAGAACCCAAACAATGTGGTAGAAACGAAACATCAGCGTAGATTTTCACTAAATGTGTGGGCAGGGATAATAGGAGATTACCTTATTGGTCCTCATTTCTTTGATGGCCCATTAACTGGTGACGTATACTTAGATTTTATCCAAAATCGTCTCCCATTGTATCTGGAAGATGTGCCATTGGAAGTAAGGGCCAACATGTGGATCCTCCAAGACGGAGCTCCGCCCCACTTTAGTATACGTGTCCGACAGTATTTGAATGCAACGTATCCTGAGCGATGGATAGGACGAAGTGGACCATTGGCATGGGCAGCGAGGTCACCAGACCTTAATTCTATGGATTTTTTCTTTTGGGGTCATTTGAAACAATTGGTGTACGATATTCCAGTAATCAACGTCGAGGATCTTCGCTTCAGGATAATCGAAAAGTGCCAAATTATTAAAGAAACACCAGAAATTTTTCATCGAGTTAGGAGACATTTTTTGAAGAGTGTTAGGAAATGTATTGAAGAAAATGGGGGACATTTTGAGAATCTTTTTTAGTTTGTTTAGTACTGTTTCATTAATTTTTATCAATTAAATGTATATCGCAATAATCCATAATATGAATATTTACTGATTAGCCATTATTAGTTATTTTAAGATTATAAATTAAATAGTTTAAATGCGAATTTATTTGATGTTAAACTGACAGCTCTAGTATACTTTGATAGCTATTTACCTGGTAGCTGGTGGTAATGAAATGAGAAAAGTAAATTTACCACTTAATTTTTAAGGGTGATTTACGTCTAAACCGTTGGGTTTAGCGATGTAAATAAAGAGCACCTTTTTTAAAGGCCTGGTATCAGTCTTTCAGAAATTATGCCAAAAACTACTGTAGCTGTCAACACTAAAAAATTATGACAAAAAAACAATTTTCAATGTAGGTAAAGTGCCCTCTAGCGGCAAACAATCAATGTGAATTGTTACTAAAATGATGAAGAGCAGAAGACTTAGCCTATCTTTCAAATATTAGTCAAATCGGTTTTCCTGTAAGCGAGTAATTCAAAAAACAAAAAATAAAAACTTGAACTTGGACGGCTTGTAACTCGAAAACGAATGACATTTTGAAAAAAAATTATATGAAGCTCTACCCTTATTTTGTCAAGTAGAATCACCCCCTTAAGTTTCGTGATCGATTTTTGAATCACCCTGTATATATATATATATATATATATATATATATATATATATATATATATATATATATATATATATATATATTCCCTTTGAGGAATGATTAAGACGAGATTGAGACAAGGCTAAGAAAATTTTTGGTTATTTTTTTATTTCAAATACTTGGTTAAACTTTGTAATAAAGTAACATAGAAATAAATCATTTTAGTTAATAAAAAAGTTTTTTGCGTTGAATATACACGTAAGTATTAAGGAGTATTATTACTATTTTAAACAATAAAGCAATAATTAACGTATTAAAAATCTTGTTTTATAAAATGCTTATAACATCCATAAAAATTTGAATTTCACGTCAAAAATTTTTGTAAAAAATATCATGTTGTAGGCAATAAAAAAAAACCTATAAAATGAAAGAAAAAGAAATTTTTATGATGATTAGAGCCGAAGATATCGTCAAAAAACAAAAAAAAAAGATGTTTTATTTTTTTTTTTTTGAGATTATGTGACGATCATCATTATCAATCAGCCCAATATTGTCCACTGTTGAACATCTATGCACTTTATATCGTCAGTCCATCTGGTAGGCCTCTTCCTCGGTAAGCCTCCTGTCCTGGTCTCCATTCCAAGATTTTTCTCGTCCATCGATTGTCCGTGTTCCTAACGACATGTCCAGCCCCGTTCCACTTTACCGTTGTAATTCTCCTGACTGCATCTGCAACACCCGTTCTTCGTCATATTTCTGTATTCGGTATTATATCTCTGATGCTAACTACCAGCATAGATCTTTCGATGGCCAATTGTGTCACTCTCAACTTATTTACGCTTTTCTTTGTTAGTGTTAGCGTCTCTGCTCCATATGTCAAAACAGGGAGGATACACTGGTCAAACATCTTTCTCTTGAAGCAAACAGGGATGTTCGATTTAAGTATATTTTTCAGTTTTCCACGTCAGCCCTATTCTTCTTAGTATTTCACATGTTTGGTTATCTCGGCCTAAACGGATTTCATGTCCTAGGTCTTTGTAGGTGGTGACTTGTTCGATCTTGTGGTCTGCTACCGAGATATTGTCGTTTAGTACAAGGTCATAAATTTAGTTTTATCACAATTTATTTTTAGACCAACATCACTTGACAGTCTGTAGAGCTTTTCCAACATTCTTGCTGCTTTATCCGTGCTGTCCAATATGAGGACAATGTCATCGACGAATCTTAGGTGATTTAGGTCCTCCCCGTTTATGTTTACTCCCATATTTCCTTCAAAAGAAATCTGCTTGTACATAGATTCCAAGACAGTGGTAAACAATTTCGGTGATATTGTATCTCTCTGCCGAACTCCACGTTCTATTCTGAAGGTATTTGTGTCTTTGTGGAGTCTGACACAAGCTGTGGCTGTATCGTATATGTTCTTGATTAACGAAATGTAGCGGTGGTCGATTCGACAGTCTACAAGCGCCCTCAGCATTTTATATTGGTTTATGGTATCAAATGCTTTTTCATAATCAATAAATATAAGAATAAGTGGCTTAATGTATTCTATGCACTTTTCTATCAGGGACTTAAGAACTTATAGGTGGTCATTCGTTCCATAACCAGAGCTAAACCCAGCCTGTTCGCAAGGTTGATATGTGACGATAAAAGCGGCTAAAAATTTTTTTGTGTCAGTACTTTTTGATGTAGAACAACCGGGTGTTTTTTATTTTTTTATTATCGAGGGGGCAATTTCGACCCTCATAATAGGCTAGACCCCTTAATTTGTTTTTAGTGGATTATTGTTTCAAATAATTACCTAATTCCCAATATTATTTAATAACTTCTCACTTATTTGCTGCATTCGCAATATAAACACTTTACTAACATCACAAAGAATTAATGAAAACACAATAAAAAAGTTACAGCACTTGTTCCATTCCCCTAAGACGTGATACAAGGGTAGTTTTTCCTCTTGAAAAGTGTGAGGGATCTTATAATTATTTTGTTAAGGGGTGACTTTTACTGCCGTGTTTGCCCTTTCAATTAAATGCATGAATGTTCATGTTTTTTTCGAGGCTAGATAAATTTGCAGCATTTTTAAAACCGTTTCCCGACTTTAGTGAAAACGTCCACCTATATGAGACATGCTATTATTGTGAAGTCCAGATGGGATTATCTTTCTGTTTACTATTAGAATATTCGAGAACTAAGAACTAAAACAGCAAATACGTTAGGTCAAGGGCGGATCCAGCCTCTCTCTTTGGGGGGGGGGGGGGAGACACCTAGAGTAAATGTGAAATTTTCAAACATTCAGTTCAGGGAAAAAGAAGTTCCGTAAACTAACTCATTGCAAATTAACAAGCCATTTAAAATCAAATAAAAACAGCACATTGCCCGTCAACATCCGTATGGACAACCGCAAGACAGAAGATTTGACAGTAAAGTCGGGAAAAGTAAATTTCCCTTAGGAAAAAGCCATATTCTTTTATACGTGTTACTTTCCGGTCATTCTGGTCATTTTCTCAAATCTCTACTTTTATGTTTCTCGCTTTATGCCTTCTTTGGGACCCAAATGACATCTAAAGGTCCTGAAGGATTCAATAAGATGACAGGGATCATGTTGTTATAGAAAATAAAATTATATTTCTGGAATAAAGGATTGTATTACAAGAAAGTGTCGTAATTTTTCCGGTTGGAAAAATAGGTTGGCAGATTTTTCAGAAGAAAATTATTAGTAATGTAGGAAAATAAACAAATAATCCATGGAAATTATACTTTTGTCGCGATTTTATTATTAGAACGTGTATGTTTTGGTAACCTAAATAACATATCTCGATGTTAACATTGGCAACCCTGTGCTAAGAACCTGGCGGACCAAAAATGGTCACTTTTTTCGATTTTTCCAGTTTATCTGGAAAACTAAAGATTTTATTAAAAAAAAAGGTCTCAATGAAAGGTTGTAGATAATTAAATTATCTATATCTATATCTATATCTATATCTATATCTATATCTATATCTATATCTATATCTATATCTATATCTATATCTATATCTATATCTATATCTATATCTATATCTATATCTATATCTATATCTATATCTATATCTATATCTATATCTATATCTATATCTATATCTATATCTATATCTATATCTATATCTATATCTATATCTATATCTATATCTATATCTATATCTATATCTATATCTATATCTATATCTATATCTATATCTATATCTATATCTATATCTATATCTATATCTATATCTATATCTATATCTATATCTATATCTATATCTATATCTATATCTATATCTATATCTATATCTATATCTATATCTATATCTATATCTATATCTATATCTATATCTATATCTATATCTATATCTATATCTATATCTATATCTATATCTATATCTATATATATATATATATATATATATATATATATATATATATATTAAATTTTAAATATTTTTCACAAAATATGGCGTATACCGGTCTTTTCCTGTTTTAAAAATAAATACAATTTTGATTTTTAAAAGAAAATAAGTAAATAACAAACTAGGAAAGAAAAACTATTTCCCAAGCTGTTGAAAATGTCAGTGGTTCTGCAGTGGATCAGTAGGTCTAAAAACTCCTTTTGTACAATTTGCAGATGAATTTCTCGTATTACTCGTCGAATTGACTCTCTTTTAAGCGGATCAACTGAGTCGGGTTTGGATTTATAAACTAAAGTTTTGACTTGGACAAATAATAAAATTTTTATAAAAAAATTGAACCAACTTCTAAAAGTTTATATGAAATTGAAATTTTTAAAGTCGGCGCCAAATTAATACCTGACAAAATGTGATTTGCATAAACAGATTAAAAATACTTTATTTGTAATTGCTTCCATACCATAATTTGTATATATTATTAGTTATTTATTTTATTTCATAAACAATTTGGCGCCGACTTCAAAAAGTGCAATTTCATATCCCCCCTTCAAAGCCACCTAGTTTCAATTTTGGATGAAATCCGGAAATTTTAGTCTGCTATCTTGGATTTGCCATATTGAATCCCGAAAAAATTCTTTTACATTCATAATTTACAACCTCAAGAACCCCCCTGTATCGCCATATTAAATATACCAAATTGATTTTTTCAAAAAATATTATAAATTCATAATTAACACTAACAAAAATACCCCAATACTGATTCTAGACAAAATCGGGAGCTGTAGAATCTTTAATCCGCCATCTTGGATCCGCCATATTGAATTTTTAAAAAATAATTTCAGATTCGTTATATACGACCCTAAAAATTCCCTCATACCAATTTTGGAGAAAATCAAACAAAATTTTTTTTTTGGCCGTCATATTGTCAGCGCCATCTTGGATATTACTGCACCAATTTCGTTCAGAAAAATATGGGACCACCGCGGCAACTTCCTTTACATAACGTAAAAAATTTCATTCAAATCAGTGCCGCCGTTCCGGAGTAATCGGTGTACATACATAAAAAAACATACGTACTCGATGAATTGAGAACCTCCTTCTTTTAGAAGTCGGTTAAAAAATTTAGTGAGATAAGATCGGGCGACTTAGGCGATCACTCTATTGCCCCTCGTCTAGCTATCCATCGCCCCGAAACAGGTTTTCGGAAAAACCTTATTACAGCCTTATTTACTTTGCAAAAAGTTATATCGAGATCTTACATTAAACAATATTCATGATTGTTATTTCTATGATGTGAAAATTTTAAAAATAAATGTCTTAATACTTCTTTTATATTAATTTCAAACACTCCACGTTCAGAGAAAGAATGTAAATTAGAATGTTATTTACAAAAATATCCACTGATTTCCACGATCTTTTTCAAATAAGATTTTTAAAAAATAAAATTATTCTCGATTATATTTTATAAAAAATGTATTCTCATTTATTCATCATTCTCATACACTCCGGGCTTGATATCCAAAAATAATAAAATTGCTCTTTCGAAGAAGTTCAACAAATTAACCTATAAGAAACTGCTTTAAACAGAAAAATTGCAACTTTAAAGAAACTTAATACTGAAAGTCAATTTAAACATATTATTTTACAAAAATATTTAATTTTCCCTGTTTTTTTTTCTTGAATATTCTCAGTTAACCTGACACTTAAAAAAGAGCGATTTATTGTTTTAGATATACTGTAAAGAGAGACAGTTATTATCTTAACCTATCAATTAGAATAATAGAACTGACATTTATTCCCTCAGTATAAGAAACTAGCAGGAAATTCAATATTACAATTCAAATATTTATACGTAATGGCGCTGAACAAGGGGGCATCAACAATTACATGAATTTACGCTAATGACTGTGTTGAAACATTAAGTATAAAGTTACTCTACTACTGAACGCTAAGTGGCGTCATCTTTACTTGAAAACGTGAACCTTGCAAAGAAGAACACGAAAGAAAAAGCGCCGCGAAACGGCTCGATATTGTAGCAAAGCTTTTGTTTGTACGGCATTCTACAATTCTTAGTACATTTGTTTCGTAATGATTTTCAGTTGAGAAGCATCGGAATGTATGTAGTGTTATACTTAGCCGTAAGATGGCATTAATTATACATATCCATTATGTTTAAATACACCCGTGGACAAAATTATATTTATTGTTATCGGCATCGCTTGAAAATGATTTAATTATCGCTGTAAACTTATAAATGTTATTTATCTAGTAAGCAAATGTATGCATATTTACTTTAAATTAATTTTAATGCTGGTTTCTGTTGAAACAACGAAATCCTATTTTTTGTGCAATTGCTTGCACCTACGGACGCGAGCTTTTTTTAAAGATTGTCAAATTATGAGGGATCCAAAGCAAATATGTTTACGCCGCTCGTTCATGAACGAACGACTGCCACGATGAATTCACTAAACTTACAATGCATTCTTGTTGATATAAACTTGGTCGAATGTTGCGAAAAATAACCGCCGCACGAGAGCGTTCTGTTCTAGAATTACTTCCATTTTAATCCAAGATGACATTTTGAAATTACTGTAAACATGACAAATATCATCCGTATTTTTAATCGACTTCTAAAAGAAGGAGGTTCTCAATTTCTCGCGTATGTATATTTTTTTTTATGCATGTACACCAATTACTCCGGACGGGCTGCACCGATTTAAATGAAATTTTTTACGTTACGTTCAGGAAGTTGCTGCGATGGTCCCATATTTTTTTAGATGAAATTGGTGCAGTAAAATCCAAGATGGCGCTTACAATATGGCGGCCAAAAAATTAATTTTGTCCGATTATCTTCAAAATTGGTATGGGGGAATTTTCGAGGTCTCACATAACAAATCTTAAATTATTTTTAAAAAATTCAATATGGCGAATCCAATATGGCGGACAAAAAAATTTAATTTTGTTCGATTTTCTCCAAAATTGGTATGGAGAAGTTTTCGAGATTGTATATAACGAATTCAAAATATTTTTAAAAAATTCAATATGGCGGATCCAATATGGCGGACAAAAAAATCAATTGTGTCCGATTTTCTCCAAAATTGGTATGGGGGAGTTCTCGAGGTCTCACATAATATATCATAAATTATTTTTGAAAAATTCAATATGGCGAATCCAATATAGCGGACAAAAAAATTTAATTTTGTTCGATTTTCTCCAAAATTGGTATGGAGAAGTTTTCGAGATGGCACATAACGAATTCAAAATATTTTTAAAAAATTCAATATGGTGGATCCAATATGGCGGACAAAAAAATCAATTGTGTCCGATTTTCTCCAAAATTGGTATAGGGGAGTTCTCGAGGTCTCATATAACATATCTTAAATTATTTTTGAAAAATTCAATATGGCGGATCCAATATGGCTGATAAAAAAATTTAATTTTGTTTGATTTTCTCCAAAATTAGCATGGGGAAGTTTTCGAGGTCGCACATAACGAACTCAAAATATTTTTAAAAAATTCAATATGGCGGATCCAATATGGCGGATAAAAAATCAGTTTTGCCCGATTTTCTCCAAAATTGGTACAGGAGAGTTTTTGGGGTCGCACATAACGAATGTGAAATTATTTTTAAAAAAATTCAATATGGCGTCCAATATGGTGGATAAAAATTAATTTTGTCCGATTTTTTTCAAAATTGATATGGGGTAGTTTTTGGGATAGCACATTACGAATCTGATATTATTTAAAAAAAAATTAAATATGGCGGATCTAAGATGGCGGATTAAATATTCTACATCTCTCGATTTTGTCTAAAGTCAGTATTGGGGGATTTTTGTTAGTATTAATTATGAAATTAAAATAATTTTTGAAAAACTCAATCTGGAGAATTAATATGGTGTCCTAAAAATTTTACATTTTTCGACTTTCTCCCAAAACTGATATAGAGGGTTTTTGAGGATGTAAATTATGAATTTAATGGTATTTTTTAGGATTCAATATGGCGAATGCAATATAGCCGATTAAAGATTTTACATTTTTCGATTTTGTTCAAGTGTGGAACTAAATCATTTTTGAGGATGTAAATAGCGAACATAAAATTATTTTAAGAAAATTTAACACGTCAGATGCATATGACCGTTTAGAAATTTTAAATTTCTGGATTTCATCTAAAATTGGTATTAGGGGGTTTTGAAGGGTTTAGATTTAGATAAGACGTTAAAATTATTTTTTTTGAATATGGCGGATACAATATGGTATGGTAGGAAGAAAATTTTACCTTATTCGCATTTTTTCAAATTTGGTACAATTGGTGGTGTATTACGAATATGAAGTTAATTTTTTACAACTATTAGGTTAATAAGATACAATATGAGGGACAAAAAATTTTATATTTTCCGGTTTTATATAAAATTGATATTGCGGGGTTTTTAGGCATATACAAACGCAATATACAATGTAAAATATATTCAATATTGGAAGCTTTCGGGGCCTATATTATCAATCTAAATTTATATTGAGATTTAAGACAGTAGATTTACTATGACAGACTAAATATTTGTTTGACACAATTTCATTGGTATTTGGAGAACTCTAAGAATCAAAGAATTTTTAGTGGTTCATTTTAGGGTGATTTATGGATAAAATGGGTACTTTTTTGCCACCTTGGAGTCATTGCGAGGTACACTAATCTCAATTAGTACTTAGTTCAAATAATTTATGGATATTATAATGAATTCTAAAATTAAAAATAGAAAAATAAAATTTTTATAAAAAAATTGAACCGACTTCTAAAAGTGCGATAAAAGGTGAAAAATAACTCGAAATTTTTATACGAAATTGACATTTTTGAAGTCGGCGCCAAATTATTTCTAAATGAAATAAATAACTACTAATATATACAAATTATGGTAAGAAAGCAATTACAAATTAAATATTTCTAATATGTTTATGCGAATAACATTTTGTCAGGTATTAATTTCGCGCAGACTTCAAAAATTTCAATTTCATATAGAAATTAATAGTTATATTTCACTTTTTAGCGCACTTTTAGAAGTTATTATATAAAATGTAATATATAGACCTTTAAAATATATCTTAAAGACGTTGTATATGTATGGATATCTTTAAAACAACGTCTAAAAACGCCTTATTTATGTCTTAAGACGTTAAGACATACTTTGGATACAAAAATAACATCTAGAAGATGTCTAGTGTTATGTGGAATATGCTGCAAAATATCCCAGAATTGCAATTTCGACATTTTCATTCATTTAGAATAGATTTCCTTTTATGCATGCCAAAATTTTTGAAATTTTTAATTTTTGTTTAACACTGCAAATGTCAGGCATATTCTTGATAAAACTTTGTTACATTCTCCATAGATAATAAACAAATTTAAATAATCTTCGTGCATAAATTTTAATCGCCCTGGCATGATTTTTATTAATAATTATCGAATGATAAGAAAGAGTTCCATTTCTGTAGAGCTATATTATTGTTCTTTCGTCTGGTTTCGCAGTCATTTTCAACCAAAAAAAAACTTAAAAGCCTTTAGCGTTTTTACAATAACAAAAAGTTAAATTGTAAATAACCTTATTCAAAATCACCCTTATTTTTAATGCTAAACAAGATAACAATATGAAAATAGGGAGTATCCTTATAAAAAAAATCGACTTTTAACGATTTTTTTCAAATTCAAATGTTAGTTTTTGATCACACTGTATACATTTATTATCAAAATATCAACACAGCACACTAAAGAATATCCCCTTCAGGAAGAAAGCGAACCTCAATTAAATGATAAAGGCTTTTATATAGAAGAAATTTATAATTATGTTTATGTCTACAAACGCCATTTTTGATATAAAATTGAAATATGAAATACGTCTATAATTTTGCGTAGAATCTCAATATTAAATAACATGTGTTCTATTTAAAAGAAGCAAGAAGATATCAACTCCCGATATGATCTGAAGTGCAACCCATCTTGAAAATTTTTTTCCAAGTTGTTTTCATCGACTTTAGTAAACTCCCTAATTTTCAAAATTTTCCAAAATTTATTTTCCGAGATATCAATCGCGGAAATTCGTCTTGGGACACACTGTATAGAATGGTTACGACAAGTTGCATAAATCTTTCACATCACCCTTCGATGACCGCCACGCTCGGCAGATTTAGCTCCCCTATAGCGAAACTTACTTAATAACTACACGCAGATTCCATAACTTCCTAACAATACTAACTGAAAGCGAACCTATTAACTATTCAAACATTTGTAGAGAAGAGGAAGTTTTAACAGAAATCCTCCGAAACTATGAGTTATAGCTCCACCCTCCGTTAACCCTTTAGATATTGTAACTGAATAGTTTTGCACAGCATGTTGAGTTTGTATAACATTGTTTTGCTAACTAATAAATGTCCTAAGGTACGTGTGAATGTATGTAAAATTTCTACCCTTGTTATTCTAGGTTAAGTGGCAATTTCGGTGCGGTGTAAATTATTATTTCCCTTTATTGCGTAATTTTATATCGGTTGTTCCATTTTAAACCTTATAGAGATAAAAGATGGAAAATAGGGTTTATTTTTAAATAAAAAATATATTAGTTTTATTAAGGAGGTTTATGCATTAAGAAAAAATTTATATTATTAAGGCGGTTTATCACTACATAGTATAAAACAAAGTCGCTTTCTCTGTCCCTATGTCCCTTTGTATGCTTAAATCTTTAAAACTACGCACCGGATTTTGATGCGGTTTTTTTCAATAGATAGAGTGATTCAAGAGGAAGGTTTATATGTATAATAACATCCATTAAATAGTGGAGAAATACTGTTATTTTTGAGGTTTCTAATGTGATGTCGTTAATTATCATATTTTTTTCCGCTAACATTGCAAACGCAGGCTGAACCCTACGAGATTTATCAAAATAATATACTAATTATTTGTACACATTGAAAAGGTCTACAGAAAACTCCGCGATGGTATATGTCTATCTCTCATGGATATCCCACAATAACATTTTTTTGTCATTTACTTTTTACGACAAATAATGGCAAATTTTGAAGCGATTTTAACCAATACAGCATTAATCCTTATCTAATTAAATAGCTTAAATACATTGTTGATTTAATATAGATCTATATGGTCCTTTACAGCACAAGATTTAAATGAATATTGTCGAAGATATTACAGATTTAAAATTGCGGGAAGTAGCGCTTGCGGCGGTACTGGCCGACCGGGCCGGCGGCAGCGTGCCTATAAATAGCGCGTCGGAGGCCGATGTAATAATTGTTGTAAAAATAAAATAAATAGTCACAGTTTTTCTGTAGTGTATTTAGTATCAGCATTGCACCCGTGCGAAGCCGGGGCGGGTCGCTAGTGTTTTATAAAAACAAGTTTCACTTATTAAGAATGAAATGGCGAAGCCCAGTGGCTTCTCGTAACTGTTGAAGAGATATGTCTCCACCCAAGTTTTTTATATGTATTTTGACCCCCTGATTACCAATATCGAGAGTGGATTCCATGCTAATTTCAAATATATGAGTAGAATTTTTTTATCAGCTCTAGTTTCTGAGTTTCAGCTATGTAGGTATAAAACAGAAAAAAAAACATGTATATCTACTAAGAAACAATTTATTAAAAATCAAGTTAATCATTGAGTTCTAAAAAACTTCGTTTTAAATCTCTTCTCTGATGTGTAGACTTAGGAAAATGACGTGTCAGAGACCAACAATAGTCAGACATCATATTCGTATCCCAGAAACCCTGATAGCGCTCTTCCATGACGCGTAAGTCCTGATGCATACGCTCTCCCTGCTCTTCGCTCATATCTCCTAAATTTTCCGGAAACCTGTCTAGGTGACTATGGAGGAAGTGGAGTTATATGCTCATATTGCACCCCAAATTTTTTAATTGTAACAGAAGGTCTTCTACAAGTTCAATATAATTTTCTGATTTTTTATTTCCGAGAAAATTCTGCATCACAGAGACGAAAGCTGTCCAAGCCCTTAGTTTTAACTCAGTCATAGAATTTCTAAATTGAGTATCTTAGTTGTCTAATTTGGGGGCCATTAAAAATACCGGCTTTAATATTTTCCAAAGTGAGCTGAAGAAATTTTGGCAAGAAAAGCAGTCCCCAATATCTAATGATTTAACAAACTCTTTCCTGATGCCCAGTTTTACATGTAATGTTGGAAGGATAATTTTGTCACGAGCTACTAATGAATTCTGGACTATATTTTGCTTTCCAGGCTTTATATTTTTTCTCAAGGGCCAGTTTCTTCTTACCCAATGCTCTTGTTTAGCTCTACTGTCCCAAAAATATATAAAACAGGGAAACTTAGTGTAACTACTTTGTTGACCGAGAAGAATGTTCACCATTTTTAAATCAACACAAATTTGCCACATGTAGACATTGTACTGTATTTTATTTGACTAGCGAGATGTTACAATATTGTTCCTTTAACTTTATACTGTGGGCAATAGGTACACAGCGTATTTATTTCCATTATGTAATAGAATACATTTTAGGCTACGTTTTGAGCTGTCAATGAATAAACGCCAGTCGTTTGGTTCGTATTGTTTCAAGCCCATTTTTTTCAACAAGTTTTTAATGTTGGAACAAAAGGTAATAACGTTTTCTTCGGAAAAATTACGCCGTAATTCTTTATCTCTTTCACGATAAAAAGTTATTTTAGTATTTGAGGAAATTAATTTTTTTTCTTTCAGTCTTGATGCTAACAATTCTGAAGCTTGTTTAGAAAGATTTAGATCTCTTACAAGATCATCTAACTCATTTTGGAAAAAGCATTTTGGCTCATTTGATATACCTGCAAAATCAGCATCATTGTGTGATGAGCTTGGTCCTTCCTTGTCTTGTTCTAAGAGTTCAGATATATTTTTAGGCATTGAAAAGTCAGGTTAATGGTGCACTGGACGCTGAACACAACTAGTACTTGGGTACTGCCATTTAGCTCGATTTTTAGTGTTTAGACCGTTTACGTTCACGCTACAAAAGTAACAGTCTTCGAGATGATTTTGTGGTTCTCGCCAAATAGTCGGTGTTCCAAATTTAAAGGCACTTCTTTTACCACTTTTCCAGAATCTTAATTATTCCACACACGATTACAAACACAATTAGGAGCCCAAGACTTTTCATTTTTATCTAAGAGCATCCCAAAATACTCAAAATAGGTATTTTTCACCAACTCTGATATAATTTTCTACAATTATTAAACACATATTCTCCGCATATATAGCAAAAATGATTTGGATTATTTAAACAACGTCTCCTTGAACTACTCATGACGCAAAAACTTCAGATACTAATCTTAACACAGTAAAATACGCACGGTATCGATAAATAAATACGCATAAATGTTAAAATAAAAAAAAAAGTAACTCGAGCTACACAAAAATTTTTGAAGTTAGATTTGACAAAAACAGGTCATAAGTGAATATTATTAACCATAAAATTCACGACAACAGACAAAAAGTTAAATTTTGTAAACTAGTTTAATGCATTAAGCATTTCAGATAATATTGAGAAGAGAATACCCCGGCAGTTCTTGATAAAATGAGATGGAATACCATCTGATCCCACGCCCAAGCTATTTTTTAGATGAGAGATTACACTGAATACATCCAAAGGTGTCACATGTGTATATCATCGCAAGTTTGCTTGCAGTCTTGCTCAGTCATGGAACTGCTATTAAAAGTAAAAAGCTTCCTAGTAACATACATACAACAACATACAACGCTTTTTTTCTCATATAACTGCGCAAGAACTGTGTGCGGTTATCGCTGATAAAGAACAAGTTTTACGGTTTAAGGTAGTAACTGTAACATTGAAATTCGAGGAAACATGAGTTATATGCATTTTCATTCATTTTTCTGTAGTTATTGATCATAATAAATGGTTGTCCTAAAGAATTCAGCACAAAACACGTTAAGCTATACTTCTTGGAAAAAAGCAAAAGTTGGGGTTTCGTTTCTAACCCAAGATACTTTTTTTATGGGGCCGACAGAAGCCAGAAAATAAGAAAATACAAAATATAGATAGCAAAACTTTTCCACTAACCTACATCGACAAATAAAACTGAAATATTCACTTGTCGAAGTACGAATTTCCACTTAAAAAGTGTCCAAATTCTTTATTCCGTGCACGACTATGTTTATTGAGTGCCAGCAAAATCTAATATGGGTATCGTGACAATAGAAAAGACTGACAGCGTACGCCGGCAACTCGCTCTGAATAACTTTTCTACTTTTTCGTTACATTTCTGTCTTTTTGTTCCAGTTTTAAAGACAAACTTATTTGGAAAATATTTTGCAATTCTATTTCTGCTATCATTAAATATAATCTTAGAGAGTTTAGTTAATTGTAATGTCGTATTTCATCTTTGATGGACGCTTCGTTCACCAGATTTAATCTCCGCACACCGAAATTTCAAAATTTGTGGTTTGCCGATTGTACATGTAAAACTGCCAATAATTTTCTTTTTCTACGAAGATTTTTCTTAATGATAAATTGAGAATTTCTTGAAAAACTATCGCAAGTTCCTGAAACTAAAATCTGACGATCCTAGCCAGACTTACCTTTGTCCAAAACTATTTTGTTAATAGTTATTTTTGCACCAAATTCGGAACTTTGGAGTTATTTTTAGGATGATAATCAAGATCTGGTTATAGTTTCGATGTGCATTGCAAAGGGCGCCAGCAGCAGCACTTCGTCTGCTGGATGAAGCCGTAGTGCTCATGACAATGAGTTGACATTGACCTGGAGAGGTATCAAAGTTATCACCCATTGTTGGACAATCAAAATAGACAAAAGAAGTTTTGAAAGTACAAATGTTCGTTGCTCCAAGTAGCTTTTTATGTTGATGAAGTACACTCCAATTCGAGGTTTTATTATAATTATGACCCAATGTTAGTTCAGGTTAGTTCAGGTTAGTTCAGGTTAGTACAGGTTAGTTCAGGTTAGTTCAGGTTAGTCCAGGTTAGTTCAGGTTAGTGCAGGTTAGTTCAGGTTAGTTCAGGTTAGTTCAGGTTAGTCCAGGTTAGTCCAGGTTAGTTCAGGTTAGTTCAGGTTAGTTCAGGTTAGTTCAGGTTAGTTCAGGTTAGTTCAGGTTAGTTCAGGTTAGTTCATGTTAGTTCAGGTTAGTTCAGGTTAGTTCAGGTTAGTTCAGGTTAGTTCAGGTTAGTTCAGGTTAGTTCAGGTTAGTTCAGGTTAGTTCAGGTTAGTTCAGGTTAGTTCAGGTTAGTTCAGGTTAGTTCAGGTTAGTTCAGGTTAGTTCAGGTTAGTTCAGGTTAGTTCAGGTTAGTTCAGGTTAGTTCAGGTTAGTTCAGGTTAGTTCAGGTTAGTTCAGGTTAGTTCAGGTTAGTTCAGGTTAGTTCAGGTTAGTTCAGGTTAGTTCAGGTTAGTTCAGGTTAGTTCAGGTTAGTTCAGGTTAGTTCAGGTTAGTTCAGGTTAGTTCAGGTTAGTTCAGGTTAGTTCAGGTTAGTTCAGGTTAGTTCAGGTTAGTTCAGGTTAGTTCAGGTTAGTTCAGGTTAGTTCAGGTTAGTTCAGGTTAGTTCAGGTTAGTTCAGGTTAGTTCAGGTTAGTTCAGGTTAGTTCAGGTTAGAACCTAAGATGTAAAAAAATGTTCCGAAGTTGTAGCTGAATTAAACTGGTTTATTGTTACGGTAACTTCGAAAAAAATATGAGTATCAGCATTTTAAATACTTTTCCTAAAGTTATTTGCCACTGATTTTTAAAGAGAAAAGGCGCGATACCTCACAATGAGGTGAAAGACAGGGTTAATTTAATTTAAAAAAATAAAGAAAAGAGTACAGTTGAAGGGTAGTAGCAGCACCAGCGAGCAAAAATGTCGAGCTAATCCCCTATGCCGGAGGTTTTCTCTCTCTCTCTCTCTCTCTCTCTCTCTCTCACACACACACACACACACACACACACACAGTCCCCTCCTGAACATAAGCCTCCTCTAGTTTCTTCCATTCTAAACTATTTTCTGCAATTCGGTTCCCGTTTCCACCTGTTTTCGCTTTTATGTCGTCTATCCATCTTTTTGGAGATCTTCCGATACTTCTTCTTGACGACCTAGGTCTTTATTGCAATATATGTATTGTCCAGCTTATATAGTCTTGCCTAGCGACGTGTCCCACCCAGGTCCATTTCAAAGTAGCAATGCGTTTTATCACATCCTCCACTTTTGTGGGTCTTCTTGCTTCTTCGTTTCTTATTCGATCACGTAGTGATATTCCCAGCTGTGTTTGTCTACTTAAAAAAATAAAAGACCTTTTTAATATGTGTCTTTTGGACAGTACAATACCCGACAAGTGGCACAATGCTGGGGTAATTTTGATTTACAAAAAAGAAGATCCCCATGATTTGGAAAACTACAGACCAATAAGCCTTCTTATTATATAAACTCCTAACAAAAATAGTAACGGATCGACTTGACAAAAAATTTGATTTCTACCAACAAATAGAGCAAGCGGGGTTTTGTACTGGGTTTGGAACAAACGATCACCTACAGAGCATCAAAACGGCAATCGAAAAAACTATCGAATACAATCAACCACTCGTTGTGGCTTTTGTGGATTTCCATAAGGCCTTTGATACGGTAGAGCTTGACAAAATTATGGAACCATTACAAGCATGCCGCATTAACTATCAATATACAAACTTAATTTCCAATATATACAGGAATGCAACTATGTCGGTGACACTACACACAAACACGGATCATATCCCAATTGGCAGAGGAGTCCGACAGGGTGATACCTTATCGCCTAAACTGTTTATTGTAGTACTAGAATACGCCTGTAGAAAACTTAACTGGGAAAAAAAGAGGTCTGAAAGTAGACGGCCAAAGATTAACAAATTTGAGGTTCGCGGAAGACACAGTTTTGTTTTCTGATAATTTCAAGGAGATATTTACAATGTTACATGAACTTTAGCAAGTATGCGCCAATGTGGGTCTTAAAATAAATATATCAAAAGCAAAATTTATGACCAATCTGGTACCTAGTGGAAATATCAATATTGGAGACAAAGAAGTGGAGCTTATGGAAAAATACATATACCTTGCACATGAAATAAAGATCACAAGAGATAATCAAACATGCGAACTACGGAGAAGAGTAAATCTCACATGGGCAGCCTATGGAAAACTTAAAGACATCTTTAAAAGCGATATACCAATTGCTTTAAAACGTAAAGCATTTGACCAGTGTGTGTGTATTACCGGTTGTGACCTATGATGCCGAAACTTTGACATTGATAACAACAACTCCTAAAACGCTGCAAATAGCTCAGAGAAAGATGGAAAGGTCAATGCCAGGTATATCGCTGCGGGACCGGGTTAAAAATGAAGACCTGAGACGAAAGACAAGAGTTATCGACGTAATTTCCCGAATTGCCACATTCAAATGGAACTGGGCCGAACATGTCGCCCGAATCAGTGATGGAAGGTGGACGAAGAGATTACTCGAGTGGAGGCCGAGATTAGACAAAAGAAGTAGAGGAAGACTCCTACTCGTTGGATTGACGATCTCAAGATAATTACAGCAAATTGGATGCAAATCGCTCAAGATAGAGCACAATGGACAAGAATGAGAGAGGCCTATGTCCAGCAGTGGACGCAAAGAGCTGGATGAAGAAGAAGAAGAAGAAGAAGTAGAGGTGGGACATTAAGAGCGCCACTGCGTCATAAGCTAGGCTGAATGCAGAAGCATTCCACGATGTTGCTAGGAACTAGCTTTCAATTTTACTGTGCAGCAAGCACAACAAAACAAAAAATGACATGAAAACAAGCAGCAGATGGGTCAAACAAAACTCGATCGTAGTTCGTTATAATAAAATCTTTGATTAAAAGATTAAAGTATGGTGTAAGCTAGATGTAACAAATATATAACTTGAATAAACTCATACCGTGCGGGGTTGCTAGAATCCCCCATCGGGCGCCTCCCCAGGTGGTGGATAGGGGAACGCCTCCCAGATATGGATGGTACCGAGGAAATTAAATACTCGGGGCGAACCAAAACTAGCCTGAGAGTGGAAAGCAGCACTCTCAGTATCATATTGAAGCATAATGGAAATGATCCAGGATTGGTTCAAAAATGAATAATGGAAGGCATGACTGAAGCAGTCTAAGTGGTTTCCACACTGCGATGAGGAAGGCAACGGGAAACCACCTCATTATCGATCCCTAGTATATTAACATGGCTGTTACAAACCAAATAGAAAATGTTACTGATCATGGACTTCGGATACCAAGATCCGGCAGGGGAGGACAATCTCGAGACGGCAAGGCCTCCTCGGTCGTCAGCCTGCGAAACCCTTGCCAACACTATAACGCAGATAGAAAGAGAACCTGGGGCCTTAACATTAAGATTGGAACCTGGAACGTCAAAACAATGTATGAAGCTGGCAAAATCCATAACGCTATAAAAGAAATGGAAAGACTATCAATAGGAATAATGGGGGTAAGCGAGATGCGGTTGATAGACTCTGGTCAGTGTGCTATCAATAACCATCAAATATATTATTCAGGAAATTCCAACGGAGAACATGTGAATGGAGTGGGCATG
This sequence comes from Diaprepes abbreviatus, assembly GCA_034092305.1. NCBI lineage: Eukaryota > Metazoa > Arthropoda > Insecta > Coleoptera > Curculionidae > Diaprepes > Diaprepes abbreviatus. The sequence continues at coordinate 1,305,458 of JASJET010000390.1, forward strand.
ATTTTAAATAAACAAACTGCTGAATGCGTTACAAACTTTATCCCAATATCAGAGAGACTGTTACTCATTCAGCTTAATACTATTCCCATAAAGTCTAACATCATACAGATATATGCCCCCACAGCCGACAAAGCGGACGAAATAATCGAAGCATTCTACAACGATTTGACGAACACCTTAAGAAGACTCCCCAAAAACGAGATAACAATAATTATGGGAGATTTTAACGCCAAAGTTGGCAACGGCCAAATTGAAGATCTCGTAGGACCTTTCGGACTCGGAGAGCGTAATGAGCGTGGAGAGCGGCTTATTGATTTCGTGATGGAGGAACAGTTTGTGGTCACCAATACTTTTTTCAAACTTCACCCCAGGAGACTGTATACCTGGAAATCACCTCAGGACACCTCAGATCACATAGTGAGAAACCAGATTGATTACATTATGATCAACAAAAGATTCCGGAACTCGATAACATCAGTCAAGACACATCCAGGAGCCGACATCAAGTCTGATCACAATTTACTCCTAGGCATAATAAAACTTAAGTTAAAGAAAATGCAACGAACAAAGACCAACAAACACGACATCAGACAACTAAAAAATGAACACATAAAACAGAGCGCACAACAGTATATGAAGGAACAGCTAAATACTGAGGAAGACACTAGTAATACAGAAGAAGAACTCGGAAAACTACACACAATAACTCAGAACATACTTGACAAGCACCTAAAACCAACAAGAGTAAAGAAGAAGGGGTGGATGACGGAAGAGATTCTGGATCTGATGGAAGATAGACGAAAGGTTAAGAACAGTGACATAGCAACATATAAAAGAGTAGACAAAGAAATAAAAAATGCTATTAGAAATATAAAAAATGAATGGTTAACGAAAAAATGCACCGAAATACAATTACTACAACAAAAGCATGACTCGTTTAACCTCCACAAAAAAGTCAAAGAAGCGGCAGGCCTATATAAGCCTAAACAAGTTGGACGCCTAACTGACACTCAAGGAAACTTAATAATAGAAGCAGAACGGAGAAGAAACACTTGGATGAGATATGTAGAGGAAACCTTTAGAGATGAACGACACAATGACACAAAAAACACAGATTGTATAACTGGGCCTCCATTTACAATCGAGGAAGTAAGAACTGCTATAAGAGGAACCAAGGATGGCAAAACTACAGGACCTGACAACTCTTATTTAGAATTTTTAAAGTTAATGGATGACAACGGGACAATATGGCTCACAAAAGTATTTAATAATATTTATAATACTGGAAAAGTTCCCCAGAGTTGGTTGAAATCAACATTTGCGACCTTACCAAAAAAAACGAAGTGCAAAAAGGTGCGATGAATATAGAATTATAAGCCTTATGAGCCACCTACTTAAGACTTTCCTAAAAATCATCCACAAGAGATTATACAAAAAATGCGAAGAACAACTAACACGCACACAATTTGGATTTCGCGATGCTCTGGGTACACGGGAGGCACTTTTTGCTGTCCAGGTCTTGTTCCAAAGATGCAGAGATGTCAACTGCGATATATATGCATGCTTTGTGGATTACCAGAAGGCATTCGATAGGGTAAAACACGACGAGCTTATATCAATACTTGAAGATATCAGCATAGATGATAAAGATCTGAGAATAATCAAAAATATTTACTACAAACAAACTGCTAACATAAGAGTAGACAACCAGTTGACAGAAGCAATCTCAATAGAACGCGGAGTACGGCAAGGACGTATACTGTCCCCGATGCTATTTAATGTTTATTCTGAGCATATCTTCAAACTAGCCTTGGAAGAATGTGATGAGGGAATACTAATCAACGGTGAACGTCTGAACAACATCAGATACGCAGACGACACAGTGGTATTCGCAGACAGTCTGGAGGGATAGCAGATGTTGATGACAAGCATAACTGAAGTAAGTAAGCACTATGGGTTAGATTTAAATACAAAGAAGACAAAATATATGGTCATCAGCAAACGCCCAATCCTAAACACACAACTGACCATCAACCAACAAACAATTGAAAGGGTTGAAAGCTATACATACCTTGGCACCAATGTAAACAGTCAATGGGATCACTCATTGGAAATAAAACAACGTATAGCAAAAGCCAAAGCAGCGTTTACAAAAATGAGCACCGTCTTCAAAGGCCGTGATCTGTCGCTGAAAACCAAGGTCTTCATACTACAGTGCTATGTTTTTCCAGTTCTGCTCTACGGAACAGAGGCTTGGACGCTCTCTGAAGCGTCCATTAAAAAACTTGAAGCGTTCGAGATGTGGTGCTATAGGCGCATCTTAAGAATCTCCTGGGTCGACCGAGTCACAAATAATGAAGTCCTGCGCAGAATGGGAAAGGAGTGCGAAGTGATCAAAACAATTAAAAAACGCAAATTGGAATACTTAGGACATATTATGAGAAATGAACAGCGATATAACCTCCTCCAATTAATTCTGCAAGGGAAGGTGTACGGCAAGAGGGGGCCAGGACGAAGACGAATCTCTTGGCTCCAAAACTTAAGAAAATGGTTCAACATGAGCACGACTGGACTGTTCCGCGCAGCTGCCAACAAAGTAAGAATAGCCATGCTAGTCGCCAACATTCGGAACGAATAGGCACCGCAAGAAGAAGAAGAAACTCATAAAAAAGAAAAATGAAATAAATTCAAACGTTTGACAATAAACCTCACACAATATAAAATCACAAAAACTAGGGTCAACACAATAATAGGGTCTTCAGATTCGTGACCAATGTTTCTAGCTCAAGAAACTTTTTTTTGTGGGGCTGTGTTATAATTCGAATTGAATACCATTAAATTTTACCACGTTGATTATATCCTCATTCGTGCGTTACATGGCTCTTGAATGAATGAAGTTAACATAAGAAAATTGACTGTATAAAAGGCGAACTCGCGTAACTGTAAAATTGGAAAATTCCTTATGTTTTACATAAATATTTTGCACATAGCATCATTGTTTTATTAACATTCTTGCGTAACATTAAAATATTTTGTACGCTGTGGCGACGAGAAAAAAGGGCAAGAAGAGAACGTGCTTCGTATAAGTATATGATGTTTTTTAATGAACTGAGACAATGTGTGTGTTTATTGTTTTTGTGTTATAGAATGGGTGAATGTTGTGGGAAAGCGAAAAACATGTTTTTTTTAATTAATTTTAAATAAAATCAATGCAGTGACGTTTTCACACGGATTGCATAAAATAAAATGGATTATAGGTTAAAATTAAGCAATCAAACCAAAAAAATCTAAAGAGTGCTCGTCGCCATGGTGGAGACAACAGTAAAATTTTAATTATTTCTTTTCTTAATAATCTTGATATACGTCAAATCAAATTAGGGTTCTTATTGGCTCTGGAACCACAAAAAAAGATGCAAACTCTAAGCCTCCTCTTTCTTCATTGATTTTTAGATACCACCGTGTGCTGCGAGGGCATTCGGTGGATTTAAGACCATTTGTTCTGTCTTGAATATTATAATTAATTAAAATGCTTTTTAACAGGGTTAAACCAATTTAAGACGAGGGTTGTTTTGCGGTTAGATTGATTTTAACCCGGATTGCGTGGCATTCCGAACGAAATGGTTTTAGCTGTAAAAGTTTTTCAATATGTGGTAAAAATATAGGATGGTTGATACCAGAAAAAATATCTACCTAAGGTACACTTGTGTGATGTGTTTTGAAAAAAAAAGTTAGTTTAAAAGTTAAATATGATATAAAGAAACTTTACGGCAGTAAAATTGAAACATTCGGAATCTTTAGATGCAGATTCTGACTTTTGCTTTCAAATAGTAGCAGATTATGAGATCAGTAGAGTAGCTACAGGGGTGGCAGGAATGGCAGTATTACTTGGCGATAAGTCACATTAGGCACAGCATGTGCAGTCCCAATACTATTATTTTATTACTGCATATATATATATATATATATATATATATATATATATATATATATATATATATGTTTATGCATTTACTTCATTCCTATATATATATATATATATATATATATATATATATATATATATATAAAATAAATAGATAATTTATTGTCCGTGTAATATAAAAAGAAAAATAAAATAAAATCTTGGCTTAGCGGTAGTGAAATTTGTCAATCTGCATTATTCTCGTGTCAAAAAGTGCGGAGCACTCCAAAGTATGAAAAGACTCCGGGTCCGACAGATGGCGACAGCGCTGTTTCGTCCTAATATGGGACTCGTCAGGCCACCGCATTCGGTTCAAACCATCATCTCGCCTTTGCATCCTATAAAGCTGAATTTAAAATTAAAAACAGCAAACAGGACGACAAAGACGACACCTCGATGGTTCAGTTGACAACACAACAACCACACAAATTAACAAAATTTGTAAAAATCGCCATGTGGTGGCGCGACAGTGAATTAAAACAGAAATATATACAATCGCGTTTCGTGTACTCGATTGTATAGATATCTGTTTTAATTCACCGTCGCGCCACCACATGGCGGTTTTTACAAATTTATGTGGTTCTTGTGTTATCAAGTGAACCATCGAGATGTCGCCTTTGTCGTCCTGTTTGCTGTTTTTAGTTTTAAATTCAGATGATGGTTTGTACCGAATGCGGTGGCCTGACGAGTCCCATATTAGGACGAAAAAGCGCTGTCGCCATCTGTCGGACCAGGAGTTTTTCCATACTTTGGAGTGCTCCGCACTTTTTAACACGAAAATAATGCAGATTGACAAATTTCATGTCCGCTAAGCCAAGATTTTATTTTATTTTTCTATATATATATATATGTATATATATATATATATATATATATATATATATATATATATATATATATAAGGGGGACCCAAAAAAAACGGGAATTTCGTCATAATTTCTTTTTTTCTCAAAATTTTTACACCAAATTTTGATCACCTTCATTGATCACAACTCACTTCTCGAAACGACTTTTCCATTGTTCAAAACAGTTTTAAAATTCACTTATCGGGATGTCCTTTAGGCTTTCCAATGATTTTTATTTTACCTCCTCCACAGCTGTCTTCCACTGACTTGATTGCTGCTTTGTTTCGAGGTCGTATCCATAGCAACACGATTGAACACATGCCTGAAGTCGACGCTCACTTTGCTCGTCTGTGAGAAGGCGAGGGACAATTTTGGCTCCAACTCTTTTCATATCAATACCCTCTTCTTTTAGATAAATCTTCCTTTTGACAAAGCAATAACATAACAATATTCAAATAATTCAATCAATAAATGAAGTTTGCAGACTAAACTGAGAGATTAAATGAATTATCTGACGTTTCTACATGCCATAGGCAACTAAATACATTAGAACATCTATCCAAAAAACACATAATAGTGCAGAAATCCAAAAATTCAATAATATACAGGGGGTTTTATTTAAAAAACACAACTTTGATACTTTTAGTGCGTTTGGGACACCCTGTATAATATGAAAATAATTTTAAAAAGTAACTGTATTAGACCCCCATATATCCCAAAAGTAAAACTTTTTGAAAGTCACGTAATTTGTCTATTTCTTCATATCTACAAAAGTTACACTTTTTTCGTAAAACTAAGTAACAATAATGTAGAAGAAGCAGTACTTAAAAAATTAGATTTTAATATAATATTTTTTAAACGATATATCGATGACTGTTTGGCTGCTGCACCCGAAAACAAAATAGATATCTTAATATAGTACTTAATAATTTCCACCCAAAACTACAATTTACATCTGAAATTGAAAAGGAAAGGAAAATAAATTTTTTGACGTAACTATACTTAGAAACAGAATATATAACAGTCTTCATACAAAATGGTACACAAAAGATACTTGGTAGGACTGTTATTTAAATTTTAACTCTTAACATGTAAATAAACAGAAAAATAGTGTCATAATTGGTTTAGTTTATGGAGCTATAAAATTATTTTTACCCCAATTTCGTTCAGAAATACTGGAAAAAAACTCTCATAATGAGCCATTTTCCCAAACTCCTTATAAAGAAAATAATTAAACAAAAACCTTTTTGTATTATAACACAAACAAGAAAGATAAAATTAACAACACCACAACACAAAACAGTTTTAATTGCATTACCGTATATAAACTAACTAACGGAAAAAAATAAAATATATTTTGGGTACGCTTAACATAACATTATGCCATAAAGCAAACAATTTACTGGGATCATTTTACATGAAATTAAAAAGTTCCTACCAAAAAAGGATCTAACGCAATATTTTCAATTCCATGACTAAACTGTCCTAAATAAAATTTTTATAAAAAAAAATTACTAAAAGTGCGCTAAAGAGTGAAAAATAACTATAAATTTTTATATGATATTGAACTTTTTGAAGTCGGCGCCAAACTAATACCTGACAAAATGTGATTTGCATAAACAGATTAAAAATACTTTATTTGTAATTGCTTTCTTACCATCATTTGTAGATATTAGTAGTTATTTATTTCATTTAGCAATAATTTGGCGCCTACTTCAAAAAGTTCAATTTCATATAAAAATTTCTAGTTATTTTTCACGCACTTTTAGAAGTCAGTTCAATTTTTTTATGAAAATTTTATTTTTCTATTTTTAGTTTTAGAATTCATTATAATATCCATAAATTATTTGAACTAAGTACTAATCGAGATTAGTGTACCTCGCAATGATTTCAAAGTGGCAAAAAAGTACCCATTTTATCAAAAGTTATAAAGTACCCTAAAATGAACCACTAAAAATTCTTTGGTTCTTAGAGTTTTCCAAATACCTTTAAAATTGTGTCAAACAAATATCTTTCATAGTAAATCCACTATCTTAAATGTCAAATTAATTTTAGATTGGTAATATAGGCCCCAAAACTTTCCAATATCGATGTTTAAAGAACCTGAGATGCAAATTTCTTAGCTCGATATATTTTATATTGCATATTGAGTTTGTATACGCCTCAAGAATCCCACAATATTAATTTTAGACAAAATCGGGATATATAAAACTTTTTGTCCCTCATATTGTATCTTATCAACCTAATAGTTGTAAAAAATTAACTTCATATTCGTAACACACGACCCCGAAAACCCTTTAATACCAAATCTGAACAAATGCGAACAAGGTAAAATTTTCAACCCACCATATTGTATCCGCTATATTGAATTTCAAAAAAATTATTTTCAATCTTAATTTAATCTAAATCTAAACCCCAAAAATTCCCCCATACCAATTTTGGAGAAAATCAGAAAAAATTAATTTTTTTGGCCGCCATATTGTCAGCGCCATCTTGGATATTACTGCACCAATTTCATCCAAAAAAATATGGGACCACCGCAGCAACTTCCTGAATATAATGCAAAAAATTTCATTCAAATCGGTGCTCCGGAGAGTAATCGGTGTACATACATAAAAAAACATACATAGTCGACGAATTGAGAACCTCCTTCTTTTAGAAGTCGGATAAAAAGAGATAAAAATGCCGTAAATGACAAACAAGATACCAAAAACCTTAGTCAAATTTAGGGTAGAGTCTGGTATATTGTACTGCCTGATAAATTGTACCACCTGAAAATTTTACATTTAGTGTAAATTTTTCTCTTTCCTGGCAACACGAAACTGAGCGCCGACAGCGCCCTCTACTACTTCTCATTTTGTAATAGCATCCAGCAAGTGCATTCATTTTTAGAGAAAAAAACGTTTGTGTAAGTGTTTCATATAAATTTTGTCGTGTGTATCTAAGGACATTACTCAGTGCAAATGTAAATTACGATTGTGCAATATTTTTTATTGATTAGGTATATAATCACCGCTTAAACCATAAAGTTGCGAACGTATTATGTTTAGAGGTTATTTTGTGACAAATATTTACTTTTCAAATCTCTTTCGGTTCGGTAAATTGTACCACCAACAGTTGTTTTATTTGTACTGGTACAATTTACCTAACTTGGTGAAATATTTATTATTTTGTATTTTTCCAGATGAATGGTGACCAAAAAAAGTATTATAAATGGAAGGAGGAGGATTTTGAAAGGGCATTGTTGACTCTGGAAAAGAAGATGAGCTTAAACCGGATATCTGCAACTTATTCTATTTCAAAAGCAACTATTTTACGTCATTCCAGAAAGCGAAATAAGTTTGTCAATGATTTAAATATCCATAAAGGGAGACCCACTACTTTTGATATGGAATTGGAAAATATGCTAGTCAAACACATTCTTGACTTAGTAAAGAATTTGTTTGGACTGACAATCAGTGACGTTCGGAAATTCGCATTTGATATAGCAGAAAAACATCATATCTCTCACAAATTTAATAAAAGTAGAAAAATGGCTGGCAAAGCTTGGTTTTACGCTTTTAAAGGCCGACATCCAGAACTGAGCGTAAGGCAGCCTGAAAGCACATCCCTAAATAGAATAAAAGGCTTTAATCGATACAATGCTTATGGTTTCTATGATCTATTAGAAAAGATAATTGATGAAAATGGCCTAACAGCTGTAAGTATGTAGTTTAATGTAGATGAAAGCGGATTTTCCACAGTCCAAAAGAAACCGCAAAAAATAGTTGGCTTAAAAGGCAAAAAACAAATTGGCGCAATCACAAGTGGAGAAAGGGGGGTTAATGCAACTGCAGTTTGCTGTGCTAGTGCCGCGGGACAATTTGTGCCACCAATACTTATTTTCAAAAGAATAAGACAAAACCCAGAGTTGGGCAATGACGCACCTGAGGGTAGTGTTGTTACCATTTCAGAATCTGGCTACACAAATTCTGCCCTGTTTGTCGAATGGATTAAGCATTTTTTTAGTGTAGTCAAACCATCTCCTACAAACAAAGTTTTGCTTCTGCTCGATGGTCATACAACACACTCAAAAAATCTAGAAGTGTTAACCTTGGCCAAAGATAATGGGATTGTAATGCTCCAACTGCCCGGGCACACTACTCACCGGCTTCAACCATTGGACGTTTCTTTTTTCAAGCCAATGAGCACATATTACATACAAGCCGTGGAAAAATTGCTAAGAACAAATCCTGGTCGCCAAGTGGCCCAGTATCAAGTAGCTAGTTTATTTCCGGAAGCTTACGGACGAGCTGCAGTGATTGGTACAATTTGTAATGGATTTAATACTTCTGGTGTATGGCCAGTGAACAGAAATATCTTCCCAGAACATTTGTTCGAAGCTGTTGACCATATGGACGCTGATAGTTCCAAAACTCTAAGCAATGAAAGTACATCGATTTTGCAGGATTCTACGACTTTGATAGCAAATAATGATCAGGAAAAAAGCAGCATAACTCAGACAGAAAAAAGTGTTGAAAGAACAGAAGACAATATTATCAAAGGAAAGGAAAACTCCCCAGCATCATCATCACTAAACCAACAACCATCGACTTCAGGATTGAACACTAAAAATATTAGGAAATCGTTAAACTTTTTGTGCCCTATACCCAAAAGTAAACAATACAAAAAAATACTATTCAGAAAGCAGTTGAAATTACATCAAACCGTTATAAAAATAAATTGGAAGAATCAGTTGCAGCGAGTAAAAACCACAGTGAAGTTAAAGAACATACCCAGAACTACTACTAATATTACATTAATAAATTACGAAAAAGCACAAAATATTAAAAACGAAGAATGAAAGAAAAAGATTATTAAAACTCAGAAGAGAAACACATCTTCTTCTACAAGCAGTGAAGAAGCTGTTTTAGAAAAAGTTAAGAAGGCACAAGTGAATATAGGAAAAACTAAAGCAATAAAAAAGGACAAGCACAAAATAATAGAAACGCACTTAAAAAGAAAAAGATAAGGAAAACTCAAAAAAGACAAAGATCTTCATCGACGAGCAGTGATGACTGTGGGGATGTAGTTCTAGAGCGACAGACGACAATGATAATGATGATGACGAGGAAGATGTTTGTGCAATATATGAGATTCACTACTTTGACAAAACTGGGCCAAACGTTGACTAGATACAGTGCGTTCGTTGTCACAGATGGGTTCACGAAACCTGTACATCGAATCCCGAAATTTACGATAATTGTTTAAACTAAAACAGGGTAAAAGAAAATAAAGAATTTGATCTCAGTACATTAGTAGGTAAATAATTGATGACTGACTAAATAATATTTTTAAGTAATCATCATATATTATTTAATTTTAGAAAGAAAGTATTTAAGTTTGATAAATGTTAAATTTTTTTTAGACTTTAATACGTTTATTTTTTTTTTGGCATATTATGACTGCTTCTATTGAAGAAATATTTAAGTTTTGTTAGCACTTTTTCATTAATAATAAAAATATAATCAATACATTTTGTGTATAATTCAAACCATTTTATTTTACTTTATTATAATGTTTAGAAGTCTCTTAAGTCTTAGTGGTACAATTTACCTAACCCGTGGTACAATTAAACCGACTGGTTGGGTAAATTGTTCCAAAGGAAAGCCTTTAGGAATACGCATATTTTGTGAAATCCGTTAAGAGTATGGTGTTGATGTTGCGGTACATGTTAAATGAGATTCTAAACTATGTGACTCATAATAAAGGGCGTGTTTTAATTAATATCAAAAAAAGATATTTTGCATAAACTGAAAAATGGTACAATGTATCCGACTCTCCCCTACTATAATTTATTTTTTTTTTAAATACGATCTACCTGAAGCTACACCATAATAAATATTATAAATAGTGCAATGATGCTTGACACCACTCTATATAAACGCACGTAAATTAAAGAATGTTATGAAAATAATATTTTTCCTATTTTTATAAGAAATTAAATTCAATATAGTCGACTTCTCTAAGTGTAACAACAGGTAAATTTTACTAGAAAGAAAACGACCCTGAGGGTAAAATTCTCGGCAGTCAGGAAAATTATGTCGCCAACTTTACAGCAACTGCAAATGCGTTCCTAAGTAAGGAGTCATGTTACTTTTACTTCTTAAATTGCTCGAGCTTTTAGGTTATGTTATTTGAAATGAACAGTTTCACAGTAAAGTGTCTGATAAAGTTCGCGAAATAAAAAGTTTAATTTTTGCGCGGAAAATATGAGGAAGCTTTTAATTTATTTATGTTGTTTATGATAAGTAGGATGTAGAAAAAAGCTGGTAAGTGCACCATTGTTTTATTAACTCTCTCGCGTAATATTAAAATATTTTGTTTTGCGGTTTTTGCGACGTGAAAATAGGCCAACAAAATATTTGTGTTTCTTCGAATTAACTACAAAAAAAAAAAGGAAATAAACAACGAAAACAAGGCACCAGCTACAGAAAACAACGTAGATGAAAACCAACAAGAAACCACAGAATTAACAGATGTTAACATCAGTGAAGCTGAGGTGCACCAGACAATTAAGAAATTAAAAACAGAAAATCACCTGGTACCGACCAAATTACGAATGAGATGCTAAAGTACAAGAGGCCCCAGCCTTGTCACAGAACTCACTGTTCTATTTCAAAAAATACTCCGCACAACGTCAGTACCCAACGAATGGCGGAAAAGCATCACAATTCCGATCCACAAAAAAGGATCAAAGAAACAACCCGAAAACTACAGGGAAATCAACCTACTGAACAGTTCAGCCAAATTGTTAACCAAAATACGGTCACAACGGATCGTAGACAAGTAGGGCTTCTGGAATAACCTCTCTACTATCGACGGTATATTTATTATCAGACAGCTGGTTAAAAAATCTATCGAATACGATAAACCGCTGTTCATTTGTTTTGTAGACTTTACACAAGCGTTCGACCGAGTCAAACTGGAACACATAACAGAATTACCGCGAAGAAAACAAGTAGACGAAGCAATCATACGCACAATATACGAACTGAATTCCAAAAACACCATGGTAATTGAAACAAATAACACTCTAATAGAGGAAATCCCACTATCCATAGGAATAAGACAGAGTGATAGCCTAAGTCCAACACTTTTCAATGTAATCATGGACGAAATCATTGATGAGGTAAAAAGCACAAATATTGGGTACCCAATGGGACACAACACCGTTCAGATTGTATGCTTTGCAGACGATGTTGCCTTGACAGCAGATAGCGAGGACAACTTACAAAGAATGCTTTTCCATCTCAATCTATCAACCAAACAGTATAATATGAAGATATCTGTGGAGAAAACCAAAGCAATGGTAATAGCAAAAGAACCGGTAAGATGCAAACTAATGGTTGATGACAAACATATCGAAAAGGTTGGGAAGTTTAAATACCTGGGAGCACATATAACAAGTAACAGGGCAGTAACGGAAGAAGTACGCACACAAGCCAACAATGCGGCCATGATATCAGGCCAACTAAAAGACATAATCTGGAACAATAAACATATAATGGTTGAGAGCAAAGCAAGAATTTACAAGGTCTGTGTAAGACTGATACTGACCTAAGGCGCAGAAACAAGAAATGAAACAACAAAGACAAAACAAATTATGAGAACCACACAAAAATGAAAACGCTGAGAATGATCACGGGAACAAGTTTAAGAGATAGAATAAGAAACGCAAAAATATGCGAGAACAGCGGAGTGGGGGATGTTGTGAAGTGGATTCGAAACCGTCGTAGGCAGTGGAGAGATCACGTGGAACGAATGGACGATGACAGACTTGCACAAACCGTGATGAGAGAGAAACCAAACACCAAACGGCCGCCTGGACGGCCCCCCAAAAGATGGAGAGACAGCTGGATTTCGACCTCAAACGAGGATCGATGAGGCATTGTGTAAATAACAGAACTTGGTTCTACCTAAAAGACGAAGAAGAATAACAATTATGCAAAATACTTATCAGTACATTTTTGAAATATCGATAGAAACAAGTGACAATTTAAACCAAAATTTTCTTGTCGTTCTCGTTTCTTATTAAAACAATTTTCTAATTATTTTTTTGTGTGTTTCCTTCGGTAGAGTCATCTTTATATGTCAATGAAATGTGACGACACGATTGTAATCCTCGTTTTCTCTTTATATTATTAGGGTTTGACCGGGTCCGGACCCTCTTATTATCTATATCTTTTTATTAGGTCAAAATCGTTTATAGTGCTATGGAGATGGCGAATATAGGGAATATTATGGATAATTTGCTTCGATCAGATTACATAAATGTGTTTAAATATGGGGAATTATTTTAATACGGAGATTCATGGTGAACGTGCGTTTTATACTATATAATAATAGTTTCTTGTATGCACTCATGTCTAAATACAAGTAAAAAACAGGGCATTTGCATATTGGTCACACATTATATTAGAGTTTTGTAGTAGGTATTGGCGTTGTTATTTTTATTTTCGTTTTGGTTGCTCCTCTCCTTTTTGATTTCTTTAAAGCATACAATTAGTTCCATATCAGCGTAATTGAATACCATCCTTCTTGGGACCATTTAGTGTCGAAAATGGGACACCCTGTACAAATTTCATGTCGTGTCGTGTAGTGTATAATGAAGTAACAAATTCTGATCAATAACCCAAAATTTCAAAGTGTAAACAAAGAATGTGAATAACATGCCAACTTAACGTTCCTAGAAAACTAAATAAATAAATACATCTCTAATGTACTTTCTTTTCATTCCCTTTGCGACCGCAGTCTCCCCACTTTAAATAAAATAACTGTAAAAAAGAGAAACGTCAACGGGTAATGTCACTCGCGAGACCAATCACTAAGCGTAATTTCCCTACGAGGTGTGTAAATGACATTCCGGCGGGGGTTATATACATAATAATGGGCTAGTAGCAATTGTTTTCGTGTAAAATTACGTTTGTGGATTGTTTTCTGGCAATGTTGTCACGTTGACCAATAAAAAAACTTGTTATTATTAAATCATGTTCGATTAAGACCGATTAACACGTGCGGATTTTCAATAACCGCTAACATATGATTGTGTTTTTTTATTGATAAGGCACAGTATGCAGCTATGTTTTTAGAAATTTGTGCCAGACACTAAATTGTTAAAATGCAATTAAATAAACTGAATAAAGAAAACACTACTTACCTGATGAGAAGTAACTTTAGTTTCTTATTTCAGAGTATTTGTTTTGTTTGCACTTGGAGGATCTATTGTGCTGATACTGGTGCTGATGCCGATTCTGATGTTGATGCTGGTGCTGATATTGATGCCGATAATGGACAAAAATAACAAAGACAATTATAGATTCTAAGACGAAAAAAATACATATTTCTCCTCCATGATTATTGAACTTTAATAAGTTTATGGTTAAAAATATAAAATACCTTGAGAGAACCCACGAGGAGGTGGAATATATATTATATCTTCCTGCTCCTTTTAGGTTCTCTCATATATTCACTACTGAAGAAGGCGGCGAAGGAGAAAAAGAAGAAAAATTGAGAGGAAATGCCTTGGAATTTTGACCACCAAAAGTGATCTTAAATTTGTTTTTTTTTAGCTAAAATAAATTAATCTTTCATTTGGTAGTTTATTTTTGGGATATGCGGATGTTAGTGAGCAATATAGGTATAATAAAGCATCAAAAATCGCTAAACCTCTATTATTATCAGTGACTTAGGTCACAACAGATAACGTTAAACTATATAATGATTTTTTAAAAATTTTGATTAATATGAATAAATCTGCCTACTTGATAAATAACAACAGCATATATTTAAAATTATCTTCAAGCAATAGCGATTTTCAAACAGTTACTCATTAACAAAAAAGTGCGACAACACCGTGGTGTACATACCGACAAAGTTAAGCCTTTGCATGTTTTGGTGTAATATCAACTTTATACGTACTTTAACATGTCATTTTTTTTATGTTGAGATTTTAATCACAATAAAGTTCAACAATTTTACAAAATAGCGACGAGTTGTTTACGTTTTTTAGTTTTTGATCTTGCACGTTATTTTTGGGAGTACGTAGATAGCAAAGATATTGAGAAAGGGATCTGGTGATTCTAAATGAAAAATAGCCAAGAATGGATCCCAGTGAATGATCACTATAAAGACTGACTACAATAATTTCGCTCTACAGAAAATGGTATCTTGAAAAATGTTAAAGCTTTCTGGTCTTATATTAAATCTCAACGATGCACAATAGGATACCCAACAATAATGAGGCTGAATAATGAGGAATCAAGTAATCCACGTCTTCCAATCAATTTTCACTTGAACTGATGCCATAATAACTAAATGCCCATATTCTCCGTCTATCACTAACTCATATCTCTCAAACATAGATATTGATAGCTCCATGGTGTTTGAAAAACTGGTTGAATCGATGAAAGTAAGAGTGCTGGACCCGACGAAATTTCACCAGTTTTTATAAAAAATTTAAACCCAACTTTAGCGTTGCAGTTTAGTTGTATTTATCAGCTCTCATTAATTTCGGGCCAGTTTCCTAGCATATGGAAAACCGCCTATGTCACAGCAACTCATAAGGGTTGTAATGGACAAGATATTGGTAACTATCGCCCGATATGTGATCTTGACTGAATGGGCAAGGTTCTTGAATCCATAATCGTAGATATATATATATATATATATATATATATATATATATATATATATATATATATATATATATCCAGTTTCATAGCGTTCTACGCCTTCCGGTTCCCAGTCTCCATTGTTTTCGGTCTTCCCAATCCCCTAGAAGTAAGTTTCTTTCGAACATGGCTCTGTTAATGCCCTTTATCCAGGTAACTTTTGGTCTTCCTCTTTTTATTTTTTCATTTGGTGTCCATTTTAGGATTTGCTTTGGTAGACGTTCTTGCGCCATTCTCTCCATATGTCCATACCATACCAGCTGACATTCGATTTCATCGAGAATAGTTTTATTTACGCCTATAATATCTCTAATTCTCTCGTTGGTTATCCGTTCGATCCTTGACTTTCCGGCAGATCTTCGCCAAAGGTCCATTTCAAGAGCCAGCAGTTTACGTTCTAAAGTTTTATTTATCTGCCATGTTTCACATCCATACAATACAATACTTTTAAATATTGCATTGTATAAAAGATGTTTTCTTTCCTTGGAGATGTTTGTTAACCATAATAGTGAGTTTAGGCAACAGATAGCTTTTTTCTCTTTAGTTATTCGCTCCAATATTTCTTCTTCAGTTCGTCCACTTTGACTGATCTTTGTTCCAAGGTAGGTATAATCAGAACAAGATTTTCCTATGATATTGTCATCTACTTCCAAATCTGTTTCTTCTCCACTGATACACATATATTTAGTTTTACTGCAGTTGACAGTTAATCCCCACTCTGCATATTCTTTAAATAGTTTCCTCGTCATAAAATCGAGGTCATTATATCTTGGGTCACTACCACTTGGTCATCTGCAAAATGAAGCATATATAAATGAGTGTCATTATTTAATTCTATTCCCATTCCACTGCATGATCTTCTCCAATTCTTTAAAGCTTCATTGAGGTAAATTTTAAAGAGACTTGGTGATAGACAACACCCCTGTCGAAGGCCATTGGTCGCATGAAAGCTTTCTGATAAGTTATTGCCGATCTTAATTCTGGATTAATTCTGATCAATTATTATTAAATTTCCATATAATTTTTTCAGAACACCAACATGGCTGTCTGCCAATCTATCTCTATACTCTAACTATCTAACTACATCTGTGAACTCAGGCGTTCAGGTCGACTCAGATTATTTTGATTTTAGAGAAGCATTCGAGAAAATAGGACACTCTATATTGTTCACCAAACTATACTCACTCAGTATTACAGACCCTCTACTATCGTGGATTTCTAGTTATCTCGTTAATCGAACACACAAGTAGTGAAATTCAATAATACTTTATCGAAACTGATAAATGTAACATTCGGGGTACCTCAAGGGTCGCACCTGGGACCTATCTTCTTTCTCATCTTTATAAATAATCTTAGCAATGTATTTGAAAACTGTCAATTTCTCTTCTACGCTGACGACTTGAAGGTATTTAGGAGAGTTAACAATACTGATGATTGCCTGCTTCTACAATCTGAAATTAACAATCTAATGGAATGGTGTGAGACAAACCAGATGCAACTCAACAACTCAAAATGTAAGATCATTTCATTTTCTAAGAATAAATCTCCAATTTTACATCCTTACATCATCTCTAATGCCCTTGTGACCAGAGTTTCCTTAATCGATGACCTAGGCTTAATTTTTGACACTAAATTACGATTTAATGATGACATTAATAATATTTTAGCAAACTCCTACAAAATGACAGGATTTATAATGTGATGCTGCAGGGAAATTTCAAGTATCGAAGTTTTAAAGTCTTTATATTATTAATTTGTGCGTTGTTTGAAGCCCTTGTTACATAACGCATATTAAGCGGATTGAACGCATACAGTTAAAGTTCGCGAATTTTTTGCTCTACAAGCTAGCCGTCGACAGAAATCTAGCTATGGAAAGCCTGGAATTACTTAGAACTTATTTAACTATTCCTTTTGGATTTAATGTAATTACGAATAGCATTGACTCTTCGGGCCTTCTTGAACTGTCTTGAACTTCCAAATGTTCTCGGTTAAGAGAAGCCAGGCTTATGTTGAAGGAAATTCAGGCTTACTAATGGGTTCTCTTCTTAGCCCTCTCCTTGCAGACATTTTCATGTCAAACATAGAAAACAAAATTCTTAATTCCCCTTTAAGCAAAAACCATGTTCAATTTTCATACATATATGTGAATGATGTTCTAGCATGTTTTAAAGGCTCTACTAGACAGCTTCAAAAATTCTTACAATACATTAATAATTGCCATCCAAAAATTCAATTTACTCTCGAAACTAAATATAACCATAAAATAAATTTTCTTGATCTCACCATATCTCACCTCAATAATCAGTGTAATTTTAAAATTTTTAGAAAACCAACGTTTACAGGTAATACTATTCAATGATACATAGAGCATTCTCTTTGCCTCTCTCTGAAGAAGATCTTCAAGAGGAACTAAATATCATTGAAAGGATTGCAATATCAAACAATTTCTCCCAACAAACCTTAAACAAATTAATAACTAAAAAACAAAAACAACTAGCTTTTCATTCAATATATCCCAAAATAAAAAATGATAAAGATAGTTCATCTTATATATCTTTGTCATACTGTGAGACCTTATCAGAAAACACAGCTAATACTCTTTCCAAACATAACATAATAGTAGCTTTTAAATCTCAACACAATCTGTCCACTATCTTTTAAAATGCTAAAGATAAAATTAATAAATTTCATAAATCAGGAGTTTATAAGTTAAAATGTTCAGAGTGTAATAGCTTGTATATTGGACAAAGTGGTAGAAGCTTTAAAACTCGCTTTTCAGAACACCACCGATCATATAGACTACAAAAAACAGACTCGAGCTTTGCCAAGCATTGCTTAGAACACAGCCACAGTTTTCCTGATTTAAGCAACACTGACATATTACATTATTCAACAAAGGGACAAAAGTGAAATATTCTTGAATCTTTAGAAATATATAAACATAGAAAAATAAAAATGTAAATTTGCTTAATGCCCAGACATAACTTGGGTTGTCCCCGTTATTTGTTGTCGCCAAATAATAATTAGTTCCCAAAATTTAGTACCTCCCCTATGTAATAATGTAATTTCTCAGGTAGTTTTTATTTATTTTTAAATTTTCTCATGTTTCTGTATTGAAAATTAGTTTACCTTTGTAATTCAGTTTGAAAATGACTCTGTGAGTTGAAACTGCAGTCACTGTTTTCTTAATAAATTTAGTGGTATAAAACATAGTGGTTCCTTTTTAAACATTACTCAATCAATATTCTAAAGTAACGGAAATCCCTGACTAACCTATATTTCAAGAACAAGATAAGCTTGATATAGAAAAGCTCTATGCATCACAGGTTGAGAATCACTGGTATATATACTTTCCACATCAAAACATATTATTCTGTTGTTATTATAACTCCAAAATTAACTCATAATTTCAACAATTATCCTTCATAAATTCACAAAAGAACAAACAGCTTTTTGTTAGTTTATTACCAGCTTTTGTATATCTACCAACAAAGAACAGTAGTTACCATTTCGTGTGCCTTTTGATTTCGTAATAATAATGCTAAAACTATCTTTGTATACCATGCAATATTATGATGCATTAAACCTTTTCAAACTACAAATATCCCAATATAAAAGCCGATGTTCTGCTAAAGATCGGTATCTGACACGGAATATATAAGTTTTAAAGTAATTTATATTATACGATCCGTAATTTTATTTTGTTTTTAATGTTGGTATTGATATTTAGTTTTCGTGATGGAAGTTAAGTTTGAAAATAATATTAATATTGTTCACAAAAATTTATCATTCGAAATATAGTAGAAATAGGAAAGGGAGAACCCTAATAATAAGATAAACAGTAGAGAGGACCCCAAGGTTGTTATTGGGATAAGAATGCGTTCGTTGACATATGCAGAATTGCTAAAATCCCTGTGTCCAAGTTTTTCACGATAAAAGTAACTCAAAAACGCTAAACAGATAAAAGATACAAAGAAACTAACCAATCAAATTCAATTACCGGGATAATAAACAAGTTTCCATTGTTCAACAATTCTAACGCTAACAATTTATTTTAAGGGTGTACACCCACTGACTTTAAAAAAAGAAATTTTCCTGTTATTTTAAAATTCACTATGCATTTTCAAGGGCACCTAGCACTCAGGGATTTTAAAAGAAGTTTTAAAAGAGTTTTAGGTATCTGCAAAAATTCATAGTCCAACAATTATAAGGCTAACAATTTATTTTAAGGGTCTATATCCATTGACGTTAAAAAATTAATTTTCTTGTTAATTTAAAAAATCACTATGCATTTTCAAGCCCACCCAGCACTCAGGGATTTTACGATAAGCTTTAAAAACATTTTAGGTATCTGTAAAAAATTCATAGTTCAACAATTATAACGCTAACAATTTATTTTAAGGGTCTATATCCACTGACGTTAAAAAATAAATTTTCTTGTTAATTTAAAAAATCACTATGCATTTTCAAGCTCACCCAGCACTCAGGGATTTTAAGAGAAGCTTTAAAAGTATTTTAGGTATCTGTAAAAAATCCATAGTTCAACAATTATAACGCTAACAATTTAGTTTAAGGGTCTATATCCACTGACGTTAAAAAATAAATTTTCTTGTTAATTTAAAAAATCACCATGCATTTTCAAGCTCACCCAGCACTCAGGGATTTTAAGAGAAGCTTTAAAAGTATTTTAGGTATCTGTAAAAAATCCATAGTTCAACAATTATAACGCTAACAATTTAGTTTAAGGGTCTATATCCACTGACGTTAAAAAATAAATTTTCTTGTTTATTTAAAAAATCACTATGCATATTCAAGCCCACCCAGCACTCAGAGATTTTAAAAAAAGCTTTAAAAGTATTTTAGGTATCTATAAAAAATTCATAGTTCAAAAATTATAACGCTAACAATTTATTTTAAGGGTCTATATCCACTGACGTTAAAAAATAAATTTTTTTGTTAATTTAAAAAATCACTATGCATTTTCAAGCTCACCCAGCAATCAGGGATTTTAGGAGAAGCTTTAAAAGAATTTTAGGTATCTGTAAAAAATTCATAGTTCAACGATTATAACGCAAACAATTTATTTTAAAGGTCTATATCCACTGACGTTAAAAAATAAATTTTCTTGTTAATTTAAAAAATCACTATGCATATTCAAGCCCACCCAGCACTCAGGGATTTTAAGAGAAGGTTTAAAAGTACTTTAGGTATGTGCAAAAAATTCATAGTTCAAAAATTATAACGCTAACAATTTATTTTAAGGGTCTATATCCACTGACGTTAAAAAATAAATTTTCTTGTTAATTTAAAAAATCACTATGCATTCTCAAGCCCACCCAGCACTCAGGGATTTTAAGAGAAGGTTTAAAAGTATTTTAGGTATGTGCAAAAAATTCATAGTTCAACAATTATAACGTTAACAATTTATATTAAGGGTCTATATCCACTGACGTTAAAAAATAAATTTTCTGTTAATTTAAAAAATCACTATGCATTTTCAAGCTCACCCAGCACTCAGGGATTTTAAGAGAAGCTTTAAAAGTATTTTAGGTATCTGTAAAAAATTCATAGTTCAACAATTATAACGCTAACAATTTATTTTAAGGGTCTAAATCCACTGACGTTAAAAAATAAATTTTCTTGTTAATTTAAAAAATCACTATACATTTTCAAGCTCACCCAGCATTCAGGGATTTTAGGAGAAGCTTCAAAAGTATTTTAGGTATCTGTAAAAAATTCATAGTTCAACAATTATAACGCTAACAATTTATTTCAAGGGTCTATATCTACTGACGTTAGAGAATAAATTTTCTTGTTAATTTAAAAAATCACTATGCATTTGCAAGCCCACCCAGCAATCAGGGATTTTAGGAGAAGCTTTAAAAGTATTTTAGGTATCTGTAAATAATTCATAGTTCAACAATTATAACGCTAACAATTTATCTCAAGGGTCTATATCTACTGACGTTAGAGAATAAATTTTCTTGTTAATTTAAAAAATCACTATGCATTTTCAAGCCCACCCAGCACTCAGGGATTCTAGGAAAAGCTTTAAAAGTATCTTAGGTATGTGTAAAAAATTCATAGTCCAACAATTATAACGCTAACAATTTATGTTAAGATTGTATTTCCACTGACGTTAAAAAAAGAAATTTTCTTGTTATTTTAAAATTCACTATGCCTTTTTAAGAACACCCAGCACTTGGGGATTTTAATGAAAGCTTTAAAAGTATCTTAGGTATGTGTAAAAAATTCATAGTCCAACAATTATAACGCTAACAATTTATGTTAAGATTGTATTTCCACTGACGTTAAAAAAAGAAATTTTCTTGTTATTTTAAAATTCACTATGCCTTTTTAAGAACACCCAGCACTTGGGGATTTTAATGAAAGCTTTAAAAGTATTTTAGGTATCTGTAAAAAATTCATAGTTCAACAATTATAACGCTAACAATTTATTTTAAGGGTCTATATCCACTGACGTTAAAAAATAAATTTTTTTGTTAATTTAAAAAATCACTATGCATCTTCAAGCTCACCCAGCACTCAGAGATTTTAAAAGAAGCTTTAAAAGTGTTTTAGGTATGTGTAAAAAATTCATAGTTCAACAATTTTAACGCTAACAATTTATGTTAAGCTTGTATTTCCACTGACGTTAAAAAAAGAAATTTTCTTGTTATTTTAAAATTCACTATGCATTTTTAAGAACACCCAGCACTCAGGGATTTTAAGAGAAGCTTTAAAAGTATTTCAGATATCTGTAAAAAATTCATAGTCCAACAATTATAACGCTAACAATTTATTTTATGGGTCTATATCCACTGACGTTAAAAAATAAATTTTCTTGTTAATTTAAAAAATCACTATGCAATTTCAAGCTCACCCAGCATACAGGGATTTTAGGAAAAGCTTTAAAAGTATTTTAGGTATCTGTAAAAAATTCATAGTTCAACAATTATAACGCTAACAATTTATTTTAAGGGCCTATATCCACTGACGTTAAAAAATAAATTTTCTTGTTAATTTAAAAAATCACTATGCATTTTCAAGCTCACCAAGCTCTCAGGCATTTTAAAAGAAGCTTTAAAAATATTTTAGGTATCTGTAAAAAATTCATAGTTCAATAATTATAACGCTAATAATTTATTTTAAGGGTATACATCCACTGACGTTAAAAAAAGAAATTTTCTTGTTATTATAAATTTATCTATGCATTTTTGAGGTCACCCAGCACTCAAGAACTAAAAAAAAAAGTTTTAAAAGAATTTTAAGTATCTGTAAAAAATTCATAGTTCAAGAATTGTAACGCTAACAATTTATTTTAAGGATGTATATCCACTGACGTTAAAAAAATGAATTTTCTTGTTAATTTAAAAAATCACTATGCATTTTCAAGGCAACCCAGCACTCACGGATTTTAAGAGAAGCTTTGAAAATGTTTTAGGTATCTGTAGAAAATTCAAAGTTCAACAATCATAACGCTAACAATTTATTTTAAGGGTGTATATACACTGATTTTAAAAAAATAAATTTTCTTGTTAATTTAAAAAATCACTATTAATTTTCAAGGACGTCCAGCACTCAGGAATTTTAAGAGAAGTTTTAAAAGTGTTTTAAGTATCTGTGAAAATTTCATAGTTCAACAAGCTTAACGCTAACAATTTATTTTAAGGGTCTATATCCACTGACGTTAAAAAATAAATTTTCTTGTTAATTTGAAAAATCTCTATGCATTTTCCAGGCCACCCGGCACTCAAAGATTTTAAAAGAAGTTTTAAAAGAGTTTTAGGTATCTGTAAAAAATTCATAGTTCAACAATTATAACGCTAACAATTTATTTTAAGGGTCTATATCCACTGACGTTAAAAAATAAATTTTCTTGTTAATTTAAAAAATCACTATGCATTTTTAAGCCCACCCAGCACTGAGGGATTCTAGGAAAAGCTTTAAAAATATCTTAGGTATGTGTAAAAAATTCATAGTCCAACAATTATAACGCTAACAATTTATGTTAAGCTTGTATTTCCACTGACGTTAAAAAAAGAAATTTTCTTGTTATTTTAAAATTCACTATGCCTTTTTAAGAACACCCAGCACTCGGGGATTTTAATGAAAGCTTTAAAAGTATTTTAGGTATCTGTAAAAAATTCATAGTTCAACAATTATAACGCTAACAATTTATTTCAAGGGTCTATATCTACTGACGTTAGAGAATAAATTTTCTTGTTAATTTAAAAAATCACTATGCATTTGCAAGCCCACCCAGCAATCAGGGATTTTAGGAAAAGCTTTAAAAGTATTTTAGGTATCTGTAAATAATTCATAGTTCAACAATTATAACGCTAACAATTTATCTCAAGGGTCTATATCTACTGACGTTAGAGAATAAATTTTCTTGTTAATTTAAAAAATTACTATGCATTTTCAAGCCCACCCAGTACTCAGAGATTCTAGGAAAAGCTTTAAAAGTATCTTAGGTATGTGTAAAAAATTCATAGTCCAACAATTATAACGCTAACAATTTATGTTAAGCTTGTATTTCCACTGACGTTAAAAAAAGAAATTTTCTTGTTATTTTAAAATTCACTATGCCTTTTTAAGAACACCCAGCACTCGGGGATTTTAATGAAAGCTTTAAAAGTATTTTAGGTATCTGTAAAAAATTCATAGTTCAACAATTATAACGCTAACAATTTATTTCAAGGGTCTATATCTACTGACGTTAGAGAATAAATTTTCTTGTTAATTTAAAAAATCACTATGCATTTGCAAGCCCACCCAGCAATCAGGGATTTTAGGAGAAGCTTTAAAATTATTTTAGGTATCTGTAAGTAATTCATAGTTCAACAATTATAACGCTAATAATTTATTTTAAGGGTCTATATCCACTGACGTTAAAAAATAAATTTTCTTGTTAATTTAAAAAATCACTATGCATTTTCAAGCTCACCCAGCACTCAGGGATTTTAAGAGAAGCTTTAAAAGTATTTTAGGTATCTGTAAAAAATTCATAGTTCAACAATTATAACGCTAACAATTTATTTTAAGGGTCTATATCCACTGACGTTAAAAAATAAATTTTCTTGGTAATTTAAAAAATCACTATGCATCTTCAAGCTCACCCAGCACTCAGAGATTTTAAAAGAAGCTTTAAAAGTGTTTTAGGTATGTGTAAAAAATTCATAGTTCAACAATTTTAACGCTAACAATTTATGTTAAGCTTGTATTTCCACTGACGTTAAAAAAAGAAATTTTCTTGTTATTTTAAAATTCACTATGCATTTTTAAGAACACCCAGCACTCAGGGATTTTAAGAGAAGCTTTAAAAGTATTTCAGATATCTGTAAAAAATTCATAGTCCAACAATTATAACGCTAACAATTTATTTTATGGGTCTATATCCACTGACGTTAAAAAATAAATTTTCTTGTTAATTTAAAAAATCACTATGCAATTTCAAGCTCACCCAGCATACAGGGATTTTAGGAAAATCTTTAAAAGTATTTTAGGTATCTGTAAAAAATTCATAGTTCAACAATTATAACGCTAACAATTTATTTTAAGGGCCTATATCCACTGACGTTAAAAAATAAATTTTCTTGTTAATTTAAAAAATCACTATTCATTTTCATGCTCACCAAGCTCTCAGGCATTTTAAAAGAAGCTTTAAAAATATTTTAGGTATCTGTAAAAAATTCATAGTTCAATAATTATAACGCTAATAATTTATTTTAAGGGTATACATCCACTGACGTTAAAAAAAGAAATTTTCTTGTTATTATAAATTTATCTATGCATTTTTGAGGTCACCCAGCACTCAAGAACTAAAAGAAAAAGTTTTAAAAGAATTTTAAGTATCTGTAAAAAATTCATAGTTCAAGAATTGTAACGCTAACAATTTATTTTAAGGATGTATATCCACTGACGTTAAAAAAATGAATTTTCTTGTTAATTTAAAAAATCACTATGCATTTTCAAGGCAACCCAGCACTCACGGATTTTAAGAGAAGCTTTGAAAATGTTTTAGGTATCTGTAGAAAATTCAAAGTTCAACAATCATAACGCTAACAATTTATTTTAAGGGTGTATATACACTGATTTTAAAAAAATAAATTTTCTTGTTAATTTAAAAAATCACTATTAATTTTCAAGGACGTCCAGCACTCAGGAATTTTAAGAGAAGTTTTAAAAGTGTTTTAAGTATCTGTGAAAATTTCATAGTTCAACAAGCTTAACGCTAACAATTTATTTTAAGGGTCTATATCCACTGACGTTAAAAAATAAATTTTCTTGTTAATTTGAAAAATCTCTATGCATTTTCCAGGCCACCCGGCACTCAAAGATTTTAAAAGAAGTTTTAAAAGAGTTTTAGGTATCTGTAAAAAATTCATAGTTCAACAATTATAACGCTAACAATTTATTTTAAGGGTCTATATCCACTGACGTTAAAAAATAAATTTTCTTGTTAATTTAAAAAATCACTATGCATTTTCAAGCCCACCCAGCACTCAGGGATTCTAGGAAAAGCTTTAAAAGTATCTTAGGTATGTGTAAAAAATTCATAGTCCAACAATTATAACGCTAACAATTTATGTTAAGCTTGTATTTCCACTGACGTTAAAAAAAGAAATTTTCTTGTTATTTTAAAATTCACTATGCCTTTTTAAGAACACCCAGCACTCGGGGATTTTAATGAAAGCTTTAAAAGTATTTTAGGTATCTTTAAAAAATTCATAGTTCAACAATTATAACGCTAACAATTTATTTTAAGGGTCTATATCCACTGACGTTAAAAAATAAATTTTCTTGTTAATTTAAAAAATCACCATGCATTTTCAAGCCCACCCAGCTCTCAGGGATTTTAAGAGAAGCTTTAAAAATATTTTGGGTATCTGTAAGAAATTCACAGTTTAACAATTATAACGCTAACAATTTATTTTAAGGGTCTATATCCACTGACGTTAAAAAATAAATTTTCTTGTTAATTTAAAAAATCACTATGCATTTTCAAGCTCACCCAGCACTCAGGGATTTTAAGAGAAGCTTTAAAAGTATTTTAGGTATCTTTAAAAAATTCATAGTTCAACAATTATAACGCTAACAATTTATTTTAAGGGTCTATATCCACTGACGTTAAAAAATAAATTTTCTTGTTAATTTAAAAAATCACCATGCATTTTCAAGCCCACCCAGCTCTCAGGGATTTTAAGAGAAGCTTTAAGAATATTTTGGGTATCTGTAAAAAATTCACAGTTTAACAATTATAACGCTAACAATTTATTTTAAGGGTCTATATCCACTGACGTTAAAAAATAAATTTTCTTGTTAATTTAAAAAATCACTATGCATTTTCAAGCCCACCCAGCACTCAGGGATTCTAGGAAAAGCTTTAAAAGTATCTTAGGTATGTGTAAAAAATTCATAGTCCAACAATTATAACGCTAACAATTTATGTTAAGCTTGTATTTCCACTGACGTTAAAAAAAGAAATTTTCTTGTTATTTTAAAATTCACTATGCCTTTTTAAGAACACCCAGCACTCGGGGATTTTAATGAAAGCTTTAGAAGTATTTTAGGTATCTTTAAAAAATTCATAGTTCAACAATTATAACGCTAACAATTTATTTTAAGGGTCTATATCCACTGACGTTAAAAAATAAATTTTCTTGTTAATTTAAAAAATCACCATGCATTTTCAAGCCCACCCAGCTCTCAGGGATTTTAAGAGAAGCTTTAAAAATATTTTGGGTATCTGTAAGAAATTCACAGTTTAACAATTATAACGCTAACAATTTATTTTAAGGGTCTATATCCACTGACGTTAAAAAATAAATTTTCTTGTTAATTTGAAAATCACTATGCATTTTCAAGCCCACCCAGCACTCAGGGATTTTAAGAGAAGCTTTGAAAATATTTTAGGTATCTGTAAAAAATTCATAGTTTAACAATTATAACGCTAACAATTTATTTTAGGGGTCTATATCCACTAACGTTAAAAAATAAATTTTCTTGTTAATTTAAAAAATCACTATGCATTTTCAAGCTCACCCAGCACTCAGGGATTTTAAGAGAAGCTTTAAAAGTATTTTAGGTATCTGTAAAAAATTCATAGTTCAACAATTATAACGCTAACAATTTATCTTAAGCTTGTATTTCCACTGACGTTAAAAAAAGAAATTTTCTTGTTATTTTAAAATTCACAATGCATTTTTAAGAACACCCAGCACTCAGAGATTTTAAGAGAAGCTTTAAAAGTGTTTTAGTTATCTGTAAAAAATTCATAGTTTAACAATTATACGCTAACAATTTATTTTAAGAGTGGTCGAAATAAATTGAGAAAGAAGAATTGTAAAGTTTTTTCAGCCAAATTTCACATTAAAAGTAAAAGTCAACCCAAAACGGCCTACAGTTTATATACAAGTCCATACTTGAGCCCCACGCTTCTTCTTTCAAATGTCAGAAAAGAAAATTTTAAGCAGTGACACGTTTGACAGAAATGACAGCTAAAAAATGACTCTGAACACAACAGTCGGTTGAAATAAATTTGTTCAATAAACCAATTCATTAACCATTACATTTTTAGCACAAAATTAAATTAAAGAAATACAATTCAAGTTCCCTGAAAGTTTGGGGACGAGATTAGATGTATCACTTTAAAAAAAAAAACTACTATCAAGTGACAGAATAGACGCAAGTCCCTAACCTGAAAATAATATAAACAAAATCTACGAAATTATTCGAAATAATTTTAAGAAAATTGTCATAAAAGAAAAATTTCACTCGAATAGTAGGCAGGAAAACCGAGATTTATCTGAAAAAAAAAGGTAACAGTAAATTCAACTTCTATAAAAATAATCACGCACGGTTACTACACCGTGTAGTAAAACATCAATAATTATGATTAATTGATGTTCAAATGTAACTTAAACCTTATTTTGTTGTGTAAGAATGTACGTAAAATTCAGGGAGATAAAAATAACTGAGCTAGGAAAGAAATGAGTAAAGAAATAAAACTACGGATTTGCAGTATAACCAACCGAAAAAATGAAATGTAATCGACATGAGTATTTCTTGAAAAAGTTCAATTTCACATAAAAATTTATAGTTATTTTTAACTTTTTAGCGCACTTTTAGAACTCTGTTCAATTTTTTTTAATTTTTTATTAAATTTTCAATTTTAACGTTTAAATTATATACGGTTATTTAATTATGTTAATTATTTATTTATGCATGGAAATAGGCTAACTATGCAACGTAATCAGTGGACTGCTGCTAGTCGGGTAGATTGTGACGATCGAGACATTCGCCAAGCGGGAAATAGTCGCAAAAGTAGTCTCAATTAATATATTAGCATTCTTTTTAATTTTATCTACTAGTTTTACATATAGTTATTCGAATAAATACTAGGTATACTGACAACATTCCACATATTTCGGAGCTTTCGCAAAGTCAACAATGGCATCTCGTTAAAACGAATTTTAAATTCGCTAGAACGAACGTTGCCTGCCGTGTTTAAACTGCAAAAATAAATACGAGCGAATGAGAAAATAGGCAAAAATCTGGTATGATTTTTTGGTGCGGTTTGTCCAAAGAATATTCTGTATTGTAGTGTCTGTGATATTTATATTTACACATCTCTATGGCAATTCCCATCCCTTCAAACATATACCTAAAAGAAACAAGTAATATTAGTTTTCTACTGGCGGTCCGTCCATGAGTGGTTCCACGGTCTATCTTTGAGTCCTGGTTTTGTTCGGTAATAAGACACAGTAACAAAATTTCATCTCCGGACCTAAAGCCATCTCCTGCCGTTTCTTTCTTCAAACTATTATTATGTAGCAAAGTAGTAGATATCTGTTGGACTTCCATTGTCTTTATTTTTTGTTGACTATCACAACCTTTTGGCTAGTAGTTATCTCTAGCCGCTTTCAAGTGAAACTAAATAAATCCCTTAGCTACATGACTATTTATACTAAAAGTAAATGCAGTGGAGTATGACTGAGATGGGTGCAGTCATGCCTGCTATGGCAAGATCCCATTTTGTCCGGAACTCTCCGACCTCTGAACTTGCCAAATTTCTTCTTCCAATCCTGAGACCATTAGAAGGAAATACATCGTCCTGGGTTAAGAACTCGCAATATTTCGTAGAAATTATACGTGAAATAGAAGTACAACCAGAAGACCACTTTATTAGCTTTGACGTGAAAAGCCTATACACCAACGTTCCAGTTAAGGAATCACTAAAAATCATAAGAAAGAAACTTGAAGAAGACCAGACCTGAGCAGAAAGAACATCTTTACCACCGCACGCCATTATGAACCTGTTGGAAAGTTGTTTGACTAATTCCTATTTTCAAGAAAAGGAAAAATTCTACATCCAGGATGAAGAACTACCAATGGAATCTTCACTCTCACCGGTGGTAGCAAATATTTTCATGGAATGGTTCAAAACGTTTGCAATTGAACCCACAACTAAGAAACTGAAGTTATGGATCAGATAAGTAGACGATAGTGTATGATGCTCCAAATTTTTGTTATAACAGCTTTCTTGTATATACAGGGTGGGCAATTTTAATTTATGCACCCAAATTTCTTCGTAAGACAGAAAAATGATTAAAAGTTGTTTAGGACAGTGGGGGTCATCTATTAGTGCTAGTAACTTTAACCTTCAGGCTAATTTATAAGGCCATTCGAAGGTCAAGTTAAGCTCTTTAAATGGAAACTCCCATTTTTTATTGCGAAAGTGCAAAACGGAGAAAATTTTCTATCTAACAGTTTAAATACTCAAGCCTATTTAAAAAAAGGCGAAAAAATTTATTACAGTTGTTTGAAGACTTTAAATCATAGGGAGGGGGGGGGGGCTAGTAAATTATAAATACGTAAAGAAGTACTATCAGATCGGCTCTGTTTTTTTTTATATACAAGTGTGGAGTGGAAACGACGAAGAACTTCGAAACTTTCTTTTTCATCTAAACAATATCAGCCCATCTATTAAACTCACCATCGAAAAAGAAGTAGAAAATACATTACCATTAGATGTCTTGGTTGAAAGAAATGGCAGACAAATTCGAACTTCGGTTTACAGAAAAGCCACGCACACAGGACAATACCTTAATTATTCATCTAATCACTCCAACAACACCAAACAAGGAATTAAAAGAAATCTCGTAGATAGAGCTTTAACTTTCTGCAATAGTATATCTAGTGGATGAATTTCTAGAACAACGCAGAAATAGGACAATATCGACAACGAATGAAGAACGAAAACCAGTATTGAACTTCCCCTACGTTAAAGGCATTTCAGAAAAAGTTAGAAGGATAGGAAAACGATATAAAATCAACGTTGTTGTCAATTCAAATAACTCTCTGAGAAGTCGGCTCACTAGGGTCAAACCAACAACTCAAAGGGACATGAAGGACTGTGTATATCAGATACCATGTGAATGTGGTAATTCCTATGTTGACGAAACAAAGAAACCTCTTGACGTAAGGATCAAAGAACACCAAAAAATGCACGAGGAGAAACATAAAAATCTGGTGCCGCCAACCATGCCTGGACTCATGGACACCACATAAAATGGTCTGAAGCTAAATTACTACACCGAGAACAACATTGGAAAAAACGGAAATTCAAAGAAGCCACGGTTATACATCAGAACCCGAATTGTTTTAGTAAACCATCTTTAGATATAAGAGAAGTGTGGAAACCACTTCTTAATAATTGTAAACTAAAACTAAATGCAGCATAAAAAATATGGGGTTTTGCCATAACAGGCATGACTGCACCCATCTCAATCATACTCCACTGCATTTATTTTTAGTATAAATTGTCATGCAGCTAAAGAATTTTTTATTTAGTTTCACTTGAAGACGGTTAGAGATAACTACTAGCCGAAACGTCGTGATATTCAACAAAAATAAAGACAATGGAAGTCCAGATATCTACTACTTCGTAAGAAACATCATTGTCTATGACCTTCAAACAAATATTATTATCTACTGTAAAAAGTTAGTTACCTCAGTCGGCCTTTGTAAAAGTGTAGCTTTGAAACGTCGCTCCTACAACATGATATTTAAGAAAAGGAAAAATCTTTCCAAGGCGACTTTTTGATAGAAATATTCTCTGTTTTAATTAAATATTGATATGCTTAGACTGACTACTCTGGAGCTCTCGAAACTTCTATAAGAAGCACTTCGATAGCAGCAATAAAAAGTAACGAAACTGAATCGAGGATGAGGCGCATACAGACTGGAACAAGGTCTGATGAACTGGTTTGGCTTCGGACATACCAGTTTTAAAGGCACAATAACAGATTTGTTATTGAAGATGAGCAGTAATACCATGACCCTACACCATTCAAATTGACGAGACCAACCATGAAGAAATCTGATCCAAAGCTCATTATGGTACAGAAGCCAGAATACAATGTTTTTCATCTGATAAATTGTAATCTATGCTATTTTATTCGATTATCAATTAATTAAGCAACACAAGTAAGAGAAAACGTGAAAAGCTGTTTCATGAAGACATCTTGAACACAGCATTCACTAATTTCATCATGTTAAAATGTTTTTTTTAGATACTCCAGTCTTCCTATTAGATTCGTAGCGATTTCACGTAAAAATTTATTGCCGATATCTGAAAGTTTCAAGTCGTAGGTAGAGGGCACCTAGTAGATGATAAATATGCAAAAAAGTACAGCTATATTAGCCCTGTTTTTTTTTATAAACAATATTCAAACTCGGAAAATTCGATTTTCTGTCTGTAGAATTTTCCGGTTACATTTTAGAGAAAACTTGTCCAAATGAAAGTTGTGGGTATTGAAAAGACCTTTAATTTAATTTTTTACATGTCAAAATCCATAAATAATTTATCGAGATAATGGCAAAAAACCACCTTTTTTGCACTGTTTTATAAATGTTAATAACTTTTGCAAGAAAGGCCGAAAGTGATGCATAATCCCTTGATGATAAGGCTATTATGTGCCTTTATAACTGTGGGAAAGCTGGATGAAATCGGTTTGGTAGCTTATAAATAATCTTAATTGTTTATCCCAGACACTGAATGTTCAAACAATTGTCCTTGTCCAGAGGATGATTCTACAGATATTTGCAAAAGCAGAATGGATTCTTTGAAGTTCAAACTACAAGCAAAAATGAAAACACTATGGATTTTTAAAAAAATTGTTGTTAAAAACCGTTTAAAGAAGGAGTACCTTCTTTTCGTATAAACAATTGGAATAATTTTGTTAATTTTAATGATACATATTGTTTTGTAAAAATATCTCACTTAGAACTTGAGATATTGCAAAAATATTTTTTTTAGGGGTAAACTTTAGGGGCGGATTTCACCCTGTTATAATGAATTTCCACAGATAAAAAAAATACTACAGTGATACAGAAATAACAAATTCTCTGTTACGCTGATGACGCTGTGATATGTGCCGAAAATGAAGACGACCTCCAGAGATTGTTAAATACCTTTAATCTTACGAGAAGAAAATATAATATGATTATCTCAGCCGAAAAAACTAAATGTATGACAACCTCAAAAGAACCCCTCCGATGCAAACTAGAACTAGACGGTCGAATAATACAACAAGAAATGAGTTTCAAATATCTAGGAATCGACATAACTAGTTATGGCAACATCGAAGATGAAGTAAGAGGGCAGGTGGCCAAAGCAAACAAAGTGGCGGGTTACCTCAACGACGTGATCTGGCGAAACAAACACTTACAACAAGAAACAAAGGTTCGGATCTACAAAACCACAATTAGACCTATTGTGACATTCACCTCAGAAACACGACCAGAGACGACAAAAACGAAACAACTATTGGAGACTACATAAATGAGAATACTTCGACGAATAACAGGAAAAACGCTACTAGACAGAGAAAGAAGCGATAACATCGGGCAATCATGCAACACAGACTGCATTAATGAGTGGGTCCTACAACGTAAGACACAATGGAACAAACACATAAGCCGAATGACAGAGGATAGACTGGTAAGGATCGCACGAGATAAATCGCCTAGTGGTACACGCAGTAGAAGTCGACCACGGAAAAGGTGGAGCGATAATTTAAGTCCAGAATGAGGAAAATCGAAGAAGGAACTGGTCAGGGACCTATTATAGAAGGTAGAAGAAGAAGAAAAAAATACTTATCGCTTACTTTTGTACCCTCTACAACATATTGAAGTTTCATTAAACTCAGAGCCAGACACTCCGGATACCTTCCTTGTCAGTCTGCGAGAATGCTAAAGAAAATATTTCTCAGATATAATAAAATAATCGATGCATTTACATAAGTACATCTTTTAAGGCTCTCTCATTAGCAAACAAATCTCAATTTCATTAAGCAAAAACCGCGAAAAATCAAATTTAATGAAAGTTATTAATCATGAGCAGGGACGGAGCATAACGACGGGTCCACACAAAAACAAATTAAAGAATTCTCCTAACTTTACGGCATATCTCAAGAACAAAATACAGAAAGTTCAAAACCCACGGAAAATCCAGTTCCTAGTCGTTTTCCATTACACAAAAGTGGAAATTTTATTATTTCATAAATGAAATTTTGACGAGCACAAGGGCCAATTCCCTTCGCGTTCGGGTGAATTTAATTTTGGACCAGCCAATTTAAAACAATAAGGCCTTTGTTAAGCTTGCCACGCCAATTGGATATGGGGGTGGCAACGCACAAACGAGTTTTCTTTCCATGTGACAAACGATAGACTTTCGTCAGTAACAAAAACGTAACATTGGTTTTTTGCTGGAATGTGTCCATTTCGGCATCCTATAAAACATATCTCGATGGTAACTCTGAAAGACCTGTGCAAAAAAAAATGGCGGACCAAAAATGGTCACGATTTTCGGTTTTTTGAGTTTATCTCGAAAAGTGAAAGTTGTATCGAAAAATGTTTTAAACAAAAGTTATAGCGAATTAAAAAATCTATCGATTCATGTGATAAAAGTTATAGGTGACGCCACTAGTTATTGAGATATATTTTTTTTTTCTTCAAAATTTACGATTTTTAGTTTTTTTTTTAAAAAATACATTTATTAACAAATTACCGATTTAAAATTTCACACAAATATAGGTATTATCATTCTAAAAAAGTATATCAAAGCCGGAGTGTGTGAGTTTTTTATTTTTCGAGAAATTCGATGTGAAAGTTGAAAATTCAAACTCAATTTTCCGCTTTCCTAATTGAAACACAATGCTCAATTTTAATGGAAATTGTTTGAATTGTTTTATGTTTTGAAGATCCATTAAAAAAAAAAATTTCAGTTTTAGGTTGAGAAATTTTTCAAAAACCAATTTTTACACCAAAAAAATTGCAATAACTTTTCACCGGATGGAGATAATTTTTTTTTAATGCATGTATTGGATTTAGATGTATCATTTCCGATCTCAAAAAAATTAATTTTGGATGAAAAAAAACTTTTTTTTCAAAAATTCATAATGGCGTGGCAAATGAATATTAAGGGCTCAAATTTGCAGAAGATTCTTATACTTTACCTGTGAATTTTGGATCCAAGAAATGCACTTCTATACGATCTGTGAACCTTCGACAATTGGGCCTAATCTAATCGAAAATAGTTGCTGCAGGCCGCTGTTGGCGGGTTGCCATAGTTCAGGCTCATTATTCCTTGGCTCTTCAAGGAAACTTATGCATCATAAGTAATATTTATAATATTGTTGTTGTTTTATTAATTTATATGATAGTAACAATTTGTTTAGTCATATTAATTATTAATTTGTTTATTAACAAAATTTACAAAAAATTATAGAGAGAATCATACAAATATTCAATTATATATTACATATTCTACTGTTCTTTTCCTTTATGTTATTATTATCTAATAGTTTATTAACAAAATTTTTACGAAAATTTCTATAAACAAATCATATAAAAATATAATAATAATATATAATACGTCATATAAATATTTAATAATACATTAAAATTACGTGCGAAAATCATACAAATACAATATATCAATTATACATACAACTTTCTTTTTTTTTCTATTCTTCTTCTTCTTTAGGTGCCGTCTTCGTTCCGAAGGTTGGCAATCATCAGAGCTATACGTATTTTCGAGACTGCTGACCTAAACAGCTGGTTATTGCTGCAATTATACCATTCTCTTAGATTTTTTAACCAAAAGTTTCGTCTTCTTCCTACAGATCTCTTTCCCTTAATTTTTCCCTGCATAATAGTTCTCAGTAGTTGATGTCTTTCTCCTCTCGTAACGTGTCCCAGGTATTGTAATTTTCGTTTTTTAATTGTAAGTATGACCTCCTTTTCCTTATTCATTCTCCTCAGTACTTCAGCATTTGTGATTTTCTCCATCCATGATATTCTTAACATTCTGCGGTACATCCACAATTCAAAGGCTATTTACTTCTATGCAATCGGCGTCCATTTCATCATCGCAATTATTACTCTCACTTACATCGCACATACAATTTTCATCATTATTAACATTTTCATAGTCAAAATCATTCTCACACATCTTATTAATTTCCTCTGAATTGTCATCATCGTTTTCTAAATCGCAGGAAATAAAATTTTCAGAGCAATTATCGCACTGTCCATCACAGTGCTCACACAAATCTGTACACTTCAGATATTTCTGAAATTTTCGCAAAAATTTTGGTAATAAACTATTAAGTAATAATAATATAAAGGAAAAATACAGTATAATATGTAATATATAATTGAATATTTGTTTGATTTTCTCAATAATTTTTTGTAAAAATTTTGTTAATAAACTGTTAGATAATAATAACATAAAGGAAAAAACAGTGGAATATGTAATATATAATTGAATATTTGTATAATTTTCTCTATAATTTTTTGTAAAAATTTTGTTAATAAACAAATTAATAATTAACATGATTAAACAAATTGTTACTATCATGTAAATTAATAAAACAACATCAATATTATAAATATTATTTGTGATGCATAAGTTTCCTTGAAACGCCAATGAATAACGCGCCTGAACTATGGCAACCCGCCGACAGCGGCCTGCAGCAGCTATTTTCGATTAGACTCGGCCCAATTTTCGAAGGTTCACAGATCGTATGGAAGTGTATTTCTTAGATCCAAAAAATTCACACGTAAAGTACAAGTATTAGAAAGCATCTTCTGCAAATTTGAGCCCTTAATATTCATTTGCTATGCCATTATGAATTTTTGAAACCAAAAAACTTTTTTTTCATCCAAAATTGAAAATTTTAATTTTTTGAGATCGGAAATGATACATCTAAATCCAATGCAAGCATTAAAAAATTTGATCTCCATCCGGTGAAATGTTATCGCAATTTTTTGATGCAAAAATTGGTTTTTGCAAAATTTCTCGGCCCACGCTTGAAAAAAAAAATTTTTTAATAGATCTTCAAAATATAGAACAACACAAACAATTTCCATTAAAATTGAGCATTGTATCTTAATTAGGAAAGCGGAAAATTGAGGTTTTCAACTTTGACATCGAGTTTTTCGGAAAATAAAAAATTCCGTACTTCATTGAAAATTTGTGGATAGAAGTACAACGTTGCATTCGTTCACAATTGTTTCCAAATAAACGATGACAATTTTCTTTCCAATTCAAACAAACTGCCACATTTTGTAGCTCTACTTTTGTTGGGTAGTGTATTTATTTATTGCAGCTAATTATTTTTTAACTCCAAAACAGTGTTTTGAAATTCACAACGAAGTTCGAATTGGGATAAATTTCCTCATAAAAGCTAAAATTTCGTTACTAATACCAAATTGTTTAAAAAAACACTGTTTTTGAGTTAAAAAATATTTAATTTCAATAAAGAAATACACTATCCTACAAAAGTAGAGCTACAAAATGTGGCAGTTTGCTTGAATTGGAAAGAAAAGTGTCATTGTTTATTTGGAAACAATTGTGTAGGAATGCAACGTTGTACTTCATTGAAAATTTGTGAGTAGAAGGACAACGTTGCATTCGTGCACAATTGTTTCCAAATTCTTCTTCTTCAAGTACCATATCAGTTCCTTCTGACGTTGGCAATTACATTGGTAAGTCTTTCACGGTCCTGCGCCAGCTGGAACCGTTTCCCCCCGCTATGTATATCTATCCATTCACGAATATTCCTCAACCAGGAAGCCTGTCTCCTTCCTACCCCTCTACGTCCCTCTACTTTACCCATCAAGATTAGCTGAAGAATTCTATATCGCTCCCCTCTGAATATATGTCCAAGATATGAGATTTTTCTACACTTCACAATGTTTAATAATAGACGAGTTATGTCGGCCCTATTGAGTACCATTTCGTTGGTCTGCTTAGCTGTCCTAGGTATTCTCAGCATTCGTCGGTGTAACCACATTTCGAGAGCCTCCAACCGATTAATCGTGGCAGCCTTAATTATCCAGATCTCTGCCCCATATAGTAACACTGGCCAGAGGTATGATCTTATCATTCTCTGTCGTAGTTTTAGGTTGAGGTTATCATTGCAGAAAAGTGGTTTCATTTTTTGAAAACTTGCTCTAGCAGTCTCTATTCTACACCTTATCTCTTTATCTGGGTTTAGATTTTTGGTGATATAACATCCAAGATATTTAAAATGAGTCACCCTGTCTATACTTTTTCCTTCTATTTGTATTGAAGCGTTAAGATGAGGTTGTCTACTAAAGACCATAAATTTTGTCTTTTTGATATTTATGTTGAGCCCCATTTCTTGACCCTCAGTGTTAACACAGTTTAATAGATGTTGCAGGTTTTGTAATTTGTCGCTTAGGATAACAGTGACGATTTTCTTTCCAATTCAAACAAACTGCCACATTTTGTAGCTCAACTTTTGTTGGGTAGTGTATTTATTTATGGAAATTAAATACTTTTTAACTCAAAAAGAGCATTTTTTTTTAAACAATTTGGTGTTAGTAACGAAATTTTGTCTTTTATGCGGAAATGTATCCCAACTCGAACTTCGTTGAAAATTCTATCTAAATCCCCCCACCTAAAACTCTCGTTTTACACACAAACCGATAAAGAAAGTAAATTATTACACGCGATATCACCCCAAATGCGCCCTTATTCAGGAATCCCTAATTTATTTCCCGGTAAGTATTTTAAAAACACCTGTGTCTTTCGGTGCCCTTGTCGCGGTTTTATT
The DNA here is from genome assembly GCA_034092305.1 of Diaprepes abbreviatus. Taxonomy (NCBI): domain Eukaryota; kingdom Metazoa; phylum Arthropoda; class Insecta; order Coleoptera; family Curculionidae; genus Diaprepes; species Diaprepes abbreviatus. The sequence continues at coordinate 1,344,132 of JASJET010000390.1, forward strand.
ATTGGCCCATTGTCTTGCCGGAGGAACTTCTTTTTAGGAGGATTAAAAAGATTATTTCCCGAAAAAAGATCAAAGTTTTGCGTTTTTTATTGGTTTCGTTGGGTAAATAAGTTGGCTTACTTGAAAAGCCGCAGGTGAATTTTGGAAAATTAAAAAATTGAGAGGAAAATAGTATTTTTTTGTTGTTTTTAAATTACTGTGATCATTAGTAAAGTCCGTTCATGTAATAGTCCAGCTGAAATAATGGGTAAACTACCTCCAGAAATACAATTTCTTCAATTCGCTGTGATCTTCATGACATCCACGAGCATTTCTATTACACCATGGACATGTGTTCTTATTTAAGGGTTGCAGAATAATATTAAAAGGAAATTAATAAGTGAAGAGAAAACAACAAAAATATGAAAGTATCAAAATCCATAAACTCAACTGTTAAAGCAATATAAACCTTAAACTTACAACTTAAAGATAAAGCGGTCTTACAACACGTACTCCTCTATTTATCCAACGGTTTAGATAGATTGCTATTCAGGTGGAGGAGATACCCTGCAAAAATATCGAAAGCTGAACACCCTGTAGAAGCTATTATTGCATTTAATTAATTTTCACGGGGTACTCTATTCTCTTTGTCATTGTATACATATTAAAAAAAAAGTACTACCAACATTCCGAAAATTTGCAAACAGTTTTGCTAAAACGACAAAGCAGCAGTAAATTCAGAGGAATTTTAAATCTAGATTACATTTTGTGTACTATTTGTACAGTCTGAACCTGATTCTGCATACTTTTACGCTGTTCAAATAGAACGTTGCGTTTTCATTTGTTTTTGCACGCTTCATTTTTATGTGTGTCTAGTGTAATGATTTTTAGGTGGGTTAAATTTCGTTATATTTACAAGTGCAATAAAATCATATTTTTAAAAGTTATTCTACGATCGAAATAAGAATTATTTGAATGAATATTTTAAAAGATTAATTGAGTATATCAATTTTGTATGCAGTGGGGATGAATTAATTCATTTGTATCATTTGAATATAAAACGAAATTAACATAATACATTTTTTCAGTGGAAAGTTCATTGATGAAACATTTAAATAGGGTAAAACGGGGAGAGACGCTATACTTTTTGTAGAAATTAAGTAAAAATTAAAAAGTGCAATATAAATCAACCGTTTATTTTTTATTTTAAAGGTACTCTAATAATAAGTATTAAAATTAGAATTACCGAGTTTTAGACTTAAATCAAAAAAAAAATTATAAGTTGACAGCGGGCTATCTCTCCCATAACGTGTGGTAGAGACCAGTGGCGGATCCAGCCTCTCTCCTTGGGGGGGGGGGCGGTGATATCACAAAAGTACAGTATGGCAAGAAAAACAATTTGTCAAAGGAAGGGGGGGGGGGGGAGTGCAAGCAGCATACTCATTCCTAATATAAAAGGCAGAATGGGTTCTATTTTCCTGAACTCAAAGCTCTTGGGAGGGGGGGGGGGGCGATCGCAAGTATACACATTCCTATACTCTATTCAAGAATTAGAGAGAGTAATAAAACTGTTACCGAAACCTCCAACGTACCTGCTCCAGTGCCGTTGGTAACTGAGAACTGCCGTAAATCTAATTATATTTCATTATATTTAAATATATTTTATAAATTTACTGCAACATAAAAATTCTGATAGTTTAATTTATTTTCTGTCAGTGAGCAAAGTACACCTTAGAGTTTGTTCTTAGTGATTTATCTTGTTTGCGCTTGTTTTTATATATTATTTGATATTAGAGAGATACCCAAAAGATACGGCTCTCATCTCTATATTTATTCCAAAATCGTTAAACCAGGGCATTTTTTCCTCAATGAAAAACTTATTGTGATGAATATTTATGATGCCTTAAGATATCAATATCTAGATAATAATGTTAAAAACTCTGTTGAGATGTGTTCCAACATGACAGGAGTTGGAAAATCTACCATATACCGAATACTGAAGGAGAAAAAATGACTGGAATTGTTAGTACTCCCAAGCCACATTCGATCACAGGCAGATGAAAAACCTCGTTGGAAGAAGAGATGAAAACTGCAATTAAAGGGGTTGTATATACATTTTATTATGAGAAGCAGATCCCAACCGTCGACAAAATTCTAACTGAAATCAATGAAGATCGCGATTTACCTGAAATTAAAAGAACTGATCTCTGAAAATTGCTCAGAGAACTTAATTTTTGCTGGGAAAACCAGATAGAAAATCTGTTCCTATAGATCGTCCGGAAACTGTCCGTTGGAGAAGTAAATATCTCTCTCAAGTAAAAGGTAGAGTTGCTAGAAATAACACAATTTAAGCAATTAGTAATTTAACTAAACTTTTGAAAGATTTTTTTGAATAAAGTTAATGCGGAAAATTGGGAAAAATCCATATAATAAAAGAATAAAACAAAATGTGAGAGTTCGATCTCATGATCGCTGAGATAGAGGAACCAATTAAAATTAATTTAAGCGAAGATAGTTTCACTGACTTAGATTAGGAATTAGATACGTAATGTTTACTAGTGTAAACACAATTTATTATTTAAATTTTTGTTTTTGTTGTATTTTATTTTTTAATGTTGTTTATATGTTTTTTTTATTTTTTTATATATTTTTATTTTAGTGTGTCCCACTCTTTAATTTTATATATGGTTTAAGAAATAAATAAACTGAAACGTCAAATACCCGAAAATGTTTTTAATCAATAATAAAATGACCGATGGCCCCAAAGATATTTTAATATTATATGGATGAATTTATTTTTTTTTATATATGTTTACCTTTTTGTATTTTTGACAATGGATATTTTGTAAGTATTTAAATTAGAACTTTGAATTTTTTGAGAAAATAAGGCAACGTTTTAGTCCATTTTTATAGACCGGTATTTTTGATTATAAAATTTCTAACCCATTTCTATGAAAAATATATGTGTCTAACAGATTTTGCTAAAGACACTGGACTAAAGAACACAGGTAGTTTGCGAAGAGAAAAAGGGTAAAAAATGATTTATTACTCTCTCTAGTTCTTAAATAAACTGTAGTATAAGAAGAAAAATCTTGGAGGGGGGGTGATCGTCCCCACCGCCCCCTGGATCCGCGCCTGGTAAAGACGCCATATAGTGTGGGAGAGATGCCATATATGTTATTATTCCTTTTTTTGGTTATTTTTGCGGATCATTCCCCTACCACAATTATTGAAATGCGGCGCGTACATTGTACATGACTAATGCAGCCATTTTTGGCATAAGGAACATTTAATCCAGTCAGTATTTTTTTTTGTTAAATAATAATTTTCCCAACATTCCGCTCACACAATGTTATCATCTTCGATTGGGATGGATGCTAAGACAGAAGATGAAGACTTTAATTCTGCACCAGCTAATTTGCGTTTTTTAGCTGCTCCTTTAATTAAATTGACATTGGAAGTCTTCTTACAAAGGTTCTCAAGAGAAGTCAAAACACAAGCAACTTGTTTTCACTTCACTATCGAGCTAGGTAGTTTTGGAGTTGGATTAGACTCCTCAAGAATCAGGGGTTTTTGTGGCGACAGAGCTGCAGTGGCAGCACTTTCAAGAGGGATGGCAGGAGTAGCTACTTCAATTAAATCATATATGGCAATGAAATGATCTGGAATAGCATTAGGATTGAGTGGGAATATTCCACAAGCTTTAAAACCTGATGTGGCATTTCCCACGATTGCAGCTTTTCCCCATGCTTTCCCTATTAATGACCCAACCTGTAGTCATGTTATAGTTCTATTCTTATTTCTCAACATCCATGCATTTGATTCTTGATTATAATAGATTTTCAGAGGTTTGAAAAAACTGAGATTAAGAGATTGAAGGGCTTGTGTAGTGTGACTCGGAAAGCATATAATTATGGCATCATTTTAATTTGCTAGGTCTAATAGATTTATTGAATTGGAATGTAAGGTGTGGCCATCTAAAATCAAAATTGTTTTACCTGTTTTTGGTTTTTTTGGGTAGAAAATGTTCCTTAAACCAGCGCAAAAATAATTCAGAATTAATATAAGATGACTTTTTATTCATATAGACATCAGACCCATTTGGCAAGCCATCAGAAAACTCTGACTTTTTATTGGCTCCTTTCATTATTAACACTGGAGGTAGAAAACGGCCTTCAGCACTGCAACATGCAACCAGAGAAATTGTTTCTCCTTTTTCACGTGGTGTGATCACATGAACGTCCTTTGCTCCTTTGCTGTTAATACTGTTCCAGGTTTATTTATTAGTTGAATTCCACTCTCGTCAACATTAAAAATATCTATTGGTTAAATCGTTCTTTACCATTTCTTCTTCAAGCCGTTTAAAAAATTCACCTACTTCTTCTCGGTTCATTCCCTGGGCTCTTGCAACAGATAAACCTTCTGCTTGACGTACTGAGATATCTTTGTTTCTTTCTAAAAAAGGAGAGAGCCAATGTTGATTTGCCTTCTCTTTTTCTTTAGAAAATGTATCCTTAATTCCAAGCTTTTCAGCAGGCAAGAGACCAAATAGTAGACCTATTAGGTGCAAAACCAGCGTTAGCTAGGCGCTTAATATAAGCGGCCAATCGTTTCTCGTTCTCTTTCCCAAGTGATGCTAGAACAGTAGCACTACAAATTTACAACTAAAAATAACACAGATACTTTATTTTCCGATGTGTAATAAATTTGGATATTTTGAGTAACTAAATTCATTCTATCGTTCAACTTGTATATAATTTTATTAAAAACGGGACATCATAATATAACCTAAATGATACACATACACACCCTTATGATTTCCCTAATAAGGACATATACAATATACCAACGTTATTATGAAAAATACATAATGCAGCGCTAAAGCATTAGATATATACTTACAAAAAGGCAGAAAATCCTTAACAAGAGCTTTTTATCTCTTTAAAAATGGTGCATACGCGTCGCTCGGCTTTTATAAAATCAGTGAAAACTGAAAACTGTACATTTTCAGACAAAATGCCGTCATTATATATTCAGCCGGGTATTGTCGCCTCGTGGAGATGCGAGTGAACATCTCTTGTCTACCTCGTTAGGAACAGTGACGCGAAACATGCTACACTGCTGTTTCTTTCTTTCAGGCCGAGATAGGCACTTATGGCTAATTGGGAAACTGCATTCCTCGCGGAAAAGTCGTCCGAGATACGGAAATATACAGGTAAAAGGAAATTAATTCGGTCAACACACGACGAGGAACATCAGTTTTTATTTACTTGACTACTTCAAGCGGAGGCATATTACACACCTAAAAAATAAATTTAGATTAAGCCTACCTCATGCTTATTATTTACCCAACCTGCTGGCGGCCGTTCACGTCCTCTCTACGTCGACAGTCAAGAAAATTCTTCAGCAATTTGTCGTTTTTCTTTTAAGTAACTTGCTTCTTCCATCTTCATTTCATCATTGTGATTTCAAAGATATAATTTCGATTTTATAACACTAATAGATTTCTGCGCTAGAAATGAAATGAGGATCAACAACACATACTTCCCACACAAAGACCAGCACAAATACACTTTCAATAACAATCGAGGCCAGCGATCGATGCTAGACTTCATACTCACAAATCGAGTGATAACACCCACACAAGTACTCGACGTCAGAGCCCTAACATCTGCTAACCTGGGGACTGATCACAACCTTGTTCTATGCAAGATACTACTAAAACGTCCACAACAAAAGAGAAAACCACCACAGTTCATCGAAAAGTACAATTTGGAGTCCCTAACAACGGAGAGCATAAAACTCCTTTACGAGAACAGGATTACTAACAAATTAAAAGAGAAAGATTTAAAACCAGAATGGGGAGTAGAAGAGAGCTGGCAAAATATTGCGAAATGCATCAACGAAGCAGCGGAGGAAGCGATTGGAAAGCGTAAAATTAATGTAAACGCGACAAACCACACCAAACCGTGGTTTTGTCAAGAGGTAAAAGAACTCTCTGAATCAAAACGGAAATGTTACCTAATATACAAAAGCGCACCGTCGGAAGAAACTCACGCAGAATATGTCCAAGTAAGAAACAGAGTAAACGCACGAATAAGATCAATCAAAAGAGAACATTGGGCTAATTTTACCAGCGACATGGACCACGACTTGTATGGCGCTCAAAGGAAAATATGGAAAATGCTTCGGAACAGAAAAAAACAAGTTAACGAGTTCGTACAGACCAAAGGAGTACCAATAGGGACATGGCAACAGTATTATAAAGAGCTTTACGATGCTGAAGAAATGCCGAATATAAATGAATACGAAACAGATATAATTGGAACTGTCACCGACGAAGAGGTAGAAGCAAAACTCAAGAAATTGAAAAACAGAAAATCACCCGGGCCGGACGGCATCCCCAACGAGCTTTTAAAATATGGAGGCCCCGAACTGGCAAGGAAACTATCGCAACTATTTAACAAAATCTTAGACGAAACGGAAACACCAGACGAATGGCATAATAGCATCACCATACCTATATTTAAGAAAGGACTAAAAACCTGCCCACAAAACTATAGAGGAATAACTCTCTTAAACACAGTAATGAAACTTTTCACGAGTATTCTCAAGGACGAACTGGAAACACAAATTAAGAATGCTGAGGAACAACAGGGCTTCATAAAGGGACGGTCAATAACAGACGCAGTGTTTATAATAAAACAAATAAAAGAAAAGGCTACAGAGTACAGTATGCCAGCGTATATCTGCTTCATTGACCTAACAATGGCGTTTGACAGAGTCCGATTGAGAGACATTCTACATATATTAATGGAAAATAAGGCACCAGCGAACATAACGAAGATAATCCATAACCTAAATAACAATAACGTAACAAAGGTCAAGGCAGGAGATCAATTCACTGAAAATATCCCAACACTGGGAGGAATTAGACAGGGTGACAGTCTGAGTCCTTTTTTGTTTAATCTCCTCATGAATAAAATCATAAACAAGGTAACATGTCTCAATCTCGGATACAGACTGGGCAACAAAAGAGTGGGTTCGGTGTGCTACGCCGATGATGTAGCAATTATTGCTGAATCAGAAAACGATCTACAGAGACAACTCTTCCAGTTTTTCCAAGTAAGCCGCCAACTCAATATGAACATTTCTATCAGCAAAACCAAATGCATGACAATCGCAAAGGATCCACTCAGATGTAAGCTGGTGGTGGAGGACAATCCCATAGAGCAGGTGATGCAATTCAGATACCTAGGCATAGACATATCAAGCACCCACGACCCAGTTAAAGACCTAAGGAGCCAGATTAACAAAGCATCCGCACTATCAGGATGCCTACGAGATATAGTCTGGTCAAACTCGTACATGCGCAAAGATAGCAAAATTAGAATCTACAAGACTTGTATCAGACCCATCATGACATACGGCACGGAAGTCCGTGAGGACACTAACAAGACGAAACACATGCTAAGGGTGGCCGAAATGAAAACACTGAGAACAATAGTGGGGAAAACAAGAAGAGACAGAGTAAGAAACACAGATATCAGAGAACAATGCGGGGTACAAGACATTGTGAGATGGGGAAGACAACGTAAGAGGCAGTGGTACAACCACGTAAGACGGATGGACGAGAACAGACTTCCGAAAATAGTCCTAGAAAATAATCCCCCCGGCTCAAGACCTCCCGGGAGGCCCCCTAAAAGGTGGAAAGATAGTTGGCAATCTACCTCTCAGGAAAAGATGCAGAGGCAGCTTCAGAATTAACAGATTGACAGATCTCCAAGAAGTAGAAGAAGAAGAAGAAGAAATAAAACTTATTTTTTATACCAAGAAAACTTTATTCAATTTCCATTTTGTTCAATGACTTTTCGCCATCTTTCCTGCAGCTTCCGTATCATTAGTTGGAAAAGTTTTACCATCAAAGATTTTTGAAACCTTTAAACTAAATGGCAATAGAATACCACGTCCCAATCAAGCTCCAAAAATTTTTCACGAGTCATCAAAATGAGTGGGGCTTTGCATTATTTTGATAGAACACAATTCTTTTGCCAATTCTGGTCGTTTTTCTTGGACTGTTTCATCCAGTTTCATAAGTTATTGACAGTAGACATCTGGACTGATTGTTTGGCTTCTTGGAAGTATCTCCAAATATACAATACCTTTGTAGTCCCACCAAATTCACAGCATGACCTTTTCGAACTCAATTCAGCATTTCACCACTCCATGTTAAAATTGACCCCAAACTCACAGCTCTAAACAAAATTAAGCACAATTTGCTTTGACCTAAATGCGACTTATTTTAAATATCAAAAGGAAAAGACCATAACACTGACAGAGGGCCTTCAAAACAATTATAACTCTCTTTATACTTTCTTGGGTCTGTTCTTTGACCCATTTTTCTTGCAGTCTTTCAAACTTATGCCAAGCTAGAAATATATTTCTAAATATCAAAATGGATTTCATTCAAAGCGCTCAACTCATACTGCTTTGGATATGGTTATACAATATTTTTGTATTGCTCCAAATATTATGAGTTTGATCATTCTAAAAATAAAGCCAAGGAAAGCTGGAATATAGTCAACAGCTTAAGAGGCAAGGATAGTGTGGTGCAGGATCGGTTGGGCATGGACCTAAATGCCTTGAATAGCTTTTACTGTTCAGTGGCAACTGACATAACATCAAAAATTAATGTACAAAAAAGCCCGGTAGATTTATTTAAAGGCATTTCTGTGGCCAATTCTTTTGTGTTGTTTGACACTGATGTAAACGAGCTAAAAAATATCATAGCAAAAGTAAAAAATAAAAACACATCTGGTTTGGATGAGATGTCGATCAAGGTTTTTGAAAATTTGCCTGACATTGCATTGCATTTCCTGTCTAGAGCTGTAAATCATTCTTTCTTAAATGGTATATTTCCATCATGTCTTAAAACAGCTACAGTAATACCAATACATAAGGGTGGAGATCGGAGTCAACCGACAAACTTTCGCCCAATATCTCTCCTGCCCACTCTTTCTAAAATAATTGAGAAACTGGTTAAAGGAAGAATAACAAATTTTCTTAGCCAACATAACATTCTGTCTGAATGTCAGTTTAGTCTTCAGACTTCCAAGAACACTACGGACGCAGTGCAGAGAAACTCTACATCAGTTTGAATGAGGGCGATTTCGCGGCTGCGGTCTTTTGTGACTTCTCAAAGGCGTTCGATTGTGTGAATCACGAAGTACTTTTGAGTAAGCTCGAATTGTATGGTATTAGAGAAGTGGCATTAAATTGGTTTGCTTCCTATCTTTCGAATAGGCAGCAAATGGTTAAGTACTATGGAGAATTTTCCAGTGTCTCTTCTTTGAGTTGTGGCGTCTCACAAGGTTCTGTTCTTGGGCCCCTGCTCTTTCTTTTATATATAAATGACTTGACCAAGATTGATATCCGAGGAACATTTACATTATTTGCAGATGACGCAACAATTTTATGGCATGGAAAGAATGACTGTGATTTGAAACATATTATCGAGTGTGACTTGATTAGAGTGAATGAATGGTGTGCTGCAAATTGTTTAAGTTTTAATTTTACTAAAACCAACGTGTTAAGTTTCAAATTTACCTGTGATAGTTTAACTTTGAATAATCATTTTATAGAGAATAAGCTAGTGACTAGATTTTTAGGTATACTTATTGACGATAAGTTGAAATTTACTGACCACATAATGGCATTAAATAAGAAGTTGGCTACCGGGTGTTATGCGGTACGAATAGTGTCAAGGGAACTAGATTCAAATGTGGCTAGAACAGTGTATTTTTCGTTGATTGAGTCTCATTTCAGATACGGAATTGCATTTTGGGGATTCTGTAGTCGGCAGTTATCAAATTCGATTCTTGTGTTACAAAAGCGAGCAGTACGTTATTTATTTAATGTAAAAATGAAGGAGCATTGTAGGCCTTTATTTATTCAAGGCAAAATATTAACAGTGATAGGCATTTTCATTTTAGAAATAGTGGGACTGATTCATAAAAAATATAAAAATTATTCAACTCCAAACCCATATAATACACGTAATAATGGCCTGCCATTGCCCATTCCCAGGACTACTCTCACTAAACAATCTCTTATTTTTGAGGGAATTAAAATATATAACAAAATTCCTCTAAAGTATAGAAATATTATGGACGATAAATTGCTTAGGAAAAAACTTAAGGGCTTTCTTGTGACACGACCATATTATTCACTGGAAGAATATTTTGCTGACCATTTTTAACAAGGTGTGTTTGTGCTTTCAAAATGTGTGTAATGGTGTAATTTTATGACTATTTTTGTCTTGTTTTATTTTATTTTATTTGACTGTAAACTTTTAAATTAATTTAGTAGACATTTATTTTATTTTAGGTACCTGTTATGTTAATTATGGACTTGTGTTTATTTATACTGTTTATTTTAATTACTGACTTTAATCACGTGTTTATTGTTATCATTGATCTAAGTTTTTTTTTTTAGTTTTTTATTGTCACAATTTCTTGTGTTGAATATGTTTTATTTTTAACTTTTTGTTCTGCATAGTGCTTTGTCAACAAGATTGATTTCTTTACAACAATAAAGCTTATTATTATTATTATGATTTACAAGCCAGACGGCTTCGCACTCCCTCCAGGGAATATTCACTCATACCAGGTACCCAAAGATACCAAAAGTATGAAGCTCTGTGGGAACCCTTTCCATGTTATCGGGTCCTAGGTGACGTGGTCTGCTGTATTTCCCATGAACTTTCGGACGGTTCGCGCGGTTGCTAGGAGAGTTGATTTCTGCATCGGTTTATACAGGTGCTCACTAAGACCCAGTCCCTTGATGTTCTGCAGGAGGTTCTTTGGTATCACTCCAGTTGTTGACAGTATTATGGGAATCGTTTGGACGCTGTTCATTGCCCATTGTCTTTGGATTTGCACCTCCAGATCTCTGTATTTGGCGATCTTCTCGTTGTATTTTGGTCTTAGGTTGCTGTTGTTAGGTACAGCGATGTCGATTAGTGTAGTTCGCCTAGAAATTTTATCTATTAGTATAATATCTGGTCTATTATGAGCAACTGTTTGATCCGTCAGAACCGTTCGGTCCCAATATAACTTGAACTGGTTGTTCTCAAGAATAGGCTCTGGATTGTATTTGTAATAAGGCACTTTTCCCACCTGTAATAGGTTGAACCTCTCTGCTAACTCTTGATGGAGTATCTTAGCGGCTGAGTCGTGTTTATTATTATAAAATCTTACAAGCCAGACGGCTTCGCACTCCCTCCAGGGATTATTCACTCATACCAGGCACACAAAGGTACCAGAAGTATGAAGCTCTGTGGGAACCCTTTCCATGTTATCGGGTCCTAGGTGACGTGGTCTGCTGTATTTTCCATGAACTTTCGGACTGTTCGCGCGGTTGCTAGGAGAGTTGCTTTCTGCATCGGTTTATACAGATGCTCACTAAGACCCAGTCCCTTGATGTTCTGCAGGAGGTTCTTCGGTATCACTCCAGTTGTTGAGAGTATTATGGGAATCGTTTGGACGCTGTTCATTGCCCATTGTCTTCGGATTTGCACCTCCAGATCTCTGTATTTGGCGATCTTCTCGTTGTATTTTGGTCTTAGGTTGTTGTTGTTAGGTACAGCGATGTCGATTAGTGTAGTTCGCCTAGAAATTTTATCTATTAGTATAATATCTGGTCTATTATGAGCAACTGTTTGATCCGTCAGAATCGTTCGGTCCCAATATAACTTGAACTGGTTGTTTTCAAGAATAGGCTCCGGATTGTACTTGTAATAAGGCACTTTTCCTACCTGTAATAAGTTTAACTTTTCTGCTAACTCTTGGTGGAGTATCCTCGCGGCTGAGTCGTGTCTTTCCTTATATTCGGTTGCGGCAAATGCTTGGCATCCTCCAGTTATGTGTTGGACTGTCTCCGATGTTCGACAGCCATATCTGCACTGGTCATTCTATATTGAGGAATCTCTAATGATGAACTTCCGATAGTTCTTCGTCGGAATAACCTGGTCTTGGATAGCTAACAAGAAGCCCTCCGTTTCTGGAAACATCTGTCCTGAAATCAACCAGTAGTTCGACGCTGAGTTGTCGACATTGTCCTGATTGACCTCATTTGGATGCCGTTATTATTATTATTATTATTATTATTATTATATTGTTTGAGGTTAATAGAGTTTTGATAGAATAGATCTTAGGATATACTATTATTTAAATTATTTAAATTAGACAAATTGGGTGTAAGAGGATCCGCACAAGCTGGATAAAAATTTTGAAGGGATGCAAATATAAGTAGTGATTGACGATGCCAGATCAGAAAAGCACGCCATAAGGCTCGTGCATCCCTCCAACATTAGGGTAAAAGTGGGAGAGACGCCATATGAGGTGAGACGCCATACCTCCGGAAATTCAGTGAGTAAGAAAGAGATGGCTATATTTCTCACTGTTTTTAACTACTCATAAACGCTTCCTTCTCATCGTGTCAGTACTCGTTCGACTGCGCTCGAGTGTGACGTGTGTATGACGAAAAGATTATTTTAGCGCGAGAATTTTTAGACGAAAATTTTGAGTCGCTGCGGTTTCACACAGTAAGGTAAGAACTGGTTTTATTGTTTTGTTTAGTTTGTTCTTAACTAATTTCAACTACATTTTGCAATATATGTTAATACCTACGTACTTTATACCTATATGGCATTTCTCCCGCAAAATGAGGAGAGATGCCAACCTTTGCAAAAGTGTAAATGAAGGGGTATTTTCATTATTATTTTTATTGTCTTTAGAATGCCGAGAAAATACGTGAAGAAGCATATAGTAGTCAGGGAGTAGTGGAGTGAAGAGAACTTAATTGTGGCGATTGAAAAAGTAAAAAAAAAAGGAGAAATATCGAAAAATGAAGCTCAAAAACTTTATGGAATACCGATTCGTACCTTGAGTAGGCGTCTCATGACTGGTGATACTGAATAGTCTGGACTAAGTCCTTCAGATATTTATCTGTCTCTTGTTATTAATGTAAGAACTTATTGTTTTTTATATGTAACGATATAGTAAGTAATTTTGGCATTTCTTACGATTTACAAGCCAAACGACTTCGCACACCCTCCAAGAAATATTGACTCATACCAGGTATATAAAGATACTGAAAGTATGAAGCTCTGTGAGAACCCTTAATCGGGTCCTAGGTGACGTGATCTGCTTTATTTCCGACGGTTCATGCGGTTGTAAGTAAAATTGCTTTTTGCATGAGTTTACAGATCATAATTTTAGACAGTAGCGTTTGATTGCAGTCATATCAACTTAGACTCAAAAGCAATATTTATAACACTAGTTTATAAAATTTAACTTTTTGTCTGTTGCCGTGAATTTTATGGTTAATAATATTCACTTATGACCTGTTTTTGTCAAATCTAACCTCAAAAATTTTTGTGCAGCTCGAGTTACTTTTTATTTGGTTTTTATCATTTACTAGCGACCCGCCCCGGCTTCGCACGGGTGCAATGCTGATACTAAATACACTACAGAAAACTGTGACTATTTATTTTATTTTTACAACAATTGTCACATCGGCCTCCGACGCGCTATTTATAGGCACGCTGCCGCCGCCCCGGTCGGCCAGTACCGCCGCAAGCGCTACTTCCCGCAATTTTAAATCTGTAATATCTTCGAAAATATTCATTTAAATCTTGTGCTGTAAAGGACCATATAGATCTATATTAAATCAACAATGTATTTAAGTTATTTAATTGGATAAGGATTAATGCTGTATTGGTTAAAATCGCTTCAAAATTTGCCATTATTTGTCGTAAAAAGTAAATGACAAAAAAATGTTATTGTGGGATATCCATGAGAGATAGACATATACCATCGCGGAGTTTTCTGTAGACCTTTTCAATGTGTACAAATAATTAGTACATTATTTTGATAAATCTCGTAGGGTTCAGCCTGCGTTTGCAATGTAAGCGGAAAAAAATATGATAATTAACGACATCACATTAGAAACCTCAAAAATAACAGTATTTCTCCACTATTTAATGGATGTTATTATACATATAAACCTTCCTCTTGAATCACTCTATCTATTGAAAAAAACCGCATCAAAATCCGGTGCGTAATTTTAAAGATTTAAGCAGAGAAAGCGACTTTGTTTTATACTATGTAGTGATGCGTATTTATTTATCGATAACGTGCGTATTTTACTGTGTTAAGATTAGAATCTGAAGTTTTTACGTCATGAGTAGTTCAAGGAGACGTTGTTTAAACAATCTAAATCATTTTTGCTATATTTGGGGAGAATATGTGTTTAACAATTGTACAAAAGTTATATCAAAGTTGATGAAAAATAACTATTTTGAGTATTTTGGTTGCTCTTTAAAAAAAATGAAAAGCCTTGGGCTCCTAATTGTGTTTGTAAATCTTGTGTGAAATATTTAGGATTATGGGAAATTGGTAAAAGAAGTGCCTTTAAATTTGGAACATCGACTATTTGGCGAGAACCACAAAATCATCTCGAAGACTGTTACTTTTGTAGCGTGAACGTAAACGGTCTAAACACTAAAAATCGAGCTAAATGGCAGTACCCAAGTACTAGTTGTGTTCAGCGTCCAATGCACCATTCACCTGACTTTTCAGTGTCCAAAAATATATCTGAATCCTTAGAACAAGACCAGGAAGGACCAAGCTCATCACAAAATGATGCTGATTTTGAAGGTATATCAAATGAGCCAGAATGCTTTTCCCAAAATGGGTTACATGATCTTGTAAGACATTTAAATCTTTCTAAACGAGCTTCAGAATTGTTGGCATCAAGACTGAAAGAAAAAAAATTAATTTCCTCAAATACTAAAATAACTTTTTATCGTGAAAGATGGGTTTGAAACAATACGAACCAAACGACTGGCGTTTATTCATTGACAGCTCAAAACGTAGCCTAAAATGTATTCTATTATATGATGGAAATAAATACGCTGGGGTACCTATTGCCCACAGTATAAAGTTAAAGGAAGAATATTGTTACATCTCGCTAGTCTTAAATAAAATACAGTTCAATGACCATATGTGGCAAATTTGTGCTGATTTAAAAATGGTGAACATTCTTCTCGGTCAACAAAGTGGTTACACTAAGTTTCCCTGTTTTGTATGTCTTTGGGACAGTAGAGCTAAACAAGAGCATTGGGTAACAAGAAGCTGGCCCTTGAGAAAAAATATGAAGCCTGGAAAGCAAAATATAGTCCAGAATTCACTAGTAGCTCGTGAGAAAATGATCCTTCCACCATTACATATAAAACGGGGCATTATGAAACAGTTTGTTAAATCATTAGATAATGACGGGGACTGCTTTTCTTACATTTGCCAAAAATTTCCTCAGCTCACTATGGAAAAGATTAAAGCCGGTGTCACCAAATTAGACAACTTACGAAAGATACTCAATTTAGAAATTCTATAACTGAGTTAGAACTAAGGGCTTGGACAGCTTTCGTCTCTGTGATGCAGAATTTTCTCGGAAATAAAAAATCAGAAAATTATGTTGAACCTGTAGAAGACCATCTGTTACAATTAAAAAATTTGGGGTGCAATATGAGCAAAAAACTCCACTTCCTCCATAGTCACCTAGACAGGTTTCCGGAAAATTTGGGAGATATGAGCGAAGAGCAGGGAGAGCGTTTGCATCAGGACTTACGCGTCATGGAAAAGCGCTATCAGGGTGTCTGGGATACGAATATGATGTCTGACTATTGTTGATCTCTGACACGTCATTTTCCTACGTCTACACATCAGAAAAGAGCTTTAAAACGAAGTTTTTTAAAAGTCAATGATTAACTTGATTTTTAATAAATTTTTTCTTAGTAAATATACATGTTTTTTTTCTGTTCTATATCTACATAGCTGAAACTCAGAAATTGGAGCTGATAATATATAATATGTGGTCAACAACAGCTAAAATTTCTTTGGCAACAGATATACTGTAAACTAGTGTAATCCACAGGATCCAAACCTAGTGGAAAGTCATCTCCATGACCATTGTTTTCTTTCTTCTTGCCCCAATTTTTCCATAAGCCTGTTGCGCACGTACACCATGTCTACAGAGCAAAAGCTCCTTGTATAACGGAATAGGTTCAGTGTTACGCGAGTAGTGCGTGCAAGACGTCAATATGATCGCCGCGTCGGCGTCAACGTAACAACGCCATCGTCATGGCGACGCGGAGACGCCGCTTCCTGGACGTCGTGTCCGAAGGCGCGAGTTTCCTGGTGGTTTGTTGTTTGTTTTGGGTTGGGGATGGTTTAGAGCTTGGTAAGTGGTTTCAGAAAAGAAATGATTTTTTAAAACAAATTTATATTAAATATTTCTGGGAAATAAAGTTCTTGCTAAAGAAAAATTGTGATATAATGGTTATATCGCAGAAATATATAATATTTTCTTAGTTTTGTCATAGAAATGCAGAATATCTTATGGAAAATGGTACAAAAACAATCCTTTTTGAAGGAAAATTACCCATTATTACTTTTAGAATAATAAAGCGTTCAAAAAGTCCCAATACTAACATACAAAAACACAATTTTTTGAAAAAATTCACGAACATAGTATCCTTCTAGAGTGATACAATCATTCCAGCACCCCTCAAATACTTCTATGCCGATCTTATAAAACAATTTGTCCAATTCTTCAAAATACGCTTCACTTTCAGCAATTACCTCTTCATTGGAGACATATCTTTTTCTGGGGAGCATTTCTATGAGGTTAGCTAATAGGTAATAGTCGCTGGGGGCCAAATCTGGTCCATAAGCAATTCGAGACGCCATTCATAGAGCTTTACCATCGTTGCGATCGACTTGTGATACCTTTGGGGCCGTTTTTTCGCGATGTCTTTTTTCAAACGCGCCAATAACGCTATATTGATGGTTTTTCGCTTTCCAAGATAGCTAATGAATTTGCATATCCATAAACTTGCTAGCAAACCGTTGCTTTTTCGGTCGCTTTGGTTGGTTTTAATCCTTCGCTGTCGATTTGACTCTGGAGTGTAGTGGTGGATCCATGTTCCATCCATTGTCACATACCTTTTTTTATGTTTTCTCTTATAAGAGTCTCATTAGGGCTCCCAGAGCGTTGAGCATCTTTTGTTTCTCTACGACCGCGCTTGATATCAGCAAACCACCGAAAAATGTTTGCTTTTGACGGAGCACATTCTTTATAATACTTTTTAAGCCATTTTTCAGTTTTAGTGGTATTTTTTCCCATCAAATAACAGTACGTAACGTAAAAAACTCGTTTTTTCCCATTGTTTTAATAATATCAAAAGATGCATTACTAAAACTTCAATACACCGATGACCAATGGTTGAAATGTTATTACATCTCGACATATATTATTTCAAGGTTAATATTGACTAGGAATCCTACTGATATGTTATTAGGGTCACGGGACTTTTCAAACCATCTCTTATGGGTTGACGAATGTAAAAATATGGCTACTAACTAGTAAAATGAGTTATATATTAAAAACTTAAGCAGTATAAAAGTTGAGAAACTATTACATTTAATTTTTAAGTGGTATTTCTTCATTACTTTAGCCAAGACAGAAATCGGAGACAAATAAACCATCGTTTATCATTCAAATACAGCCAATCGCATCTAATACAAGGTATAGACTTTCCTTAAGTCATCTTTCTTCTTTTTTCATCCAGTTGATTTCTATTGTCTTAATGCCATCGGATCATTGGCTTGGTGGATGACCTCTGGTTGGAAATGCAATCTGTACGGGTCTCCACTTTAATCATTTGTTGTCTAGTTTGTGTTTCACTAAAACTTGCATCAGAATTATTCTGCGTATTGCTATGTCCAAGTAATAGACACAAAATAAACTTTTCCCTACTTCACAGGTAACCTTGGTAGAGTTGAAGTTTCATCAGCGACAGATTACACAGGTTTTACACTCTTCTTTTGAAACACGCTGGTATTTCATATTATGTAACATCCAACTGAGTCAGCAAGCTTATTGTATTTAATATGCTTTTTTCGATTACCATTTTAACGCTTAAAGGTGATCGTATGTACCAAAACCAGCCTAAATACTGCCTGTTCCCTTGGCTGAAACAAGTCTAATTTAGATGTAAGTCCGTTGATTGTTTGGGACAATGGTACCCTTCCAGATTTGAAGACTTTGATAGTGAATCCGTCATATAATGTCTGTATTTAATATAGTATTATTTTTCGTCACGTCGCTAAACAAAGGTGGACAAAACGTTTATTGCCTAGGTCATCAAAAAGTATATCGGAAGATCCTCAAAAAGTTAGATAGACGACATAAAAAGAAAAGCAGATAGAAACTGGCACTGGATTACAGAAAATAGGTTAGAGTGGAAGAGACTTCAGGAAGCCTGGACCAAATTGGGCTACTAGAGAGAAAGAGAGAGCGTGAGAGAGCGTGAGAGAGAGAGAGAGAGAATGTAATTAAATGTAAGATTAGACACTTATATATTATTATAACATCAACGAAATAAGTGATAATTAATTTACATAAATTAAATGAAGCTTCTTTAAAGATATCTTTGATATTGTAGCAAAATAAAAATAATGACCAAAGAAAAATAATAATAAATAGGCTGTATGGGGTATCAAAGTTATAATTTTTAAAAATTTAGTTGTAAATAATTATCTTCATCACTGCGCTATTTGCACTAAATTTGGTAATTTTGGATTCCTTAGGATGAGAAATGAAGATCGAATACAGTTTCGATGCATTGCAGAGGGCGCCACCAGTACCACTTCGCCAACATCTAAAGCGTCATAGCTTTTTTGTGCCTCTAGATCAGAAATTTCTATTGAAAAATTCTTATTCCTTGATATCCTTTATCCAAAAAGTTGAGATAATCCAATTTTAATGCTTTATTGTGTAGTGCGCAGAGTTGGATTAATTTTGATTTTTTTTTAGGGCAAAAGTCATTGATTGAACGCCGACTCCTTTTCAGCACTGTAAGGCAGCTGACGTTTAGATGATAATTCACTTCCATTTTTAAAGCTCACTGTATGGCATCTGTGAGCAAACTGATGTTTGCGACTCGTGTGCGGCCGGTTTATTATGTACGTGGGGCATATTATTTAGCTATATGGTTCTGGTCAATCAGGTTGTGAGCTTTGCTGGGTGTCATTGGTTCTGTTACCAGTGTGTTGGGTCGTGTTGCAGAGTTATGATCCATTTCTTTACTACATACTACTGGTCAATGCGAGCAGGTTTTTCCAAGTATTAAGCAACCGCTGACTGTCGTCTTTGCTATTTAGGTTGTTGGGCCGCTTTTCAATTTCAATGGCTTCCTTTATAACTTCTGTGGGCAGGTTTTCACATAACGACAGTATTTTTGTTCCTGAGAAATTGATTTTATGTTCTGTGTTTAACAAGTTTTGGGACGATTCACTGAAACGTCAGCTACCTTACATTCCTGAGAAGGACGCTCAGCGCACATACGAGATCTAAAAACCTTTGATGACACATCACACCCATGAGAACATACGACATAATATATATATATATATATATATATATATATATATATATATATATATATATATATATATATATAAATTAAAAAATTAAATTTTTTTTCGGATATATTTTGGCAAAAATTGAATTTATTATTATCAATAATAACTAATGCTCATTAAGTAAGTATAAAATATATTTGTAAGTAAACCCCTAAACCTCGTTTTACCTATTTACTATTTAGCATAACTGTATCGTAAACTGCGTAGTTTTTCTATTACTTTTTACTTCTTCATTCCCCCAAAAAAAGAAATCAAGGCATATTTTCCATTTTTTGCTTTGTCAGAAATGTTTTTAGCGCTTTATCGGCTCTTACTGCTAGAAAAATAATTGTCAGGACTCGCTTACTTGTTTGTCTATAAATTATTAAGGGTAATAATTCCTGCTCATTTTATTAGATTACTGGTTTTGTTCTGGTTCAATATTTTTTATATTTAAATCGTGGATTTTATTTAAAAAATAAAGTAATATAAATCATGATTTTAATCATTTGATTAAAATCCACCTAACTCTGGCACTGAGCACGGTGGTCTTTGAGAATTAATTCATATGTAAAGGATGTTTTTTATAGAGGTAGAGAACTTTTAAATGGAATAAAGCAAAGATGAATTTTTTAAATTGACATGAAATTTACTTTATTCGAAAGATAAGCTTCTGGCATTATAATTTAAATATGACTTCTGGCATATGACCGCCACGGCTGGCTCGGACGTAGTCGAATCTGGAGGTCCAATTTTCGACGACTTTTTCCAACATTTGTGGCCGTATATCGGCAATAACGCGGTGAATGTTGTCCTCCAAGTGATTAATCGTTTCGGGCTTATTGGCGTAGACTAGCGACTTCACATATCCCCACAGAAAATAGTCTAGCGGCGTTAAGTCGCACGATCTTGGAGGCCAATTCACGAGTCCGAAACGTGAAACTATGCGGTTACCAAACGTTTCCTTCAATAAATCAATTGTGGCACGAGCTGCGTGATATGTTGCGCCGTCTTGTTGAAACCACAGCTCCTGCACACCATGGTTGTTCAATTGATGAACGAAAAAGTCAGTAACCATGGCTCTATAGCGGTCACCATTGACTGTAACGTTCTGACCAGCATCGTTTTTAAAGAAGTACGGACCAATGATTCCACCAGCCCATAAAGCACACCAAACAATCAGTTTTTCTGGATGTAACGGTGTCTCAACATACACTTGAGGATTATCATTACTCTAAATACGGCAGTTTTGTTTATTGACGTATCCATTCAAACAAAAGTGAGCTTCATCGCTAAATAAAATTCGCTTATGAAAATCGGGATCAACGGCAATCTTGTTTTGGGTCCATTCACCGAATCTACGCCTTGCTAGGTGATCGTGTGGCTTCAATTCTTGCACGAGTTGGATTTTGTAAGCACGCAAACCAAGATCTTTCCGCAAAATCTTCCATAAAGTGAATGAACACATATCCAATTCCTGTGCACGATGGCGGATAGACTGATTCGGGTCTTCCTCTACGCTACGCTCTATAGCAGCAATGACTTCTTCTGTACGCACTGTACGACGTCTCTGTGGATGCGTATTATCATTTAGAGTAAACGTGGTGCGAAAACGTTCCATAGTTAATCGAATTAATTGCTCTGATGGACGATTATGTTGACAGTAAAATGAACGTAGTGCGCGATACGTATTTCGAACAGAACCATGATTTTCAAAATAAATTTGCACAATTTGGAAGCGTTGTTCAGGCGTCAGTCTATTCATGTTGAAATGCCAAACCAAACTAAACATACATCACTTGACAGCTGACAAAATGGCCGCCAGTTGAAAAAGTGTTGCCAACTTAAAGTTCTATACCTTTATAAAAAAACATCCTTTACAAGAACATAGAATTTTTTTACCTCATACCGATAATGGTGTCTTAAATATGTAATAATCTGTTTGAAATCAATAAACACTGGCTGTATATTAAATGTACATAGTCACAATAAGAAGTAACGATCAAACTTAAAATTTAATGTATCATCATCAAATTAATTTAAATTAATATAATTTAATAAATTCAAGGGCCAACAGGCTCACAACAAGAAAAATTTATATACTGTAGATATCAGCATTACAAGCAATAAAAATCAATTAATCCTACTTCATTTGCAGAGTGAATATTTACCCTGTTAAGATATTCTATCAATTCGAAACCATCGAAAACCAACACTAAATAATTCACCGAAAAAACAACGATCACTTCCCTAGAAATTCCTGTACGTCTGGAAAGCAATTTTCGAGCTTGTGTTTTATTTAAGTCCGTTTCGTTTTCCTCGAGTCAGCTAGGTAAATTTTCACCTTTCCAACTGCTTCACCTGACTAATATTTTATAATAAGGGAAATTGGTACGACTTCTAGGAAAAATACCTTTGGGAAAAGCTGAATAAGGAGGTGGTTTGAATAGAAATATAAGGATTTAGGAAGTCACATGGCTGCCCAAGTCAAATAAAAAATGTTAGATTATAATGAAAATCATATTTTTAAAATAGTTAAAGTCAAAATTTCGATTAACTTTACCGTGATAATTTTTGAGAATTCAACTTTCCAAAAACATAAAAATTTGTTTAGAGATGTATAGGAAATCAAAATCTTTGCACTTTCCATTGAATTATTATACCATTTGTCCATTCAATGAAGTTTAAAAAAATAAAAATTAACATTTTGGAACAAACAGATTCCTTTTATTGCAATAAAATATTTAGCTTACCATGGGAATTACTGAGATATCTTTTAAAAGAAATGATATAAAATTTGAGATTAAAACCTGCCTAAAAATGGTCCCGAGACGTTAGACAACGTTGCATGAGCACACACTTCACATCTTCGAATAGATTCAATATGAAGACTGAGACTCATTGATATTTTGAAATAATACAATAAATAATTATTTATTATATTATACAGGGTGATTCAAAAATCGATCACGAAACTTAAGGAGGTGATTCTACTTGACAAAATAAGGGTAGAGCTTCATATAATTTTTTTTCAAAATGTCATTCGTTTTCGAGTTACAAGCCGTCCAAGTTCAAGTTTTTATTTTTTGTTTTTTGAATTACTCGCTTACAGGAAAACCGATTTGACTAATATTTGAAAGATAGGCTAAGTCTTCTGCGCTTCATCATTTTAGTAACAATTCACATTGATTGTTTGCCGCTAGAGGGCACTTTACCTACATTGAAAATTGTTTTTTGTCATAATTTTTTAGTGTTGACAGCTACAGTAGTTTTTGGCATAATTTCTGAAAGACTGATGCCAGGCCTTTAAAAAAGGTGCTCTTTATTTACATCGCTAAACCCAACGGTTTAGACGTAAATCACCCTTAAAAATTAAGTGGTGAATTTACTTTTCTCATTTCATTACCACCAGCTACCAGGTAAATAGCTATCAAAGTATACTAGAGCTGTCAGTTTAATATCAAATAAATTCGCTTTTTAAACTATTTAATTTATAATCTTAAAATAATTAATAATGGCTAATCAGTAAATATTCATATTATGGATTATTGCGATATACATTTAATTGATAAAAATTAATGAAACAGTACTAAACAAACTAAAAAAGATTCTCAAAATGTCCCCCATTTTCTTCCATACATTTCCTAACACTCTTCAAAAAATGTCGCCTAACTCGATGAAACATTTCTGGTGTTTCTTTAATAATTTGGCACTTTTCGATTATCCTGAAGCGAAGATCCTCGACGTTGATTACTGGAATATCGTACACCAATTGTTTCAAATGACCCCAAAAGAAAAAATCCATAGGATTAAGGTCTGGTTACCTCGCTGCCCATGCCAATGGTCCACTTCGTCCTATCCATCGCTCAGGATACGTTGCATTCAAATACTGTCGGACACGTATACTAAAGTGGGGCGGAGCTCCGTCTTGGAGGATCCACATGTTGGCCCTTACTTCCAATGGCACATCTTCCAGATACAATGGGAGACGATTTTGGATAAAATCTAAGTATACGTCACCAGTTAATGGGCCATCAAAGAAATGAGGACCAATAAGGTAATCTCCTATTATCCCTGCCCACACATTTAGTGAAAATCTACGCTGATGTTTCGTTTCTACCACATTGTTTGGGTTCTCGTAAGCATATGTGTGGATGTTGTGTAGATTTGTTATGCCATCACGAGTGAAACCAGCTTCGTCAGTGAATAATATGA
Organism: Diaprepes abbreviatus; assembly: GCA_034092305.1. Classification (NCBI taxonomy): domain Eukaryota; kingdom Metazoa; phylum Arthropoda; class Insecta; order Coleoptera; family Curculionidae; genus Diaprepes; species Diaprepes abbreviatus. The sequence continues at coordinate 1,367,852 of JASJET010000390.1, forward strand.
CGCCAATTAATCGATTATCGTGTTCATACTTAGCTAGGATCTGATTGCACATTTCCAACCGTCTCGGCCGATCATCGTCATAAAGAGCCTGCACCTTTTTTGAATGAAACGGGTAGAGTTGTTCTTCTCTTAGTATCCTCCATGAACTAGCCTGACAGAGCCGCACTTCATTCCCAATTTTTCTAGTACTAATACCTGGATTATCTTCAATAATTTCAAGCACTCTTTCTTCTTGTTGCACGTTTCTAGCAGTTCTAGGTCTTCCCCTATTTCCATTATAACTTTTAAAGGAACCACATTCCGCAAGCCTCCTGTGCATACTGGAAAATGTTTGAGCATGAGGGATATTTCTTTCCGGATAACTCTCCATATAATATCTTCTTGCCAACTCTGCATTACCATTTGCTTTTCCATAACAAAAATGGATATCACAATATTCGATATTTGAATATTGGTGATTAGCCATTATTAGTTTTTTTAAGATTATAAATTAAATAGTTTAAAAAGCGAATTTATTTGATGTTAAACTGACAGCTCTAGTATACTTTGATAGCTATTTACCTGGTAGCTGGTGGTAATGAAATGAGAAAAGTAAATTTACCACTTAATTTTTAAGGGTGATTTACGTCTAAACCGTTGGGTTTAGCGATGTAAATAAAGAGCACCTTTTTTAAAGGCCTGGCATCAGTCTTTCAGAAATTATGCCAAAAACTACTGTAGCTGTTAACACTAAAAAATTATGACAAAAAAACAATTTTCAATGTAGGTAAAGTGCCCTCTAGCGGCAAACAATCAATGTGAATTGTTACTAAAATGATGAAGCGCAGAAGACTTAGCCTATCTTTCAAATATTAGTCAAATCGGTTTTCCTGTAAGCGAGTAATTCAAAAAACAAAAAATAAAAACTTGAACTTGGACGGCTTGTAACTCGAAAACGAATGACATTTTGAAAAAAAATTATATGAAGCTCTACCCTTATTTTGTCAAGTAGAATCACCCCCTTAAGTTTCGTGATCGATTTTTGAATCACCTTGTATAGTTGCAATTCATCGTAACCCTGAACGGCTTGCAAAATTTCGACCACTAAAATCCCAGGTGTTTCGTCCTAACATCGGCGGTGGTTACCCTTTGACATTCTTTCTATAACGTCATTTATGGCGTCGAAAACTATCAGTGAGATGTCCTCAGGTGGCTGTCTATACATCACTGTTACATTACACACACACACACACACACACACACACACACACATATATATATATATATATATATATATATATATATATATATATATATATATATATATTGTGGTAAACGAGACCGCCCCCGTGTCGAAGCAATCGGTTCGTCACAATCTAATTTTAGACCCTAAAAAGAGCTGTTTCGTTCTAGCTACCGACGGTGGACTCATTAGTGGGTCCGTTGGAGCTTTCCCAAGACACCTTTGGTGCACTTTCTGCATCTGCATACTCATATTTAAACCTTTCTGCGTCGGAACCTATAAACCAGATTCTGAGTGTGCCGTCATCTGCAACAATATGTAATGTATAATATATTCATATTATGCCGTTGTAGTGCTGAAATTACATTCAGCAGCAGCAGCAGTATTTCTAGCCCATAAGGTAACTCTTACGACTGGGCAGCAGTAGAGGGGCACAATAGATCTACCAGGTTGCAATGTACAGACCCCCAACTTTACGCACATACATACGTACTCGTTTCCAACTGATGGTGGTCTCTGTTGTCTTTCGAGTTTTGTTAAGCTGGTGCTCTTTCTGATCGAGTGGGTTTGCAGATTACTTCCCTCTCTCGTGTATTTGGTGTTTTTGTTTCTTGATTTTTTATTATTGTTTTCCATGTGGTTGGAATATTTAAAGCATCGTCCTGTTTATTCAGCTGTCCCGCTTTTCCATTTCTAGGGTCTCTATTATGACGTGTACTTTGTAGTTTTATACTTGTGCTGTTTGTTTTGCTCTTTCGAAATCGATGGTATGTCCGGTTGTTTGATGATGTTAAAATAGAGCTGAGATTATCTGCTTGTTTTTGAAACTATTTTTATGTTCCTGGATTCTTGCTGATATGCGCCTGTTTGTTTGTCCTATGTATGTTTTATGGCAATCTGCACATGGAATGCTGTAGACGCCATGATTTTCAAGGTTGCTGTTATCTTTCGGATTTCCCAGGATATTCTTTATTGTTTTTGTGGTTTGAATATGGGTTGTTTATTGCGTTTTCTTAAGATTCTTCTAATTCTGTCCGTTATTTCTTTTATGTATGGTATTATGACTTTGTTCTTTTGCTTTTTATGGATTTCTTTATATCTGATTCTAAGAAACCATTCCGTTCTAGAGCTGTTGAAATGTGTTTTATTTCATCTTGTTTTGTGTCATCGATATGACCAGGCATTAACACTGGTATTTCTAATAAAATTTTATAATAAAAATGCAAATGATAAATTATAAGTTCACGATTTCAAGTTATCTTTTGTATTTATATTTATTAGCTGCGGTAAATTTTAAATATTTCAAGAACCATATTATTTGATTTAGGAAGTTAAAGGTAAACATTCTCTTTTTACGTTCTTAGACACTGCATTGTAGCGATAAAGTGGTTTATGGTTTTTTGTTGCATATTGTTTGAAATATTATAATAAATATTTTTTATTTAATTCATGGTTTTTCTTGAAAAAATCAAATGATATAAATTGTGATCATAATCATTTCATTAAAATCAACCCAAGTCAGCATAAATAGTAAAAATACAACGTTGTCAAACTACACACTTATTATGACCTGTTAACTGAAATTAGTAAAATAGAGTTCCGTATTTAATTATTAACCGACTTCTAAAAAAGATTCTCAGTTTGTCGAGTATGTATGTTTTTTTTATGTATGTACACCGATTACTCCGCAACAGCGTCACCGATTTGAATGAAATTTTCTTCCGTTATGCTCAGGAAGTTGCTGCGGTGGTGTCATATTTTTTTGGACGAAATTGGTGCAGTAATATCCAAGATGGCGCTAACAATATCGCGGCCAAAAAAATAATTTTGTTTGATTTTCCCCAAAATTGGTATGGGGGAATTTCTGGGGTCGTACATAACGAATCTGAAATTATTTAAAAAAAAATTGAATATGGCGGATCCAATATGGCAGACAAAAAATTTTAATTTTGTCTGATTTTCTCCAAAATTGGTGTGGGGGAGTTTTCGGAGTCGTACATAATGAATCCAAAATATTTTTAGGAAATTTAATACGGCGGATCCAATATGGCAGAGAAAAAAATCAATTTTGTACAATTTTTTCCAAAATTGGTACAAGGGATTTTTCAGGGTGGCACATAACTAATCTAAAATTATTTTTAAAAAAGTCAATATGGCGGATCCAATATGGCGGACGAAAAAATCGATTTTGTCCAATTTTCTTTAAAATTGGTACGGGAGAGTTTTCGGGGTCCCACATAACGAATCTGAAATTATTTTTAAAAAATTCAATATGGCGGATCCAAGATGGCGGATTTTGTCTGAAATCAGTTTTGGGATATTTTTGTAAGTGTTAATTATGAATTTGAAATATTTTTTGAAAAACTCTATCTGGCAGATTCAATATGGTGTCCTAAAAATTTTACATTTTTCGATTTTCTCCCAAACTGATACAGGAGATTCTTGAGGGTGTAAATTATGAATTTAAAAGTATTTTTTCAGGATTCAATATGACAAATCCAAGATAGCGGACTAAAAATTTTATATTTTTCGATTTTATTCAAAGGTGGGACTCGTTTTTGAGGATGTAAATAGCGAATATAAGTCCAAAAATTATAAATTTTCGGATTTCATCCAAAATTGGTACTAGGGGACTTTGAAGGGTTTAGATTTAGATTAGATTAAGACTTAAAATAATTTTTTTGAAATTCAATATAGCGGATGAAAATGGGTTGAAAATTTTACCTTATTCGCATTTTTTCAGATTTGGTATTAGAGAGTTTTCGGGGTTGTGTATTATGAATATGAAGTTAATTTTTTACAACTATTAGGTTGATAAGATACAATATGAGGGACAGAAAATTTTACATATTCCGATTTTGTCTAAAATTGATATTGTGGGGTTCTTGAGGGGTATATAAACTCAATATGCAGTATAAAATATATCGAGCTAAGAAATTTACATTTCAGATTCTTTGAGTATTGAAAATTGATATTGTGGGGTTCTTGAGGCGTATATAAACTCGATATGCAGTATAAAATATATCGAGCTAAGAAATATACATCTCAGGTTTTTTAAACATCGATATTGGAAGGTTTTGGGGCCTATATTATCAATCTAAAATTAATTTGAGATTTAAGATAGCGGATTTACTATGACAGACTAAATATTTGTTTGACACAATTTTACTGGTATTTGGAAAACTCTAAGAACCAAGGAATTTTTAGTGGTTCATTTTAGGGTGATTTACAACTATGGATTTCCAGACTCAAAGATAGAAACATAAAACAACTCTTTACGGAAGATATCAATATAAGATTAATGAACGTCAAAGAGGTGATTCTCCAAAATGCAGAACCAGAAAACAAATGGCTTTTAATGAAAACAGAAATAGAGGAAAGTCAAAGAGAAATACTAACTCCAACAAGATATAGAAAGCAGCAATGGATGACAGAGGAGATACTGGACCTAATGAATGAGAGATGACAATTCAAAAACAGAGATACGCAAAAGTATAAAGAAATAAACAAGCAAATCAAATACAAGATTGGACTAGGGAAAAATAAATGGCTACAAGAAGAATGTGAAGAAATTGAAGAGTATCAGAGAAAACATGATAGTTTTAATATGCACAAAAAGATAAAAAAGATAACTCATAGTAACAGAAAGAGAGAACCGACGCTGTTTAAGAATGCAAAAAGCAAGCTAATCTGAGACACCAAAAAATTGAACCGACTTCTAAAAGTGCGCTAAAAATTGAAAAATAACTATAAATTTTTAAATGAAATTGAACTTTTTGAAGTCGGCGCCAAACTAAAACCTGACACAATGTGATTTGCATAAAGAGATTAAAAATACTTTATTTGTAATTGCTTTCTTACCATAATTTGTATATATCAGTAGTTATTTATTTCATTTAGAAATAATTTGGCGCCGGCTTCAAAAAGTTCAATTTAATATAAAAATGTATGGTTATTTTTCAGTTTTTAGCCCACTTTTAGAAATCGGTTCAATTTTTTTATAAAAATTTTATTTTTTTTATTGTGAAGGGTGTTTTTTTATAGAGGTATAGAACTTTAAGTTGGCAACACTTTTTTAACTGGCGGCAATTTTGTCAGCTGTCAAGTGATTTATGTTTAGTTTGGTTTGGCATTTGAACATGAATAGACTGACGCCTGAACAACGCTTCCAAATTGTGCAAAATTATTTTGGAAATCATGGTTCTATTCGAAATACTTATCGCGCGCTACGTCCATTTTACGGTCAACATAATCGTCCATCGGAGCAATTAATTCGATTAACTATGGAACGTTTTCGCACCACGTTTACTCTAAATGATAATACGCATCCACAGAGACGTCGTACAGTGCGTACAGAAGACGTCATTGCTGCTGTAGAGCGTAGCGTAGAGGAAGACCCGAATCAGTCTATCCGCCATCGTGCACAGGAATTGGATATGTGTCCATTCACTTCATGGTAGATTTTGCGGAAAGATCTTGGTTTGCGTGCTTACAAAATCCAATTTGTGCAAGAATTGAAGCCATACGATCACCTAGCAAGGCGTAGATTCGGTGAATGGGCCCAAAACAAGATTGCCGTTGATCCCGATTTTCATAAGCGAATTTTGTTTAGCGATAAAGCTCACTTTTGTTTGAATGGATACGTCAATAAACAAAACTGCCGTATTTGAAGTGATGATAATCCTCAAGTGAATGTTGAGACACCGTTACATCCAGAAAAACTGACTGTTTGGTGTGCTTTATGGGCTGGTGGAATCATTGGTCCGTACTTCTTTAAAAACGATGCTGGTCAGAACGTTACAGTCAATGGTGACCGGTATAGAGCCATGATTACTGACTTTTTCGTTCATCAATTGAACAATCATGATGTGCAGGAGCTGTGGTTTCAACAAGACGGCGCAACATGTCACACAGCTCGTGCCACAATTGATTTATTGAAGGAAACGTGAGTTGGCCTCCAAGATCGTGCGACTTAACGCCGTCAGATTATTTTCTGTGGGGATATGTGGAGTCGCTAGTCTACGCCGATAAGCCCGAAACGATTGATCACTTGGAGGACAACATTTGCCGAGTTATTGCCGATATACGGCCACAAATGTTGGAAAAAGTCATCGAAAATTGGACCTCCGGATTAGACTACGTCCGAGCCAGCCGTGGCGGTCATATGCCAGAAGTCATATTTAAATTATAATGCCAGAAGGTTATCTTTCGAATAAAGTAAATTTCATGTCAATTTAAAAAATTCAACAGTTGGCAACTATTTGTTTTTTAAATATAATTTAATCTGTAAAATATTGGGTACTAGTCTTCATTTGACTTATGTAGTAACGAATGGAAGTAGGTAGCAAATGCAATATAAAATTTAACATTATATGTCGAAAAAGGGTCGTAAGAAATAATTGGAAAGCACCGTTTTAATGTTTTGTTTCAATTATACACTAGTGTAACAAAGATAAAATTAATAATGTAATGCGAGCATTTCCTGAAGAGTTTTATCCTTTTGTATACTCCTTTGTAAAAGCTTTAGAATTAACTCTATCATATAATCCTGCTAATGCAATTCCAAAATTAACTTGCTCACAATTATACCGAAACGTTCTACGACAATAAAGCTCTCTTTTTGTCATTTCAGGACTTTCAGTGCTACAGCTTTAACGTGGAGGGCGTCAGGCTGAAGTCACACTGAAACACTGAAATGCAAAGCTATGATATTAAATTAATTTCGGTATGTTTGCAGAAATGCGCCTGGAACTTCGCACAAAGCGAGATTCCGAATAAATCCAATTACGTAAACTAAAGTAAACTAATTTGGTAACTTCGTCGCTAATAAATATGGGTTGGTGCTATTGTTGTAACTATACACACTACATATACGCGTCTGGAATTTTTATCCGGCGTTAAGGCTTGTTTACACTTACGAGTGTCCACTTCGAGTTTTTGATTCAGGGTTAAATACCAGCGACTTTATTCATTCACACTTTTTCTGTCTTAGGTGACATTTTTTGGATAATATCATTCAAAAATAAGCGTGTTTTTTAATATTGTCTCGTGAATATCTCGTTTACGCGCCTGGAATTTGTATCCGGTTTTAAGGCTTGTTCACACTTACGAATGTCCACTTTGAGTTTTTCACTCAGGGTTAAATACCAGCGACTTTATTCATTCACACTTCTGCTTCACCACTGTCTGTCTTGGGTGACATGTTTTTGGATAATCTCATTCAAAAATTTTTTTTTTAAATTGTTTCGTGCATATATATATATATATATATATATATATATATATATATATATATATATATACCGGGTGTCAACGAATCTATTAGACAAGTCATAATTTCTAGAGTATTACGTGTATCAAAATGAGAATTGGTACAGGTAAATGGTATGTGAAGGGGAGAGTTTTCGCATATTTTCCACTTTCCGGCCACTTCCGGTTTCACCGGAAATGGCCTCGGTTTTGAATTTTTAAATGAAACACCCTGTATACATTTTTGGAATTCTGAGACAATTCTAGATCAGAATGTGACATTTTAAAAACTTTTTACGTCTACTTCATTTTGTTAGAGCCACTTTTAAAATTGCATCTAGGTGGCCATGATCGGACGCAAACTAATCTAACGGCCTTAGGTGATGTCAAAAAAATCAATCGGAAGTTTTAGTTACTAGTATGAAAGACAGGAATAAGACAAGTTGACAAAATTATGTTTTCATTTCTAACTATTAATTTTCAAATGGCGACCCCTTCTTGACAACTACTTTTCGAAAAAAGCATTCTTTGACGAATCTAACGGTACTAATTTTTTTGCGATTGGATTAGACATAAGAACAGAAATTAAATATTATTAAGCAAAATACTGGATAATTTATTTACTTGTGACAAGTGCGCCATGGACAGCCATGATGCATAATAATTTGCAACTGTTTTTATCAAGTCTTCTTTGGAAAACAAAACACTCACTTAAGTAGATAATGACAGTGACATACGCTCTAAGAACAGACGTAAAAGTTTTTTAATTTTCGTTAAGTTTAGTTTAAATTTTCGTTAAAATAATGTATACTCAAAGTGAAAAAGTGGATATGTTATTAATATTTGGAGGTTTATCATAAATGAAGAGATTGAGATTAACGTACTTGCTATGGTTGAGGTTGATAAAACAGTTTCGTTAAGAAAAATTAGTCAAGAACTGCAGATAAGTTATGAATCAGCAAGGAAAATACTGAAAAATCATGGATATCGAGCATTTAAATATCAGTTACATCAACATTTGTATACTGAGGATGGCGATAGACGGGTAGTTTTTTGTGATTAGCTGCTTCAAAATCATAGAGTTAACCCAAATTTTATCGATTTTATTCTATTTTCCGACGAATCCCGATTTAGCAATAATGGTATGTTCAATAAGCAAAATACTCGGTACTGGGCCCAACAAACATGAAATGAGAGAGGGCAATTTTCAAGAAAGATTTGGCGTCAATGTCTGGGCTGGTATCATTGGAAACAGAATAATTGAGCCAATATTGTTTCAAGGTCAGGGGTTAGATACTTAGGTTTTCTTCAAAATGAAATCGAAAATCATCTCAATGATATACCTTTAGCAGTTTTACGGCGAATTTACTTTCAACAAGATGGAGCACCGCCTCACAATACTAGAGAAGTTCTTAATTATTTAATAGAGCATTTTAATAATCGAATTATTGCAACCAATGGTCGGTACGGTGGCCAGCCCGCTCACCGGATCTTACTGTGCTCGATTTCTTTGTCTGGGGACATGTTAAAGAAAGGGTTTACTATGGAGCAGCCCCAGCTACTCTTGAAATATTAGAAGAAATAATTTTACGGGCATTTAGAAGTATAACGCCCCAAATGCTACAAAACGTGTTGAGAGAAACAATTGAACGAGCTGAAATGTGTCGGGAAAAAGAAGGAATACACTTTGAACATTTACTACACTAAACTTTTTAACAAATTCAGCTACTGTACTTTCAAATATTTTAAGTGCGTTGTCTAAGTTATTAGTTTATTTTGTTAGTTTTTTGTTAATTTTGTTAAATTTTTAATCCAATTCCTGTCTTTCATACTAGTCACTAAAACTTTGCGATTGTATTTTTTTGACATCACCTAAGGCCGTTAGATTAGTTTGCGTCCGATCATGGCCACCTAGATGCAATTTTTAAAGTGGGTCTAAAAAAATGAAGTAGACGTAAAAAGTGTTTAAAATATCACATTCTGATCTAGAATTGTCTCAGAAATCCAAAGATGTTAAAATATATAGGGTGTTCTATTTAAGAATTCAAAACCGGGGCCATTTCCGGTGAAACCGGAAGTGACCGGAAAGTGGAAATTATGCGAAAACTCTCCTCTTTACATAGCATTTACCTGTACCAATTCTCATTTTGATACACATAATACTCTAGAAATTATGACTTGTCTAATAGATTCGTTGACACCCGGTATATATATATATATATATATATATATATATATATATATATATATATATATATCTTCTCGGAATAAATAATCCAGGCATATGTTTATGCATAATACAAAACTTAATTTTTTTAAATACACTTTAAATACCTTAAATACACAATCGACTTTTTTTTATTTATATAACTCAACGATAAAAATTTATATATCTGTTCTTGTTCTTTTTTGTGGAGGCTCTTCTTCGTGATCATTTATCACTGCTTGTAGCAAATCGTCATCTTCCTCCGCATCATTTTCGTCTTCAATTATCACTGCAGCGGAGTTGTCGCATTTTTTATGTCCCTGTTAATGTTAATAATGAAAATATTGAAACTACGATTATAGGATATTTCACCGCATATCCGACAATATGTACAAGCATTAGAGTCTGGATTATCTCAAACATCAGTTTTAAGGATTTTATGGAAACACAATTTCCATCCCTATGTATATTCCATAGTACAACATTTAAAAGGCACTGGTTTTCCACGAATAGTAGAGTTCTGTCAATTTATTTTACTTCGCTCACAAGAAAATGCTGATTTTTTGGATAATATTATTTGGTCGGACAAAGCCAAATTCACAAAAAATGGATTGTTTAATCGATGCAATTCCCACTATTGGAGCGACTTAAACATACATCCATTTAGAGAATTAAATTTTCAAAGGTCTTGGCAGTTTAACATGTACTGTGCTATAAGAAATGACGACGTCGTCGTCCTAGAATTCTACCAAGATAATCTGAATGGTAAGTTAGCCATTTTTCTTCTTCTTCTTCATGTACCTTCTCCATTTCGGAGGTTGGCTATCATCATTGCTATTCTGACCTTGGAAGCTGCGGCCTTGAATAGATCAGATGACTTGACGTTGAACCATTCTCGCAAATTCCTAAGCCAGGATATTCTTCTTCTTCCAACAGATCTTTTTCCCACAATCTTTCCCTGGATTATGAGTTGCAGAATCTTATACCTTGGACCTCTCATGATGTGGCCGAGATATTGCAATTTTCTCTTTTTTACTTCATATAGGATCTCTACGTCCTTCTTCATTCTTCTCAGAACCTCCAAGTTGGTCACATGTTCTGTCCATGATATTCGCAGCATTTTTGAAGACTTCTAAATACAAAATACGTTTTTTAACTTATAGGTGGGCACCACTTCGACATCTTGGAAATTTAGATAATTTGAAGCCGTGGATGAAAGTATTAATCCCAGCTTGTGTTTTTTTTTTGTTTATTAACAATTTTTTTGCTTATATTACCATTTTTCAGGAATCCATCCTCGATATTGATAATCAAAATACATATAAAAAAACTTTGGTGGAACCACGTATCATCATCAGCCACGGGAACGTATCGGACTCCTGGACTAGCAGTAAGATGAAATTATTAAAAAATAAAGAAAATTGCCTTATTATAAAGGCTTCACTGTACTGCTGTTTTCCTTTTAAAAGTTATTTTCTTTTAAATGAAATAACAGCTTGGAAAAATAGAAATTACACCGATGAAAGAAAATCTCAGTTTAAAGCCTGATAGATTTTGATAAGTAATAGATATTTTATTTTATTGGAACGTTTCTATCCTGGTAACGAGATTGTCTTGGCTTAAAACAGAAAGTAAAAGAAAAGATGAACATATTTTTGTCGGTAATCGATTGCAAAAAAAGGAAATTTTTATAAAGAAAAATCAATCATGACGTGACGCTTTGAAGAGGATGTAAACTAAATCACGGGGAAGAAGAAAGATAAAAGGCATGGGTGTTTAAAAAAGGGAAAAAAGGAGCAAATTAGATATTAGATAGGCGTTTAATAGGGGCATGAGGGAACAAAACAAAGCGTTAATTTTCAATACATTTCTTATAAAGTTTATTAAAGGAATATATACAGGGATGAGCTTAAAGGTAATACAGAAGAAATACCGTAACTTTTGTATTAAAATATTTTTTTCTACCACTTATAATAAAGCCTCTAGTTATGGTGTTGAATATAAAAAAACTGTATATACCAGTGATTTTACTATCAAATATATTTAATATAGACTAATTGATTTCTCAAGCGTCTAAACAGGGTGAATATAATTAGGAAGAATCTGAAAATTTGACAGTGTTTTTACGGTTATACCGGAAGTAAATGTCAACTTGCTTATTTTAAATCTATTTCCGGTATAACGGGAAATGCGGCCATCTTGAAAATATTGTAGCTGGCTGGACATATACTTTTATATAGAGCATCTCACGACTCAGATTTGATTATAAAAGTGATGCTTAAAAATAAGAGCAAGTGTTTTTGAAATCTTTTTTGGAACTATAATAAAGAAATATCCTCATTTATAATTTTGCAAGTTAAATACATTAATACGAATTCCCCTAATCGGATTGACCACTCTATATACAATAAATAGCATTCTTTTTATCAAGAACTTTTACCCTGAAATTATTTGTTTATCTAATTACAAGAGAAATACGTAAAGGCATTTGTACTATGCTATTTCTGCTAATTTAGTAACTTAACTAAACAATGCTTATCCATTGCAATAAAGAGGCTTAGTCTTAATAGAATAGGGTCAACAAATTACATTATTCTGAGTTTCAGGGGAGTTTTATTCAATGTACTTTTGTTTTAGAGAGATAGGATTGCTGTTACGAGGTAGGTAAAGTATCATTTTTTGAATCTGTTGTTGATTTTATTCACTAATATTGAAAAATCAATTCAATGAATTATTACGTCTCGGAATTGCAATGAAAATAATTATTAAAATCATTGTTGCCATGGAAACACTCATTTTTGACGTTCAAGTCTTTCGAATATATTGAAAAAAGGCACAGAAAATTATTGTTTTTGGAAGAATAATGAAGATTATTATTATATTTATCGTTGCCATGGAAATATATATTTTGGACCATTAGGCCAGTCATTTGATCAAAAAAAAGAGGGTTACCTGGAAAGTTTTCCAGGAGTTTTGGAAATTGGTAGTTTTACAGATTTCGATGTGCTCATTCCGAATTTCGACTTTGCCACCTCGTATCTCTGCCGCTAACGCCGCCATATTGGAAAAATGGCGCCTAAAAACGTTTTTTTTACAATATCTCCTTTCCGACACATTTTACGACAAAAACATTTATATACAAAATTAAATTGGAGAAAATTTCCTACAATTTATGTATTAATAATTTTTTTTGTAAAATCAATAGTTTTCGTACGAGCGCCGCAAAATATTATTCATCTACACCACCACGTTTTTTTCGTATATTTCTCAAAATATTTTACTATTGTCGCAGGTATTAAAAAAACAGGTATAAGGGTAATGCGTCGCCTTTATGTCGGGTCCCTCTCTCGACCTTAAACGAAACATCTGTCGGTAGAACTCAAGAGAAGTATTTAGTTTAGTCTGAGTCATCAGTATACGTTTATCATCATACAGTGTTGTTTGTGTTTATAGAGCCATGGCTTCTGATAAAATAAATTGTTTTATTTGTAATAATCCATTATTAGAAAGTGAAACAATTGAAATGAAGGAAAAAGGACTGGAGACTTTTCGTAAGTCAAGTGTTAAAAGAAAAGACAATAAAGTTGAACTTTTGGCGGAACTAAAATCGATAGTGGTTCATGATGTATATCGAAAACGATATAATAATGAAAAGTTAATCCCTGCATCATTGCGTAGAGGAAGCGATGTCACGACACCTCAACCACTACTGCGATCCTCGCACCCAACATTCTCATTCAAAGACCATTGTTTTTTATGCGCTGATGAGGTAACAGCAGAGTTTATAGCAAAACAAAAATAGATGCGGTTGTGCAAGCGTAATGTTGTGTATCGTGTGCGGAAATTATCAATGAAAAACAGTATTTCAGAACTTGCTAGAGATAGTAATGATGACTGGGGTCGAGCAATTGTTGAGCGTCTTGAGCATGTGAATGATTTGGTCGCAGCTGATGCACAATACCACAATTCCTACATGAAAAGATTGTATCAAGCACCGCCAGCTGAAGATATAAAAAAAATGTCCGTATGCAAATGAGATCGATACTGCGATGCAGTTCATTTATTCTTATCTTGAGCAGAATTCCGATGAGTGTTAGTTTTCTCTGGACGAATTGATAGCCAAAATTGAAGGTGATTACCGTCCACACATAAAAACAGTGAACGCACAACTCCTCCAAAAAATACGGTGATGATATTTTAATTGCCATCATTGCCAATAAGGCTCCGGTGATTTGTTTTCGAAATACAGGGTTTAAGCTATTAACGGACGCCTGGTACAATAAAAAAAGTGATGACAATGCAGAAGAACGTCGGCGTATTGTAAAAACAGCAGCAGAAATTGTTATATAGGATATTCGCTCTACGGTCTATGACACAAAACATTATCCTCCATCAGATAATTTTTTTCAAGACTCTGCGTCAAATATACCTGAAACTTTACGCGTTTTCCTAGATGGAGTGATTTTAAGAAACAGACGAGCGTCTTTTGAAAAATGGAAGAAAAAAAGCATTGCTCTCGCCCATTCTATAATTGCAGCAGCAAGGCCGAAATCTTTTATATCATCATTACAGATCGGACTAGCTGCATTTTTATTTCATAAGTATGGATCTCGGCGATTAATAGATATATTATCATCTCTTGAATTTTACTCTTCATACACCGAAGCAATGTTGTTCGAAGTTGCATCTATTATGCGCGCACCGTTGAATATCGATGATAACGCATTTTTTCAATTTGTTTTTGACAACGCTGATTTCAATAAGCAGATATTAGATGGTAATAACACTTTCCATGCCATGGGCGGTATCCATTGTGTAACACCTACAACTGCTATCGCTCCTGATCAAATTATTCCACAATTAAATCAAATGCCGTCTGCAACAGTCGTTGGTAGTTTAGGTACCATGTATTAAAAATATTTGTGAAAAAACACGATACGGGCTTAAAAACAATAAAGATTCAAAACCTTGGTAGCATTCGTGCGGCTTCGGAAGTAGTTATGTCATCCGTTTCAGATTTATTGTGGCTATATCCATCGCAGATGATGCGGATGAAATTTCGGTCTGCGACGTCTCGATCGGTGCCCAAGACGAACTCGCAACGCCTAGTCCATCAGGAACAGCAAAACGAAGAAGATTGCGCTAAATTTCGAAAGTGTGCATCACATGTGGATTAGGCCTACAGGGGATACAACGATAAAAAAAAACGCGCCTCTTACTCTACCTCAAGGTGGTGTGGAAATGAGTTTTTTTCCAAAACGCATATTGAAATGCACTTTGCGGCGCTCGTACGCCAAAAACTATCGATTTTACAAAAAAAAAATTGTAAATATATAAATTGTACGAAATTTTGTCTAGTTTAATTTTATATATAAATGTTTTTGTCGTAAAATGCGTCGGAAAGGAGATATTGTAAAAAAACCGTTATTAGCCGCCATTTTTCCAATATGGCGGCGCGAGCGGCGGAGATACCAGGTGGCAAAGTCGAAATTCGAAAAGAGCACATCAAAAATCTATAAAATTACCAATTTTCAAAACTCCCAGAAAACTTTCCAGGTAAAACTACCAAATGACTGGACTACATACCATTTTTTCTTCTGAGACACTGATATAAATCCGTAAAATTTCTTTTTTAAAACAAATTCCAAAGAACTTGTTTTTTCAATATCAAATTTAACTAATTTAATAGAAATGAGATAAATTTTGACTTTCAAAACATTTCTTTTCATATTATGTAATCTTACTGTTAATTGCTAATGAATCTGTTGAACAAAATCTGACTTCTCATATATACTCACTTTGGTGAGTCTGTTTCTTTATTTTTATTTTATAAGAATAGAATTAAGGAAGGTTGTTTTCTCTTTTGTAGAAGTCCTGATGAAGGGACTAAAATGTTTCGAAAGCTAGACTAACAAAAAAGAGTTTTCTTTTCTGGTCAACTATCCTTCTGACTGCAGTCCCACATCTTATTTATTATATATATATATATATATATATATATATATATATATATATATATATATATATATATATATATATATATAAATAAATATGTAGATAAGTTTTTGTCCGTGTAGTTTTTGGGCAGCGCGTTTCGTGTACTCGATTTTACATATTTCTGTTTTAATTCACCGTCGCGCCACCATATGACGGTTCTTTTACAAACTTTGTTAATCTGTTTGGTTCTTGTATTATCAAGTGGACCATCGAGATGTCGCCTTTGTCGTCTTATTTGCTGTATTTTGATTATAAATTCAGCTTTATACGATGCAAAGGCGAGATGATGGTTTGTACCGACTGCGGTGGCCTGACGAGTCCCATATTAGGACGAAACAGCGCTATCGCCATCTGTCGGACCCGGAGTTTTTCCATATTTTGGAGTGCTCCGCACTTTTTAATACGAGAATCATGTAGATTGACAAATTTTCACGTCCGCTTCGCCAATATTTTATTCTATTTTATTATATATATATATATATATATATATATATATATATATATATATATATATATATATATATATATATATAAGATATATATTAGTGAGAATAAAGGTCAAATAATAATCATTTAGTGAAATATAGACACTATTTATCAGTAATTATTTATAATATTTTAGTTACAATTTATTCCAACAACAATATTTATAAAAACTTTGTTAAAAATATTGTAAATCTGTAAGAATAGTATAAGAAAATGTAAATTATAAGTTAATTTTTAAAAGAAACTAGAATAAAATAGTACCTAATTGTAGGTAAAACATTGTTAAATATGATTATAGTACTAATAAAATATGAATTATCAATTTCAGTTACAATTAAAATTTAAATGTATATGTAAAATTATTTTAGATTAATTTTATGTGCTAAATAATAACCAAAAGTAAAGTGTAGATATATCAAAAGGTCAGGAAAGGTCCAAAATTTAAATAAATTATAATTTATTTTCATCATTGACATAAATGTTTTTAAACATCTGATAATGAAAAACGGGGTACATTCAGAAATAGAGCACATGTGTATTTGTGTAATATTTTTTATTAAAATAAAAAATTTTGGTACACATCAATTATACTCAGGTATAGTTATTTGTGCCTGGCGCCCAACAATTTTGACAAAAAGGAAAAATAAGAATCATATATATATATATATATATATATATATATATATATACATATATATATATATATATATATATATATATATATATATATATATATGTATATATATATATATATATATATATATATATATAATTATATATAATTTATATCCTTTTTTTATTTTGTCTTTTCTTGGGTGTAAGTTCTTCTTTTTTTTAGACGTTTTGCCCTTTCTTTAAGGCATTTTCACAATTTTTTTTTATTTATTTAACTTCCTAAAAGTATTTTTTATATAATTAAAAACATTTATTCGAGAACATATCTACAGTTTTAAAAAACAAACAAACACTTTAAAACACTATCCAAATTTTTGAATTCTTTTTTCAAAAGTATTTAATTTTACCAGTACACACTTTGACACTTTGTTTATTTATTAATAATGAAATGCAACTTTTACGTCGTCTATTTAGATACTGGGAATACATGGAATGCGAGTGTGTTTTATTTTTTATATTTTATAATGCACCAAAAAAAAAATGAAAAAACATATACATTTAATTTTATGTTTAAGAGGATATTCAATTTCTAATGTTTATTAACAGGATCGAATATTTTTGTTTAAATTAGGCTGGTGTAAATGTGGCTGAAATTTTCTATATCCGTTCTGTCGTTAACAGTGTTTTTATCTTTTTCAATTTCTATCATTTCCTTTGTTTGCAATTTTTTGTAATTCATATCGTTGTTTTTAATTATAGTATCGTCACAATCAAAAGTATGTTTTTTGTCCTATATGTGTTTGTTTAACGCTGTTGAGGCGTTTTTCGTATATTTATGGCCATTCAATCTGTTCTTTAGTAATTGGTTCTTATATGCTTATATATTTTTTGGGACAATTTGTTCAAGGAATCGAATATACTACATATGACTTACTCATGAGAGGAATTCTACTTTTTAAATTAGTGAATAGTGTAATTTATTATGAAACCTGTGGCATACGATATTATCATGCTTTTTTAAAATGTGTTTTATTTTTTCTGACAGCTCACTAGTGTAAGGTAATGCTACATATTTTTGCTGTTTATGAGAGATAGCATGATCGGACAAACCAATTATAACACTATTTTTTGAGTGTTACAGTAATTAGAGAAACAGTTTAGATATCTACATGACCAAGTTGAAACGACAAAATAAAAAAAGGATATAATCTATGGTTCAAGAGTCTGGAATATATATATATATATATATATATATATATATATATATATATATATATATATATATATATATATATATATATATATGTTATAAAAAGTATCCCGTGTATGTGCTGAGTCCCTCTCAAGATCGCAGTTCCTTACAGATCAAGAAAATTACCATAAAGAAATAAAAATACTACAAAATGCCCTAACAAAAAATGGTTATAAAGAAGAACATATAGAGAAGGCTCTGAAAAGCAAACGTTTTGCCACGAAATATCGCGAAAACCAAGAGAACAGCTCTAAAATTTTTGTTCCTTATGACAGAGGCACCACAGACAAAATCGCAAAAATACTCAACAACATTGAAACCATTTTCATTACAGACGGTAAATAAAAGATCTCTTGCCAACACCTGCAGGAAAAATCCCTCTGGAAGGCCAGGAAGTGTACGAAGAATGCAGCTCATCTTACGTAGGCCAAACCCACCGTAAAATAAGCGCCAGAAGAGACGAACATATAAACATTGTCAAGCAAAAAACAACTTCTTCTGCACTGGCCCAACATTGATTAAACACAGGACATAAGATAAATTTCTCAGGAGCAAAAATGCTATCGAGATGTAAAAATCTGTCCACAAGAGATATAAGGAAAGCCACTAAAATTGCAGAGACCCAACAACTTAAATAGCAGGGATGATAGCCAGCGATTGCCGAATACTTGGAAAAATCTGCTTACAAAACATCAACCAGTAGTAGGCAGTAAAGAAACAGATTAAAACTCGGCAACCCAACTCCAAACATTAACAACAGGGCCGATAACAAGCAGCAGATCTCGCAACCTGATTCACCAAAATCTCATTTGAGATCTTCTGTGCTTGGGGGTTGCAAATCAACCAGTTGATATGAACTAATCTGGAAAAACATACATTCCTTCGTTATATGTAAATAAATCACATCCTAAAAGATCACCATACGAGTCTAAAAACGCTGAATAGAGTTTTAAAACAGTATTCAATACGTTGCCATTATTTCAATTTTAAACATACTTTTAAGACCCAAAATCAGTTTTAGTGTCCTTTATAATGTTCCAACGTCACTTTAAACGGTCTTTTAAAACAAAATTCCTTCGAAATCTTTAAATTTTCGTCGTAAACTCGCTTAATAGCTTTAATAAACCGTTTGGAAAGTCTAGCAAAACTGCAACACCAAAAATTTATGAAATTAACTACTGCGAAAGAATTTCCCTCAAAATTTTTAGAATGTTCCAATTTTCGAGCTTTCGAACTCTATTATTCCCAGCGAATTTAACCGATGTATATCACGGGAGACCGTTTCATAGGGCTGAACATGTGCTTATAACGTTCCCAGTCGTTGGGTAATGACGTCGTGGATGTTGTAAAACTATATTGCATTCTAGAAGATCAGAATATAGAGAAAAATTATTATTTTATTAATATTTTGAAAGTTTTACAAGCAAATTGCGTCGTTATCGAGTTTTTTGTTTAATGTTATTGCCATGTTTTGCTAAAATTTTTCTTTACATTTCTGCTACTTTGAGTGAGCTATCTTAATACATGCGTTCGGTATACTATATCAATTTATTCCCGCTACACGATTGTGGAAAAACTATAATTAAAAAGAATCTGAAATTTTGATAGTGTACTACTGTAACTTTGTATAAGATTATCTATTCTAAAAATTTGTAGTCTTAAAAATATTGACAGCACTATCAACTGTTAAAAAGGTTATAAAATCTTCAAGAACTCTGGATCTGTAAAAGCTAAAAGAAATAGAAATAAACCAATTGTTAATAAAATAAAGTTAGAAAAATTATTTGAGTAAATGTTCAAATTGACGCTCTTAAACTTCCAAACATTTTTCGCACCTAAACAGGAAATAGGTAGCGGGTGGACATTCCTTACGATCCCGGTAAGGATAGGTCTGCTTCAGGGATGCGCCCCTGCCTACGCGAGCTCTGATTACTCTCCCCTCCTCCCTCCCCTCCCGGAGAGATATTCGGATCCCTACCTCCAAAATCCTATCCACCACCCTCAAAACTAGAAATAAACGCAAATATGAAAGTTTTGAGGTCAAGTTTTTCAAGAGGACGAACTAAACTAACAAAATTAAAGAACAGAGAAGCGGTGACAGTAACACATGTAGATGACATCATAAAGGCTGTGGAAGCATTCTATGCGGACTTATACTCCTCGATCAATACGGATCCAGATCCAACAAAAATAGTAAAACAAATAAAAAATGTAGGATCAGAAGATTTGCCGCAGATATCGTTAGATGAAATAAAAAGAGCACTTAAACAGATGAAGGATGTAAAATGCCCGGGCGAGGATCTAATTACAACTGAGATGTTAAAGATGGGTGGAGACAGTCTGGAAAAAGCCATACAAACACTGATGAATAAATGCTTATACGAAGGTAGAGTACCAGAACAATGGTATAACGCACAAGTCGTACTTCTCTTCAAAAAAGAGGACACAACAAATATAGAAAATTACGCTCCTATCAGTTTATTAGACCACCTATATAAACTATTTACCCGCATATTGACAAATCGCCTGACTGAAAAACTTGACTATTACCAGCCTGCGGAGCAAGCCGGCTTTCGACGTGGATTTAGTACGATAGATCATATCCAAGCCCTACGCACAGTCCTAGAAAAAACCGAGGAATATAACATTCCTATACACCTGGCATTTGTAGATTTTCACAAGGTCTTTGACTCTATAGAAACATGGGCGATCTTGAAATCACTTCGCTTCGCCGACGATGTTGTTGCCATGTCGAGCAACCCAGAAGAGCTAAAACAAATGCGTCAAGATTTCAATGAAGAGGCGAGAAAAGTGGGACTTAAGTTGAACTTGGGGAAAACTAGGTTAATGAGCCCTGACGCAAATGTACAAATAGAGATTCAAAATGAAATCATAGAGAATGTCCAGGAGTACATCTATTTAGGCCACGTCATGAAACTGGGCAATGAAAATCAAACGGCGGAAATAACAAGGAGAATAGGGCTGGCATGGAATGCCTTTGGAAAGTTGCAGTACGTATTAAGAGATAGAAATACACCAATCAACCTTAAACGGAAAGACTAGCTCCAGAAGGCGAGAGACAGATCCCAGTGGAGGACCATCGGGGAGGCTTATGTCCAGGAGTGGACGTTAATGGGCTGAGAAAGAAGAAGAAGAAGAAGAAGAAGAAGAAGCAGGAACTCTTCATGTGTGGCTCTTTTTATTGACTGAGGATTAAGTTCTTCAAATGTTCTTCTGACGCGCTGCATGCAATCTTCCAAAGTGGTCAATAGAGTATGGTATATTTTATTTTTGATTCTCCCCCAAATAAAAAAAATCAAGTATTGTTAGGTCGAGGGAGCGAGGTGGCCAAAGATGTGGTCTATTCTTGGCTATCCATTGATCATAAAACAAGTTTTGCAGATGATTGCTAACTGAATATCTATTATTTGGAGGCGCCCCATCATGTTGATAAAATAGATCGCTATGATAAGTCAGCGGCAAGTCATCTAAATACTTCACTTCCAAATTTCTTAAGATGCCAAAGTAGCGCTCACCTCTAAGTTAAAGAACGTATTTTGAATGTAAGACTTAAATTTGAATGTAACTTTTCTGTCGATTGTATATTTACTATATTTTGTTATGTATTTACTTCCTGGATGTATCATGATGACCTGAATTTAGAGAAAAATATATGTTTTAAAGTATTTCTGAATTAAATTCAATATTTTGCCCCCATTCTGGGCTTAAAATTGGTGAAATAGCATAAAGAAGCATCGTGATATGCCTGTTGACTTTCAGTTTGACTCCAGTTTAATTTTTTGTGTGTTCGATTACAATGTTTGGGTACTTGAGACTAGCCAAATTAAGATTAAATTATAAATTTTAGCAGCAGCAGTTAAATTATTTTTATCTAATTGAAAGTTAATACCAAAACAGCTTTTAACATGGTATTGTGATAGTTATTTTAATTATATTTTGAGCATATTTGTTCTGCTGTTCTAGCATTGAATTTTAATTAAAGTTGTATTTATTTTTGCCAGATTAGACTGTTTTATTTAATAGCAATTGAAGTCAATAAGCTAAGGATGTGGTGTCATCATACAGTGATCTAAAATCCTCAAATTGTCTATTTTACTTATTTAATTGAGTAATTAATTATTTTGTACGGCAAATCTTTTGTTTTATTTCTTCTTCTTCTTCTTCTTCTTCTTCTTCTTCTTCTTCTTCTAGGTAGAACCAAGTTCTGCTATCTACACAATGCCTCATCGATCTTCGTTTGAGGTCGAAATCCAGCTGTCTCTCCATCTTTTGGGGGGCCGTCCAGGCGGCCGTTTGGTGTTTGGTTTCTCTCTCATCACGGTGTTTGCTAGTCTGTCATCGTCTATTCGTTCCGCGTGATCTCTCCACTGCCTACGACGGTTTCGAACCCACTTCACAATATCCCCCACTCCGCTGTCCTCGCGTATTTTTGCGTTTCTTATTCTATCTCTTAAACTTGTTCCCGTGATCATTCTCAGCGTTTTCATTTCTGTGGTTCCCATAATTTGTTTTGTTTTTGTTGTTTCATTTCTTGTTTCTACGCCGTAGGTCAGTACGGTCTTACACAGACCTTGTAAATTCTTGCTTTGCTCTCAACCGTCATATGTTTATTGTTCCAAATTATGTCTCTTAGTTGGCCTGATATCATAGCCGCTTTGTTGGCTTGTGTGCGGACTTCTTCCGTTACTGCCCTGTTACTTGTTATATGTGCTCCTAAGTATTTAAACTTCCCAACCTGTTCGATATGTTTGTCATCAACCATTAGTTTGCATCTTACCGGTTCTTTTGCTATTACCATTGCTTTGGTTTTCTCCACACATATCTTCATATTATACTGTTTGGCTGTTCGATTGAGATGGAAAAGCATTCTTTGTAAGTTGTCCTCGCTATCGTCTGCAAAGCATATAATCTGAACAGTGTCCCATTGGGTACCCAATATTTGTGCTTTTTACCTCATCAATGATATCGTCCATGATTACATTGAAAAGTGTTGGACTTAGGCTATCCCCTGTCTTATTCCCATGGATAGTAGGAATTCCTCTGTTAGAATGTTATTTGTTTTAATTACCATGGTGTTTTTGGAATTCAGTTCGTATATTGTGCGTATGATTGCTTCGTCTACTTGTTTTCTTCGCAGTAGTTCTATTTCTTATTAACCTAATTATTGGTGATCACCTGCAGTCAGGCTGATCTTTTATTGTGCGTTTATAGATGTGTGTCTGTCTTATTATCTATCTTGAGTTATCAATAAATTAATTATTATTTTTTTTCTTAAGTACCTCCAATTAATTTTTGTTTAATATTTCAATTTCTTTTGTTACTTTAACATTATTTTTTGACTATGTGGTAAGTTTAAAATTTTGAATTAAATATTTCTCGCTATTTTTGCGTGTATATGCGTATGTGAATTTTAATTTTTTTTTTATTGTAGCCTTAGACATTTCTCTTTTGTACAGTGCACCCTTATATTAGTACTGGTATCTATCCAACCGGTTATCTTATTATAGAGTCCTCTCTTCAGGGCATTTTACTACTGATTATTACTACGGTTCCTGCTCCGAGAGTACTTGTTGATGATAAGATAGAGCCTGCACTGTTATGCAGAGAAACCAAACAACAGGAAGCCTCAACATTTGAGAGGCTAAGTTTATTAGTATTACTCTTTATTAATTAGTAATGACCTATTTTATTCTTTACTATTGTAAGGCATCGCGTTGCAATCCACAGTATCATCTATGATCATAGAGTGACCGGGTTTGCTTTTTATTTTAACGCCAGTATTATGATTGAATTTATTCATTTTGTTGTAATTTTAACGCAGAGTTTCTTTCTATAATAATATATCTAGCTTTCGCTACAACTCCACTTTTTAAATTTTTAATTAAATATTTTTATTATTATTGTCTCTACCGTGGTTTATTTGTCCCACATGCCACTTGCGTTTGTATTTTTTTGTTGTGATTGCTAAAGTTTAGGAAATAAGGTTCAAAGCTAGTTCCTAACGGCATCGTGTAAGGTTTTTTCATTGAGCCTAGCCTTAGATGCAGTGGCGCCCTGATAACCCACCCCTACTCTTCGACATAGGGGTTAGCTCTGCATTTTTGCCCTCTGTTACTGCTACTAGCTATTAACTGTACTCTGTGATTTTTTTGGTATTAATTAACTTTTCTTCTCACTTAATTGCGAGGTGTTACACCCCTAAATACCAGTGTTGCACTATGTATGAACCAACGGAAACATAGTGTGCGATTCTGTATAAATAAAAGTTCATTTAAACAGTTGTTGTTAAACATTTTTTTCTGCTTACATGCTTCCTTTTTTTGAATTTGTTAAAAGATCTGTCAAGGAAAGTACAGGGTGAGTCAACGATTGGATGAAGTAGGTTTATGCCTTTTCGGTGAAATTTACAAAGAAACTATATTTATTGTTTGATACAGTTTATTTTTACGCAGATTTTAAAAATATTTAGGACTCTACAGGGTGAGCCAAAAAACTAGGACAGCATAAAGTTGTATTTTTTTTAAATAGAACACCCTATATACGAATCGTATTTTCGATTTAGCTTATGATTTTAAATCTTTTTTATTAAGGATTTACTATAACAAAACTTTATAGTTTCTGAGGTAATTAAGTTTAAAGAAAAAAAGTCACATTTTCAAGCATCAATTCAATCCTAAATAAGGTTTTCAATTTTGTGACAAATATATTCAAATTTAGAATTTAGCAAGGCCAAGGACAAGTTAACATAATTTTTACCTAATATTTGCAATAAAAGCTACAACACATCGGCTCAAAATAAATATCTTTTTTTTTTAAATGGTACACCCTGATATTTTCATGTTATTTAATAGAGTAATAAAAACCCTAAAAGTTTTGTTCAATATATCCTATACCTATTTATAATAGTTTTTGAGATATTTCAGTTTTTCTTATTTTCCATACTTTTTTACAGAAATAGTCTTCATTATCATAGTAGCCATGTAAAATAATAAAAAGAAACTACAGAAACAAACAGAATGTGGTTAAATATGATGAAATACATTATTCGTTATATTACAACGGCAATAGTTTTATTAAACATAATGTGAAAAAATTAACACAACAATAACGACAAGGCAAATACATATTTACTTTTATATTAAATTGAAACAAAAAAATTACCTATTAAATACTGACATTAACTATTTCTTTTTAATAAGTGTTCGAATAAACGACCCTCTTGTGCAATGCACAAATTTAGTCTTTTTTGCAGATTTTCTCGGACCCTGGACAAAATTAGTGGCGTTATTGTTCTACAGGTATCCCTAATTCTGTTTCGCATATCTTCCACTGTTGTTGGTGGATTAACATACACCTTATTTTTAATAAAACCCCATAGGAAGAAATCTAATGGGGTGATGTCGCAAGACCTTGGTGGCCACTCAATGAAACCCCCACGTCCAATCCATTTTTGCGGATATCGTTGGTCCAAAAGCGCACGAACTTCACGATGGTAATGCGGAGGTGCACCATCGTGCTGGAACCACATACTGTCGAGCTCATCTCTATCGAGACCTTGAGGCAGTTGGGGTAGTTCTTCTTGTAGAAAGTTCAGGTAACTATGGCCATTTAGTGGTTCATTAAAAAAGTGGGGTCCAATAATTCAATTATGATAAATACCACACCAAACATTTAATGACCAGTGGTTTTGATGTTGCACCTCTCTAATCCAAAATGGGTTTTCTGTGGCATAATAATGCATGTTGCGTCTATTTACGGCACCGTTACTTCTAAAAGTAGCTTCATCACTAAACATTACCTTGTATAATAAATTTGCATTTATTGTACGACAAAAGTTTACACGACTTTCAAAATCCTGTCCATGCAATTCTTGGTGTAATTCCATGTGATATGGATGATACCTATATTTCTTGGTAGTACGATTAGCGGTGGATTGTGATGTTTCACATAATGCTGCTAACTGACGGCTACCAATATAAGGATTTTCCTGAACATTTAACAATACTTGTAGTTCTTTTTCTTCATTAATTACTGGTTTGTTCACCACTTTACGTTTTGGATAATCAACAGTACCAGAAGAATCAAATCTTTGCATTAAGTTTTGAAAAGTATGGGTATTAGGCTGGCGTCGATCAGGATACTTCATTTTGTAAATTCTTTGAGCAAGAAGGCAATTTTTTTGAGCCTCTCCTATTGTATAAATCATATCTATTAACTCATTCTTTGGAAAATTCATTTTACAATATAAGATGAATGCAAAAAAACCAAACTACACTACATAAAAACCAAAAGAAGCGATTGCAGTTATAAATTTGACACACAGAAAAATGTTCTTTTACATTGTTTTTGCCATAGCTACTATGATAATGAAGACTATTTCTGTAAAAAAGTATGGAAAATTATAAAAACTGAAATATCTGAAAAACTATTATAAATAGGTATAGGATATATTGAACAAAGCTTTTAGGTTTTTTATTACTCTATTAAATAACATGAAAATATACAGGGTGTACCATTTAAAAAAAAAGATATTTATTCATTTAAACTTGTTCAAATTTGAGCCGATGTGTTCAACACCCTGTAGCTTTTATTGCAAATATTAGGTAAAAATTATGTTAACTTGTCCTTGGCCTTGCTAAATTCCAAATTTGAATATATTTGTCACAAAATTGAAAACGTTATTTAGGATTGAATTGATGCTTGAAAATGTGACTTTTTTCTTTAAACTTAATTATCGCAAAAACTATAAAGTTTTGTTATAGTAAACCCTTAATAAAAAAGATTTAAAATTATAAGCTAAATCGAAAATACGATTCGTATATAGGGTGTTCTATTTAAAAAAATACAACTTTATGCTGTCCTAGTTTTTTGGCTCACCCTGTAGAGTCCTAAATATTTTTAAAATCTGCGTAAAAATAAACTGTATCAAACAATAAATATAGTTTCTTTGTAAATTTCACCGAAAAGGCACAAACTTACTTCATCCAATCGTTGACTCACCCTGTACAATTACGTACTAATTGAAATTAAAATCACTGAAATGGATGCACTTAGATTGATAAAAATGATCCCAAACATCCCTATATTAAACAGAGCGCATCTCTAATGTTCGATCGCATATTATCCGCACCAAACATTGTCTTGTTTCTTTTTCACAAAAATATTTATACTCAACAGAAAACCGATCAGAATCTTGTCATAAAGATCGGTATACATCCCTATAAGGGTTGTTAAATCCCCTAAGTACTTGGCAAATTTTCAAATAGCGTGCTGCTGGTTAATAACTATGGAGTAGATCGATAAAAAATTGCTTTTGCTTTAAAATAAAACGTTTTTGGGTAAATGGAACACTGATAAAGAGGTTTAATATCGGGGTACGGTATTCAACATGCAAAATTAAATTAACTTGAAGGATATTTACATATAAAAGAGACCTTATTTTTATGATTTTTGAGAAACTATGGTCTTTTTGTGTGAGCAAATTTAAAATAATTAAGCGATAAAATTTGTTGGTTTGTTTGTTCGTCGTTAACTCTGGAGGTAAGAATTATACAGGGTGATTCAAAAATCGATTACGAAACTTAAGGGGGTGATTCTACTTGACAAAATAAGGGTAGAGCTTCATATAATTTTTTTTCAAAATGTCATTCGTTTTCGAGTTACAAGCCGTCCAAGTTCAAGTTTTTATTTTTTGTTTTTTGAATTACTCGCTTACAGGAAAACCGATTTGACTAATATTTGAAAGATAGGCTAAGTCTTCTGCGCTTCATCATTTTGGTAACAATTCACATTGATTGTTTGCCGCTAGAGGGCACTTTACCTACATTGAAAATTGTTTTTTTTGTCATAATTTTTTAGTGTTGACAGCTACAGTAGTTTTTGGCATAATTTCTGAAAGACTGATGCCAGGCCTTTAAAAAAGGTGCTCTTTATTTACATCGCTAAACCCAACGGTTTAGACGTAAATCACCCTTAAAAATTAAGTGGTAAATTTACTTTTCTCATTTCATTACCACCAACTACCAGGTAAATAGCTATCAAAGTATACTAGAGCTGTCAGTTTAACATCAAATAAATTCGCTTTTTAAACTATTTAATTTATAATCTTAAAATAACTAATAATGGCTAATCAGTAAATATTCATATTATGGATTATTGCGATATACATTTAATTGATAAAAATTAATGAAACAGTACTAAACAAACTAAAAAAGATTCTCAAAATGTCCCCCATTTTCTTCAATACATTTCCTAACACTCTTCAAAAAATGTCGCCTAATTCGATGAAAAATTTCTGGTGTTTCTTTAATAATTTGGCACTTTTCGATTATCCTGAAGCGAAGATCCTCGACGTTGATTACTGGAATATCGTACACCAATTGTTTCAAATGACCCCAAAAGAAAAAATCCATAGGATTAAGGTCTGGTGACCTCGCTGCCCATGCCAATGGTCCACTTCGTCCTATCCATCGCTCAGGATACGTTGCATTCAAATACTGTCGGACACGTATACTAAAGTGGGGCGGAGCTCCGTCTTGGAGGATCCACATGTTGGCCCTTACTTCCAATGGCACATCTTCCAGATACAATGGGAGACGATTTTGGATAAAATCTAAGTATACGTCACCAGTTAATGGGCCATCAAAGAAATGAGGACCAATAAGGTAATCTCCTATTATCCCTGCCCACACATTTAGTGAAAATCTACGCTGATGTTTCGTTTCTACCACATTGTTTGGGTTCTCGTAAGCATATGTGTGGATGTTGTGTAGATTTGTTATGCCATCACGAGTGAAACCAGCTTCGTCAGTGAATAATATGACGCCAATTAATCGATTATCGTGTTCATACTTAGCTAGGATCTGATTGCACATTTCCAACCGTCTCGGCCGATCATCGTCATAAAGAGCCTGCACCTTTTTTGAATGAAACGGGTAGAGTTGTTCTTCTCTTAGTATCCTCCATGAACTAGCCTGACAGAGCCGCACTTCATTCCCAATTTTTCTAGTACTAATACCTGGATTATCTTCAATAATTTCAAGCACTCTTTCTTCTTGTTGCACGTTTCTAGCAGTTCTAGGTCTTCCCCTATTTCCATTATAACTTTTAAAGGAACCACATTCCGCAAGCCTCCTGTGCACACTGGAAAATGTTTGAGCATGAGGGATATTTCTTTCCGAATAACTCTCCATATAATATCTTCTTGCCAACTCTGCATTACCATTTGCTTTTCCATAACAAAAATGGATATCACAATATTCGATATTTGAATATTGGTGATTAGCCATTATTAGTTATTTTAAGATTATAAATTAAATAGTTTAAAAAGCGAATTTATTTGATGTTAAACTGACAGCTCTAGTATACTTTGATAGCTATTTACCTGGTAGCTGGTGGTAATGAAATGAGAAAAGTAAATTTACCACTTAATTTTTAAGGGTGATTTACGTCTAAACCGTTGGGTTTAGCGATGTAAATAAAGAGCACCTTTTTTAAAGGCCTGGCATCAGTCTTTCAGAAATTATGCCAAAAACTACTGTAGCTGTCAACACTAAAAAATTATGACAAAAAAACAATTTTCAATGTAGGTAAAGTGCCCTCTAGCGGCAAACAATCAATGTGAATTGTTACTAAAATGATGAAGCGCAGAAGACTTAGCCTATCTTTCAAATATTAGTCAAATCGGTTTTCCCGTAAGCGAGTAATTCAAAAAACAAAAAATAAAAACTTGAACTTGGACGGCTTGTAACTCGAAAACGAATGACATTTTGAAAAAAAATTATATGAAGCTCTACCCTTATTTTGTCAAGTAGAATCACCCCCTTAAGTTTCGTGATCGATTTTTGAATCACCCTGTATATTTATCACAAAAAAAAAGGAATGATCGGCCCTAAAACCCCAAAATATATCTTAATAATATTACACGTGGTTAATTTGAGGTCTAAATGAGACCTAGAATAACATAAGGATTAATTTTAAATTATACTTTAGTTTCACTAGGTAGAAATAAATTTTGAGCTGAGATCTTTTAATAAATAAAAAAACTATGTAGAATCGTTTTAACAGTAATTATTTTAATGTTCCTTACCCGATCTTCTGGGGTCAGAGCAGGGGCGGATCCAGCGTCTCGCCTTGGGGGGGGGGGTGATATCACAAAAGTACAGTATGGCAAGCGAAAGCAAGTTGTCCCCCGGGGGGGGGGGACACCAGGAACATTCCCATTTCTAGTGTAAAAGGCAGGGATGGGGCTATTTTTTTGAATTTGAAGCTCTTGGAGAGGGAAGGGGGCGATCACAAGAAAAAACAAGTGGGAAGATGCGATCAGCATACACATTCCTCGTATAAGAGGCAGAATCGGGTCTATTTTCCTGAGTTCAAAGCTCCTGGGGGGGGGGGGGTGTTATCGCAAAAAAAAAACAAGTTGTCAAGGGGGAGGGTTGCCAGCAGCATACACATTCCTAATATAAAAGGCAGAATCGGTTCTATGTTCCTGAACTCAAAGCCCTTGCATTGCATACGCATTCCTATACTCTATTCAAGAACTAGAGAGAGTAATAAAACTGTTACCGAAACCTCCAACGTACCTGCTTTAGTGCCCCCGGTAACTGAGAACGGCCGTAAATCTAATTATATTTAAATATTTTAAGCTTTTATAAATTTACTGCAACAATAAAATTTCTAATAATTCAATTTAATTTCTGTCAGTGAGCAAAGTACACCTTACAGTGTATCCTTAGTGATTTATTTTGTTTGTGCTTGTTTTTATATATTATTTGAGATTAGTGAGATACCCAAAAGATGGAGGGCATTTTTTCCTCAACGAAAAACTTATTACGATGAATGTTTATGATGCCTTAAGATATTAATATCTAGATAATAATGTTAAAAGCTCTGTTGAGATGTGTTCCAATATAACAGGAGTTCGAAAATCTATCATGTACCGAACACTGACGGAGAAAAAAACGACTGGAATTGTTAGTTATTCCAAGCTATATTCGATCACAGGCAGACGAAAAACCTCGTTGGAAGAAGAGATGTAAACTGTAATAAAAGGAGTGGTACATACATTTTATTATGAGAAGCAGATCTCAACCGTCGACAAAATTCTAACTAAAATCAATGAAGATCGAGATTTGCCTGAAATTAAAAGAACTGAGCTCTGGAAATTGCTCGGAGAACTTAATTTTTGTTGGGAAAAACCAGATAGGAAATCTGTTCTTATAGATCGTCCGGAAAATGTCCGTAGGTGAAGGAAATCTCTCTCTCAAATAAAAGGTAGATTTGCTGGAAATAACACAACTTACAAAATTAATAATTGAACTGGACTTTAGAAAGATTTTTTTGAATAAAGTTACTGCAGATAATTGCGAAAAATCCATATAATAAAAGAATAAAAGAAGATGTGGAAACTCGATCTCATGATCGGTGAGAGAGGAATCAATTATAATTAATTTGAGTGAAGATAGCTTCACTGACTTTGATGACGAATAAGGTACGTAATGTTTACCAGCGTTAACACAATTTATTATTTAAATTTTCTGTAACATATAAAAATTAATGACATTTGAATCCCTTTTTAGTATTTAATTGTAATTCTGCAGATGGTTTAAGAAATAAATAAACTGGAACGTCAAATATTCCAAAAATGTTTTTAATTAATAATAAAATGACCGATAGCCCCAAAAAATTTTTAATATTATATTGACGAATTTATTTTTTTTTTATATATATGTTTAACTTCTTGTATTTCTGATAATGGGTATTTTGTAAGTATTTAAATTATAACTTAGAATTTTTTGAGAGAAAAAGGCTACGTTTTAGTCTGAATGTGCCTAAAACAGTTTCTATGCCAAAATTAAAAATAATAAAACTACAGTTGTGATTTGTGTTAAATAAGTCAAAATTATCTATATTTTCTAATATATGTGAATTATTAAAAAATCATAAGAAATAAAATAATATTATAAAAACTTTTTATTTTAAGTTTATTACTGAAATAATACTCTATGCCATAAATATTTAGTGATAAAATAGACCTCCTTTTGACGCCTTCCGATGCCTATGATAAGGATTAAAATCCTTTTTAACACTTCACACATCCAAATATCTATTGCTATCTAACCCAAAAAGTCCATTATTTTAGACCAGTATTTTTGATTATAAAATTTCTAACCCATTCCTATGAAAAATATATGTGTCTAACAGATTTTGCCAAAGACACCGGACTAAAGAACACAGGTAGTTTGCGAAGAAAAAAAGGTAAAAAAATGAAAAACTCTCCCTAGTTCTTGAATAAACTATAGTATAAGAGGCAAAATCGGGTCTATTTTCCTGAACTCCAAGCTCTTGGGAGGGGGGGCGATCGCTCCCACCGCCCCCCCCCCTTGGATCCGCGCCTGGGTCAGACTGATTCCTTCGTTGACCCATGCAGACTGCCCAAAATCCCTTCCTCCAGGTTTATCCCGATAAAAAAAAAACATAACTGCCAACCTGGCAAAAGTTACGGTACTCCAAAACTCAACAAAATTACCGGGATAATCTTCGACTCTCCATCTCAGAATCTCAAAAACTGGGCAACTATAAATTGAAATGGAAGTTTGCAGCTACTTCGGCCGAATCAAACCAGGAAAAAGTGAAAAATCAAGGCAAAACGGCCTCCATTATAAACATAGCCCTGCTTGCGCACTAATCGACTTCCGTTAGGCACGTTCAATTACCACATGTGAAAGAAATGAATTAACTATGAAAATTAAATTGAGCTCATCTGACAAATTGAGGCTGTCAGGAATGTCTCTTTTACTCTTGTCTCCACACAATCTAAACCTTCGAAGCTCTTGCCAAACATTAAGAGAGTTTTGTAGCTTTGTTTAAAAAAAATTTTTTTTCCATTTTAATTCTGACGGTTGTGTTATTTCGAATGCACTTAAATAAACCGATATTTTTCCTTTTTCCTGATAGAGAATTGAAAAATATGACGGGATTTTCAGTATACTATATAGTTCCGCTCCCCGATTCAATAGGCATGTCTTTATAAACACAAATGTTGTACAGGGTGAGTCAACGATTGGATGAAGAAAGTTTGTGCCTTTTCGGTGAAATTTACAAAGAAACTATATTTATTGTTTGATACAGTTTATTTTTATGCAGATTTTAAAAATATTTAGGACTCTACAGGGTGAGCCAAAAAACTAGGACAGCATAAAGTTGTATTTTTTTAAATAGAACACCCTATATACGAATCGTATTTTCGATTTAGCTTATAATTTTAAATCATTTTTATAAGGGTTTACTATAACAAAACTTTATAGTTTCTAAGATAATTAAGTTTAAAGAAAAAAAGTCACATTTTCAAGCATCAATTCAATCCTAAATAACGTTTTCAATTTTGTGACAAATATATTCAAATTTGGAATTTAGCAAGGCCAAGGACAAGTTAACATAATTTTTACCTAATATTTGCAATAAAAGCTACAGGGTGTTGAACACATCGGCTCAAATTTGAACAAGTTTAAATGAATAAATATCTTTTTTTTTTAAATGGTACACCCTGTATATTTTCATATTATTTAATAGAGTAATAAAAACCCTAAAAGTTTTGTTCAATATATCCTATACCTATTTATAATAGTTTTTGAAATATTTCAGTTTTTCTTATTTTCCATACTTAATTACAGAAATAGTCTTCATTATCATAGTAGCCATGTAAAATAATAAAAAGAAACTACAGAAACTAACAGAATGTGGTTAAATATGATGAAATACATTATTCGTTATATTACAACGGCAATAGTTTAATTAAACATAATGTGAAAAAATTAACACAACAATAACGACAAGGCAAATACATATTTACTTTTATACTAAATTGAAACAAAAAAATTATCTATTAAATACTGAGATTAATTATTTCTTTTTAATAAGTGTTCGAATAAACGACCCTCTTGTGCAATGCACAAATTTAGTCTTTTTTGAAGATTTTCTCGGACCCTGGACAAAATTAGTGGCGTTATTGTTCTACAGGTATCCCTAATCCTGTTTCGCATATCTTCCACTGTTGTTGGTGGATTAACATACACCTTATTTTTAATATAACCCCATAGGAATAAATCTAATGGAGTGATGTCGCAAGACCTTGGTGACCACTCAATGAAACCCCCACGTCCAATCCATTTTTGCGGATATCGTTGGTCCAAAAACGCACGAACTTCACGATGGTAATGCGGAGGCGCACCATCGTGCTGGAACCACATACTGTCGAGCTCATCCCTATCGAGACCTTGATGCAGTTGGGGTAGTTCTTCTTGTAGAAAGTTCAGGTAACTATGGCCATTTAGTGATTCATTAAAAAAGTGGGGTCCAATAATTCGATTATGATGAATACCACACCAAACATTTAATGACCAGTGGTTTTGAAGTTGCACCTCTCTAATCCAAAATGGGTTTTCTGTGGCATAATAATGCATGTTGCGTCTATTTACGGCACCGTTACTTCTAAAAGTAGCTTCATCACTAAACATTACCTTGCATAATAAATTTGGATTTAATTGAATCTCCGCATTTATTGTACGACAAAAGTTTACACGACTTTCAAAATCCTGTCCATGCAATTCTTGGTGTAATTCCATGTGAT
Source organism: Diaprepes abbreviatus (assembly GCA_034092305.1). Classification (NCBI taxonomy): domain Eukaryota; kingdom Metazoa; phylum Arthropoda; class Insecta; order Coleoptera; family Curculionidae; genus Diaprepes; species Diaprepes abbreviatus. The sequence goes on from JASJET010000390.1 coordinate 1,402,530, forward strand.
ATGGATGATACCTATATTTCTTGGTAGTACGATTAGTGGTGGATTGTGATGTTTCACATAATGCTGCTAACTGACGGCTACCAATATAAGGATTTTCCTGAACATTTAACAATACTTGTAGTTCTTTTTCTTCATTAGTTACTGGTTTGTTGACCACTTTACCTTTTGGATAATCAACAGTACCAGAAGAATCAAAACTTTGCATTAAGTTTTGAAAAGTATGGGTATTAGGCTGGCGTCGATCAGGATACTTCATTTTGTAAATTCTTTGAGCAAGAAGGCAATTTTTTTGAGCCTCTCCTATTGTATAAATCATATCTATTAACTCATTCTTTGGAAAATTCATTTTACAATATAAGATGAATGCAAAAAAAACCAAACTACACTACATAAAAACCAAAAGAAGCGATTGCGGTTATAAATTTGACACACAGAAAAATGTTCTTTTACATTGTTTTTGCCATGGCTACTATGATAATGAAGACTATTTCTGTAAAAAAGTATGGAAAATAAGAAAAACTGAAATATCTCAAAAACTATTATAAATAGGTATAGGACATATTGGACAAAACTTTTAGGATTTTTATTACTCTATTAAATAACATGAAAATATACAGGGTGTACCATTTAAAGAAAAAGATATTTATTCATTTAAACTTGTTCAAATTTGAGCCGATGTGTTCAACACCCTGTAGCTTTTATTGCAAATATTAGGTAAAAATTATGTTAACTTGTCTTTGGCCTTGCTTAATTCCAAATTTGAATATATTTGTCACAAAATTGAAAACGTTATTTAGGATTGAATTGATGCTTGAAAATGTGACTTTTTTTCTTTAAACTTAATTATCTCAGAAACTATAAAGTTTTATTATAGTAAACTCTTATTAAAAAAGATTTAAAATTATAAGCTAAATCGAAAATACGATTCGTATATAGGGTATTCTATTTAAAAAAATACAACTTTATGCTGTCCTAGTTTTTTGGCTCATCCTGTAGGGTCCTAAATATTTTTAAAATTTGCGTAAAAATAAACTGTATCAAACAATAAATATAGTTTCTTTGTAAATTTCACCGAAAAGGCACAAACTTACTTCATCCAATCGTTGACTCACCCTGTATTGACTAATTATTTGTGATTTAGTTCAGATGACTATTACTGATGACGTATAGATGTCCTCTCGTTGAACCAACTGTAAGCAAATTTTGAACTTAGATCCAGAATTTTTTCCTTTTAACATTAAATAGACCAGAACTTGACAGGTGTGTTATTAATACCAGGTAATTTGACTTACCAGTATGAGGGATGACTTGGAATTCTTACTACAATTTAAAGATCAATAAACAAGGACATCAAATACAAAACAAAACATTACTGTGTTTATTTTTCCTCTATTTTTAACATATAAATCACCATATTTCCAACACCCCCGTCACTGACAAACTGAAATCGGACAGTTGAGTCCACGATTCCCTCGAAATCCCCACTAAAGCTAGAAAACAGTTCTTAATGCTATTGTGATGGTAATCAGGGACGTCATAGGGTTTTGTCCGTGTGAAAATGGCCGCCATCTTATCAGATAGATGTCGTTTAGACTGTTAAGTCCTGTGTTACAAATAGTCGGGGTTAGTTAACCCCCTGACCGTAATTTCGGAAAATGAACGGCGTTTCGGATGGGTGTATTTATCTCTTGCGGTGTTAAAAGGTAGAGAAAAGGTCATTGATAATCTTGATATAAAGGACATCACCATCATAATGGCCTAATCTGTTATGGGACATTTGAAATTCATAAAATTTTTAGTGTCTTTTAATACCAGGTCGAATAGGAAAATATTCATTTTTCCCGGGTATCTTTTTTGCTTGTATACTTGAAACTTACAGCAGCTAAAAAATATAAATATAAAAAACAACTAGATATCATAAACTTATAATTTATCATCATTTGCATTTTCATTGAAAAATTTAAATAAAAATCAAATTTCCACCTTTTTCAATCCCCAATCTATTTCCTAAATCAAAATATACAGGGTGAGTCAACGATTGGATGAAGTAGGTTTGTGCCTTTTCGGTGAAATTAACAAAGAAACTATATTTATTTTTTGATACAGTTTATTTTTACGCAGATTTTAAAAATATTTAGGACTCTACAGGGTGAGCCAAAAAACTAGGACAGCATAAAGTTGTATTTTTTTAAATAGAACACCCTATATACGAATCATATTTTCGATTTAGCTTATAATTTTAAATCTTTTTTATTAAGGGTTTACTATAACAAAACTTTATAGTTTCTGAGATAATTAAGTTTAAAGAAAAAAAGTTACATTTTCAAGCATCAATTGAATCCTAAATAACGTTTTCAATTTTGTGACAAATATATTCAAATTTGGAATTTAGCAAGGCCAAGGACAAGTTAACATAATTTTTGCCTAATATTTGCAATAAAAGCTACAGGGTGTTGAACACATCGGCTCAAATTTGAACAAGTTTAAATGAATAAATATCTTTTTTTTTAAATAGTACACCCTGTATATTTTCATGTTTTTTAATAGAGTAATAAAAACCGTAAAAGTTTTGTTCAATATATCCTATACCTATTTATAATAGTTTTTGAGATATTTCAGTTTTTCTTATTTTCCATACTTTTTTACAGAAATAGTCTTCATTATCATAGTAGCCATGGCAAAAACAATGTAAAAGAACATTTTTCTGTGTGTCAAATTTATAACCGCAAGTTGATTATCCAAAACGTAAAGTGGTCAACAAACCAGTAACTAATGAAGAAAAAGAACTACAAGTATTGTTAAATGTTCAGGAAAATCCTTATATTGATAGCCGTCAGTTAGCAGCATTATGTGAAACATCACAATCCACCGCTAATCGTACTACCAAGAAATATAGGTATCATCCATATCACATGGAATTACACCAAGAATTGCATGGACAGGATTTTGAAAGTCGTGTAAACTTTTGTCGTATAATAAATGCGGAGATTCAATTAAATCCAAATTTATTATGTAAGGTAATGTTTAGTGGTGAAGCTACTTTTAGAAGTAACGGTGCCGTAAATAGACGCAACATGCATTATTAGGCCACAGAAAACCCATTTTGGATTAGAGAGGTGCAACATCAAAACAACTGGTCATTAAATGTTTGGTCTGGTATTCATCATAATCGAATTATTGGACCCCACTTTTTTAATGAACCACTAAATGGCCATAGTTACCTGAACTTTCTACAAGAAGAACTACCCCAACTGCTTCAAGGTCTCGATAGGGATGAGCTCGACAGTATGTGGTTCCAGCACGATGGTGCGCCTTCGCATTACCATCGTGAAGTTCGTGCGTTTTTGGACCAACGATATCCGCAAAAATGGATTGGACGTGGGGGTTTAATTGAGTGGCCACCAAGGTCTTGCGACATCACCCCATTAGATTTCTTCCTATGGGGTTATATTAAAAATAAGGTGTATGTTAATCCACCAACAACAGTGGAAGATATGCGAAATAGGATTAGGGATACCTGTAGAACAATAAAGCCACTAATTTTGTCCAGGATCCGAGAAAATCTGCAAAAAAGACTAAATTTGTGCATTGCACAAGAGGGTCGTTTATTCGAACACTTATTAAAAAGAAATAATTAATCTCAGTATTTAATAGGTAATTTTTTTGTTTCAATTTAGTATAAAAGTAAATATGTATTTGCCTTGTCGTTATTGTTGTGTTAATTCTTTCACATTATGTTTAATTAAACTATTGCCGTTGTAATGTAACGAATAATGTATTTCATCATATTTAACCACATTCTGTTTGTTTTTGTAGTTTCTTTTTATTATTTTACATGGCTACTATGATAATGAAGACTATTTCTGTAAAAAAGTATGGAAAATAAGAAAAACTGAAATATCTCAAAAACTATTATAAATAGGTATAGGATATATCGAACAAAACTTTTAGGGTTTTTATTACTCTATTAAATAACATGAAAATATACAGGGTGTACCATTTAAAAAAAAAGATATTTATTCATTTAAACTTGTTCAAATTTGAGCCGATGTGTTCAACACCCTATAGCTTTTATTGCAAATATTAGGTAAAAATTATGTTAACTTGTCCTTGGCCTTGCTAAATTCCAAATTTGAATATATTTGTCACAAAATTGAAAACGTTATTTAGGATTGAATTGATGCTTGAAAATGTGACTTTTTTTCTTGAAACTTAATTATCTCAGAAACTATAAAGTTTTGTTATAGTAAACCCTTAATAAAAAAGATTTAAAATTATAAGCTAAATCGAAAATACGATTCGTATATAGGGTGTTCTATTTAAAAAAATACAACTTTATGCTGTCCTAGTTTTTTGGCTCACCCTGTAGAGCCCTAAATATTTTTAAAATCTGCGTAAAAATAAACTGTATCAAACAATAAATATAGTTTCTTTGTTAATTTCACCGAAAAGGCACAAACCTACTTCATCCAATCGTTGACTCACCCTGTACAAGACTAAATGAACTAAATACACATTCTTCCTATGCTGAAGAAACAACTGCACAGAATAACTACTTTATTACTGGTAACTCTTTTGCAATTTCAAGTTCATGGTTTTGGCATGCCCACCAATTAATCTCATTTATGTATTTTGTTACTTTCTCCGAAAACACTATATCCTTAAAAGAACTGGAGCTTGCGTTCCATTTTATTGCTAGTGGTAGGAATCGCGCAAAATCACAATATTAGAAACTTCTTAATATATGTTCAAATCCTTTTATTTCTTGCTTTTCTCACCGATTTTGAGTATTTTGTCCCACTGAGAGACATACATAAACAGTCAGCAACGATATTCCAAAACGCCAAAAATAAAGATAAAATTTCTAGACGAACTACACTAATCGACGTTGCTGTACCTAACGACAACAACCTAAGGCCAAAATACAACGAGAAAATCGCCAAATACAGAGATCTGGAGGTGCAAATCCGAAGACAATGGGCAATGAACAGCGTCCAAATGATTCCCATAATACTATCAACAACTGGAGTGATACCAAAAAACCTCCTGCAGAACATCAAGGGACTGGGCCTTAGTGAGCATCTGTATAAACCATTGTAGAAAGCAACTCTCCTTGCAACCGCGCGGACCTTCTGAAAGTTTGTAGGAAGTACAGAAGATCACCTAGGACCCGATAACATGAAACGGATCCCCATATATCTTTGTGTACCAGGTATATATAGGGAAGCTAAAGAGATATGGACTCAAGAACAATGCGATGAAGCAGAAAGACTTCATAAGCTGCACGATTCGTTTAATTTCCATAGAAAGGTGAAAGAAATAACTGGTATAAAGAGGAAAACAGCTCTACCATCCATGAGAAATAGACAAGGAAGGCCGATATTGGATACGGAAGAACTGAAGTCGACCTGGTTGAATTACGCGGAGACCCTATTTAATGACCAGCGTACAAATAATTATAGGAACAACACGGAACATATGAGTGGTCCAAAAATCCTTGAGTGTGAAGTCAGACACGCAGTAAATAAAATGAAATGCGGTAAAGTTCCAGGTCATGATCAAGTTTATGCAGAAGTTTTAAAGCTAGTTGATATTAAACAGCTTACATATCTCTTTAATATAATATATGACTCTGGGCAAATTCCATTGGATTGGCTAAAGTCAACCTTTGTCGCAATATCAAAGAAATCAACTCCCAAACTTTGTGAAGACTACAGACTTATCAGTTTGATGAGTCACGCGCTTAAAGCATTCCTAAGGGTCATTCATTCAAGGATATACAAAAAATGCGAGGATATGAGTGGCAATACACAGTTCGGATTCATCAAGGGACTTGGCACTAGAGAAGCACTATTTTCTTTAAAATTACTTGTACAAAAGTGCTATGACCAAAGACAGGATGTTTTCATCTGTTTTATTGATTACCAAAAAGCCTTTGACAATGTTAGACATGGGCCACTTTTGGAGAGATTGCATGAAATTGGTATTGACGATAAAGATATAAGAATAATAAAAGAACTGTATTGGAACCAATCAGCAGAAGTCCGCATTAATACCGATCTGTTAACGGACACTTTTGGCATATTGAAGGGAGTCCGACAGGGGTGTATTTTGTCCCCTATTTTATTCAATATTTATGTTGAGAAAATCTTTCAACTAGCTTTGGAGGAAGAGACACGAGGTATCAAAATTAACGGCATACCAATGAATAATATTCGTTACGCAGACGATACCACAATACTTGCCAATAACATCGAAGACCTTCAGGCAATATTGAATAAAATTAACGAATCCGGTGAACAGTTTGGGCTACGAATTAATATTGCCAAGACAAAAATGATGGTGATTAGTAGGCATCAACGCAATACTCCCCTCAGTATCAACGGGAACATAATTGAACGCGTCGCAAAGTTCACATATCTCGGAGCTACCTTGAATGAAAAGTGGGACTGTGATGAAGAAGTGAAAGGACGAATAGGCCGAGCAAAAACAGCATTTTTTAAAATCAAGAATTTTCTTCTTTGCAGGCATTTACCACTAAATACCAGAATATGTGTTTTGAAATGTTATGTATGGCCTATGGTATTGTATGGCGTTGAAACATGGTCACTTAAAGTTAGAACACTGAATAGGGTCGAAGCCTTCGAACTATGGACACTTCGTCGACTGCTACGTATTCCCTGGACTGCTCATCTCACAAATGAAGAAGTTTTAAGAAGGAGTGGCGTAGAAAGACAACTGCTGGACACGGTAAAGCAGCGTAAAGTGTCTTACTTGGGACATATGTTGAGAGGATCCAGATACTCCATACCAAAGTTGATTTTGCAAGGAAAAATAGAGGGAAAGCGCGGACCAGGAAGAAAACAACATTCTTGGCTACGAAATATAAGAGACTGGTGTGGAATATCGGACGCCGCAACTATATTTAGACAGGCCGAAGAGGGTGTCCTGGTCGTCTTATAACTTTAGAAGAGGAATGGACATTTGATCGCCGACGTGCGGCTTTGCGCATAGCACCAGAAGAAGAAGAAGAAGTACCAGGTATGAGTTAATAATCCCTGGAGGGAGTGCGAAGCCATTTGGCTTGTAAATCTGACAAAAATAATAATATTGAGTGAATTGTTAACGTGTATATTTATCCTAAATAATAAAATACATTTTCTAAATATAATTAAATCCTCTTTTTTGTGGAAATTTCAAAAAAAAAAAGATTCAGATTTTTTTAAATCAAATCAATGATTTTTGATTTAAAAAAAAAATCAAAATCAACCCAATCTTGACTGACATGAAACCCTGTGTAAATACTACGGTTCACAATCTCAAAATCTTTCTTCTATATACCCTGATTATGAATGACATTTTTGGATGTCATAAGAAGAGGCTGCCCAGGCTCACAGCAAACGGAAACCAGCCGTCCTCACTTAGACCAATGCCTAGCGTCCTAGGAAAAAAAGATCCTCTATTAATTCCCAAGAAGTCTAAAAAGAAGATATTTTCGAAGTTAATCTTTTAAAGCTTTTTCTAATAAAAGAAGTTGTTAAATGCGAAAATAATTAAGTTTATTGACATTTAATTACCTACGTTTCAAACTATTTCGCAATAGATTTCTTTTTTTACGACATTTTTACGAGGTTATTCCCCCAGAACAATCAATTTCGATACGCTGCTGTTTTAAGCCTTCTAAAACCCTAAAATATTGACCTATATTTCCAAAAGTAAGCAGTGTGTGTTCAGTGTAGTATTGTAAACTCAGCAATATCGAGAATTTTAAGCAAAGTCATGCATTTACAGTTTGACCTACCAAAGGTATATTTTACAGGAATTTCAAACCTTCAATATGCAATAAACTAGCAGGTTTTATGGCTTTTCCTTTGTCAAAAAGACAGAGTATATAAAAATATTTATTTGCTCGGGGAATTTTAAAGGCTCTATCTTCACTGGAAACATCGCAATAATTTATTGTGTTGCATGTTTGAGTTTATTTCTTATATTGTTTCTATATATGTAGCTCGGTTTTGTGAATTGTTTATATGGATTATTGTCACGAATGATGATGAAGCTCTTTGCAATTTAGGATGGAAATTAACCTTAAAATATTTAAGTTTAATTTAGTAAATCACTACATAGTATAAAACAAAGTCGCTTTCTCTGTCCCTATGTCCCTTTGTATGCTTAAATCTTTAAAACTACGCACCGGATTTTGATGCGGTTTTTTTCAATAGATAGAGTGATTCAAGAGGAAGGTTTATATGTATAATAACATCCATTAAATAGTGGAAAAATACTGTTATTTTTGAGGTTTCTAATGTGATGTCGTTAATTATCATATTTTTTTCCGCTTACATTGCAAACGCAGGCTGAATCCTACGAGATTTATCAAAATAATGTACTAATTATTTGTACACATTGAAAAGGTCTACAGAAAATTCCCGATGGTATATGTCTATCTCTCATGGATATCCCACAATAACATTTTTTTGTCATTTACTTTTTACTACAAATAATGGCAAATTTTGAAGCGATTTTAACCAATACAGCATTAATCCTTATCCAATTAAATAGCTTAAATACATTGTTGATTTAATATAGATCTATATGGTCCTTTACAGCACAAGATTTAAATGAATATTTTCGAAGATATTACAGATTTAAAATTGCGGGAAGTAGCGCTTGCGGCGGTACTGGCCGACCGGGGCGGCGGCAGCGTGCCTATAAATAGCGCGTCGGAGGCCGATGTAATAATTGTTGTAAAAATAAAATAAATAGTCACAGTTTTTCTGTAGTGTATTTAGTATCAGCATTGCACCCGTGCGAAGCCGGGGCGGGTCGCTAGTTTATTATAAGATTTAACTTTTTTGTTTCGTAGACCTCGAGCCAATTTTTTTTCTGTAATCTCCTTATTATTGAATTTTACCAAAATTATCACCATCTGCGTAGCTACTTAAAAGTAACCTCCCGATTTAAATTGATTGTTTAATTTTAACGCATCCCTATTGAATACATTCAATTTAAAAACCACTTATATTTCTTTACACTGAGTAAATAAAAACAAGCAAACAGTTCAAAATCTGTTAGTTTAAAAAATTGAAGAATTAAGCATGTTTTAATTTAAAACAAACATTTCAAGTTCTATAATTATCATATTAACATTTGTTTCATAATTGTTAGTAATATAACAAATATTGTATTTTTTTACGTTAGGGGAAGGTGGGGCAGATTGATACTAAAAAATTTAAAGTCATATTTTATTTATTAAAAAGCATTAAATAATATTTCTATTAAGTTTAGTGTGTAGCTAAATTCGTCAATATTGTTATATGAATCCAAATAACCGCTTAAATTGAACGATGAAAAAAAATATGGTTTTAAGTAAAAGATGAAATTTGTATCAATCTACTCCGCTTACAGGGCACTATGATGCATCGCTTGGGGCACTTTGATGCTAAGTAATAATTGTATGGGATTGTTGATATTTTAAAAGCATTATATAGCAAAAAGTGGTTTATTTATTTAAAGATCATAATCAGTCTTACACATCTTAACAATCAGTCTAATTTCTTAACCCAGTTAATGATTTCAAGCATAACTATAATCTTTTATAGAAAAATATTTTCAGGAGATATTTTGTATGTATTATTCTTAGTGCAACAATCTTCTTATCCCAAAAAAAAACGTAACAAAAATTAACAATCGTTAAAACAACTATTTAGTTAATAAACAATCATAGACAATCAAAATAGAAAAACAATGGATCTTAAAAAAATAAACATAAAAATGAAAACGCTTCTATTGCACGTTCTATGCACTTAAATCAACCGAAAAAATATAATGAGGTGAAGTTCGTGATGTGCCTTTGGAATAGTTAGGTTTAGGTAAGTGCAAAACTACATCTCTAAAATCAACACTTGCTTGGTCTTCTACGTTTGGAAAAACAAAAACGTAAGACCCTGGCTTTTTCCTTAGGTATGACACATGATAGTCAGTCAAACTGTATTTGAAAATTACTTTGGCCACGTAATACACTACAGATTTTTTCTTTTCAAATTCGACAAGCAAGAAAACCTCAATATTTATATTTTCAGAATTAGAGGGGTCTAATTTTTCTCCACTTTCTGCATCTAATGGCCAATCTAGATCTTAATCGCTATCATCACTCAATTTCAATGACTCATTCTGGCTGGAATCAAAGTCAGGTGGTGATTGTAAACAGACTCTTTTCTGCTTAGATTTTTTAGTTTCTGTTAGACCCAATAAGTTCTTCGCTATTTTCAACATCTTTGCTTTCTCTCTCATCAGTTTAACTTATCGATTCTTGTCTTTTTGGTCTTCTAACATTTGTAATCTATCCTTTTCTGGTGTATCAGTGTAAACTCTGAATTTCCCTTTTTCTCTTCCCTTTTTAGATGATTTTTGATTCACATTTCTTTTTGGATAGGGTCTTACTGCTATTGGTGACAATATAGTGGTAGAGCATGATGCAAAAACTTTTAGAGATGGGATAACAATTGGGATTCAACAATGTCGGTCTGTTCACCTAGAGGGTCGGCTTCATCACCTCGCATTTCGTCTCTTCCTCTTTTTTCAATAACTTCATTTTGACTTGTATCCATGAAATCAACTTCTTGTCTCTCTTAATCCTGTCTAATTTCCTCGTGTGCATTTTGAAATTGAGAATCTACATTTGGAGGTTGAAAGTCCTCTTCAAAAATTTCAATAGGCGCGAAATCATCATCTCCAAATGCAAGTCGGTTCAATGGCCAAATCCCGGGCTTTGAAAAGCCCCTTGTGATGTTCTTTGGTGTAAAAAATTCCAGGAAAGCTGTCTTCGTTAAATCTGCTATGTTGTAAATGGACAAAGTTTTTCCTACGTTTCGAATGTATCAATCATTAAAAAGTATTTTCAGTTTGCTTTTAAAAGAGCCAAAAATGCTGACATCCATGTAGCTTGTGGGACGTATGAGGAGGCAGAGACAGATAGATAATCCCATTATCACGACAGTAGTTGACTGTTTCGATGGGAATATGTGACTTGTGATTGCTATAAATAATTAAAATGGGGTTGTCCTTAGAGCATGAAGTGTGCTGTTGAATGTGCTTTAGAACTTGAATGTGCAATTCTGCCGTCATCCAGCCTAGATTTCCTTCTAAAGCACCATTTAAGAATGGGTCTTTGAAGTGAACACGTGGGAAGATATAAACAGGGGGAAGTGCAGCGCCAATAGCAGTTACTATTCCACAAAACGTAACTAGTTCTCCTCTCTCTTCGGAAACGAATTGTCCTACTTGCCTCTGTTTGGGTGTAGATAAAACAGTGGAAACTCCGGTTTCATCTAGATTAATTATTCGGTTGGGTGTAAAATTATACTTTAAGAGAACACGTTCATAGTTGTCAAAAAATTCAGTTACAGCGGTCTTATTAAATGAGAAACTCCTTGCGATGCTGGTATTTTCGGGTTGTCTTAAAGCAAGCTCCTAGTTCCTGTTTCTGAATCCTCAAGCCCAATCTTTTCCAGCACATTTGTTTTCCTTCCATGATTTTGGATATTTGCATCCAGAATATTCTGCAAATTCATAGACCAAAGTCAAGAGATTCTTCAATGTTAGTCCATAGTGCATTTCGCTACAATTTAGTAAATCACTACATAGTATAAAACAAAGTCGCTTTCTCTGTCCCTATGTCCCTTTGTATGCTTAAATCTTTAAAACTACGCACCGGATTTTGATGCGGTTTTTTTCAATAGATAGAGTGATTCAAGAGGAAGGTTTATATGTATAATAACATCCATTAAATAGTGGAGAAATACTGTTATTTTTGAGGTTTCTAATGTGATGTCGTTAATTATCATATTTTTTTCCGCTTACATTGCAAACGCAGGCTGAACCCTACGATATTTATCAAAATAATGTACTAATTATTTGTACACATTGAAAAGGTCTACAGAAAACACCGCGATGGTATATGTCTATCTCTCATGGATATCCCACAATAACATTTTTTTGTCATTTACTTTTTACGACAAATAATGGCAAATTTTGAAGCGATTTTAACCAATACAGCATTAATCCTTATCCAATTAAATAGCTTAAATACATTGTTGATTTAATATAGATCTATATGGTCCTTTACAGCACAAGATTTAAATGAATATTTTCGAAGATTTTACAGATTTAAAATTGCGGGAAGTAGCGCTTGCGGCGGTACTGGCCGACCGGGGCGGCGGCAGCGTGCCTATAAATAGCGCGTCGGAGGCCGATATAATAATTGTTGTAAAAATAAAATAAATAGTCACAGTTTTTCTGTAGTGTATTTAGTATCAGCATTGCACCCGTGCGAAGCCGGGGCGGGTCGCTAGTATTCTATAAGCATCTTCTCCTGTTGTGTTGAGAATACTTGGGCAACAGTGTGCTTTGAGCTATATTCATTAGAAGGCGATGAAGGTGCATTATTTTTAACCGATTTTCGAAATTTCTCAATGCGATGTTGCAAAGTTGCAGCTTGAATATTATACTTGTCAGCTGCCTGTCGTATAGAAGATGTCTTCAATACAACTTCGGATAAGGCAGCTTTAACGTCCCCTTCATTAATTTTCCATCTTTCAGTCATATTTTCGCACCATTTTCTGAAAATAATATTCGCAAGATTAATTAACATAAACAAATTTTTATATTGAGGTATGCACAGGCTATAGTGTGGCACATTGATACGTATCAAAGTACCCCGAGGCTTACCATATCAATGTTCCCCAACAGACATTTTTTTAAAACGAAAAAATTACAAAAATAGAAATAGTTTGTATGAAAAAACACTTAAATACTCTATTATTGGATGTACTAACTCACTTTTGGTATATTGAGATCACTGTATGATGACACAGAAACTCGCTGAAATACGTTTACATATCACATATTTTTTTACTCGGCCGCACTCAAAACACACATGCTCTTGTCGAACGCCACCGGCTAACTGAATCTCAGCAGCACAGTCGCAACTGTCATGCTTAGACAAGCTTTAGTGATGTTGCCGTTCGATAACTTCAAATCGATAAGGAGTTATAGGTCGTCCATCAATGTGCCCCTAGTATCAAAGTGCCCCACCTCTCCCTACTAAAAAATTTTACAATGTCATATATCTACAACTCTCTCTCTCTCTCTTTCTAGCATTACAATCCGGGGTGGGTCTTTGCTGACTTCACAATCTGCCTCCACTTGCTGCGATCCATCATCAGTTCCTCCGCACGTTCGACGTTTAGGGTTTGTAAGTCTGCCGCAACGTTATCTCTCCACCTCATCCTTGATCTTCCTAGCGGCGGCTTTCCTTCTTAATTTTTCTGCTTTTATTATTTTCACTATATCTGGCTGGTTGTATAATTCCTCCAATTCCTTGTTTGTTCTCCTTCTAAATTGCTGTGTGTTGTCCTTGACCGGTCCGTATATCCCTCTAAGCATTCTTCTTTCTGCGATTTTCAGTCTATTCTCATTTTGTTTTGTCAACGTCCATGTTTCACATGCATATGTCATTACCGGTCTTATAACTACTTGATATATTCTTATTTTCGTGCAGCGGGATATATTTTTCGATTTCATTATCTTTTGCAGCCCATACCAGCAGCGGTTGCCTCCTTGTATTCTGTTGTTAATCTCTTGTGTAATGTTGTTGTCAGAGGTGATCGTAGCTCCCAAATATTTAAACTGATGGACCCTTTCAAAATTGTAGTGGTCCATAGTCACGTTCTGTCCTATTCTGTCTCGCCGTTCCGTTCTTGTTGTAGCCATATATTTTGTTTTTTCTTCGTTGATTTGTAGGCCAACTTTCTTTGCGGCATTTTCCAGTTTGAAGAACTCTTCCTTGACACTGGTATTTGTATTACCTACAATATCGATATCATCAGCGAACACCAATATGATGCGCGGACCTTGATTTCTAAAGAGAAGCGTTTCTGTGTTGGTTTTTCACACGATGCTCTCCAAGGCGACGTTAAAGAAGAGTAGAGAGAACGCATTGCCCTATTTAAGACCACTGTTGATTGTAAAGAAGGTTGACAATCTCCCTTCAAGTCTTACAGCACTTGTAGATCCCTCTACACATGTTTTGGTGAGGTTAATTAGCTTCTCCGGTATGCCCAGTTCTGCCATGGCATTCCACATGTATCTACAACGGAAGCAAAAAATAAATTTTGTTTATAGTCTAGGCATACAGTGAATTTTCGTAGCTGATAAAGAAACATGGCTCCTCTATAGCTTTTTACATGTATTTTGGCTCCTCCATTACGAATATAGAGGACAGATCCTCGAAAAATGATCAGATAATTTGTTGTAAATAAAAGACATATTTTTTGCATATAATCAGTCAAGAAACAAGAAAACAACAACTTTTCTAATAATAAACAATTTTTTTTGCTTATATCAAATTACTTGATCATTTTTCTAGAATCCGCCCTTAATATTCATAATCAGGGATCAAAATACATATAAAAAACTTTGGTTGAGTTATGTTTTTTGATCGACTAGGAAAATAAATTCACTAGACTACCGGACTACATACAAAACAAACAATTATTTTTCACAACTTATAATTTCCTGATTCTCACATTGCTGTTCGTTTCATATTTGTTATTTTTCCCGTAACTATAAACTTTTATAATGTCGTGTGTCTACAACAGTAGCAAAAAATAAATTCTGTTTACTCATCTGCTACTCATACAACAAATAATCTAATTATACTTGAAAGAGAAACTTTTTTTGTCCGGATGGCATAGTAGGTCAAGCATTTACCGCTGGATTAGGGCATAATAATGTCACCCAACCCCATAAAGAGGGTCAGTTGTCCTTTCGATTATCCTTAATACGAACTCTATTACAACAAGCCTGTCTTAGTTTGAGTACTTTGTAACAGAGAGGTCAAAGACAGAAAGTTATATGTTTGAAAAGTTACGGGTAGAATTATAAATAAATTATTTAGAAAAAAAGTTACAGGTCTTTAAAGATGCATTAAAAAATAAAAAGTATTTCAGATTATAAATTTACCATAGTTAAAGTGATAAGGTATAAGGTTTTTAGTACAAATTAAATTGTGTGTTAAATTGAAGGAAAACTACGGTTTTAATAGATAATTGCTATAAATTTACTTCATAAAATATAAAATGAGCTTTAATATTTGAAAATCTGCAGCCGACAGATGGATTATGATTTATTTTCTCTTTTTATTTTTCCTTCCTGGCTATGTAATTCTTCGTAGTTATTCCTGGTCTTAATATAGTAACACGTGTTGAATTGTTGTGTTTTGAGTACTTCGATTGAAAATAACTTTTAAAAATGAGACGATCTTTTGTGAAAATTCTTTAATATGTATGTATTTATGTTTTGGGAGTTATATATATATATATATATATATATATATATATATATATATATATATATATATATATATATATAAGAATTTTGTAAGTTCAGTAATACAATTAGGGTTAGGTATAATAATAGCAATTTAGCTAAACTCTAGCCTTATTGTATTTTGTTTTTGTTTTTTTTTGTAATATAAAACGTTATTAATTTACTTATTTATTTAATTTTCTTCACTTGACTTTTGTTCTTTCAAAAATATGGAAATCACGTCTGCTTTTACTTTAGGAAAGTATTTGTAGGATTCCTTAAATAGAAGCACCATTGCTATAGCGTGCAGAAACGCTCATTTTGAGTTTATGAATGTCATATTTTCTTACTTTTACGACTCGTCGTTTATTATTCATAAAATTTAATATAACTGCGCCTTTTTAACAACATGTTTTAGATTTAATTATGATTTTTTTTCAATTTAATAACTTTAAAGTGTATAAAAAAGTTGCTATTTTATGCTTGTGAAATATTTAGCATTACAATAACATAATGATACTTTAATATACCTAATTAGACACTAAAAAATTATACAGTTCCTGCTAAAAAGACATGGAACTTTAATTTCTTAAAAACAATTTCCTGCTTAGTTTCAGCATAAAGAATACAGGGTGTTCGGATGATGCGTAAAGACACCTGATTGTTAACTAAATTTGAAGCAAGGTAACTTCATTTTTCTGCTTCCATTTGGAAAACTGACTTTACTAGTAATAAATTTTTTAATTTTAATTTGCACCTAAATGATATGGTTTATTGACCCGAATAAAGAGTACCTATATTAGGTGTTATCTTTAAAATAACATGTTCTTTTTTTCAATGTCTATCAAAATAAAAAAAATATACGTGAAAAATAATATTTGAATTTCATATAAAGTGGCCTCTGGTGGCATAGTAGAGAAACATTTTTACAACAGAATGATAGAAGTCATGAAGCATAACCTTTGTACCAAATATCATCTTGATAAGTTAAAAATTCATCGCAATATGTAAAAAATAAAAATAACTCCAGGGTTGAGTTTTCGACTTTTCATTATATGACTTAGTATCTTTATTTTTCCATGTGGAAGTATCTCTCTATTTAGAGAGATACTTATACATGGACTACAGGATATTTGCCCTGATGCATTATTCAAACACCCTGTATTTTGAAAAAGTTTAGTAGTATAACAGGGGGGGTGCGTGGTCAGAAAAGGCATAGGAAAACCACAGTGCTGCAAACTTTTTGTTTGCAAATTTCTGTTAAAGTATTAAACTTCTACGAGACATGTGTCAAATCGTTGTTTATCAGTAATATTTACCTATTCGTAGATGAATATGCTCAAACCTCCTTGTGCTGTATCGACAGAGTTAAAAAATACTTTAAAAACTAAAAGTTTAAGCCAATTTTTCCTTCCAAAATATCCGGTTAGGAAAGAAAGAAAAACAGGAAAATCATTCTAAAAAACTTATTCTATTATATCATTATCTTTTTTATAAATTTCTAAATAGAGAGTATATTTTTTTATAAAGGGTAGGTCCACAGCGTCCAATCTTTTTTGTTTTATTCAGTTTGTGGCTGATGTCTTGGACAAGGGAGGTCAAGTAGACACAATACACACAGACTTTTCAAAAGCATTTGATAGGCTTGATCACGGCATTTTGCTTGATAAACTGAATTGTTTTGGACTTTCGCAAAAATTAATTCTATTTTTTAAATCATATCTCTGTGATAGGCACCAAATAGTAGAATGCTGTGACCAGTCCTGGGAATCACTGTGTGTTACTTCGGGAGTTCCTCAAGGGTCAATACTAGGTCCTTTATTATTTAATATATATATATATATATATATATATATATATATATATATATATATATATATATATATATATATTAATGGTTGGTAAATGCAAAGTCATGACTTTCACATTAAAGAAAAACGTGCTGGTGTATGATTATAAAATTGATGGAACATCAGTTCCACGAGTGGAATGCTTTCGGGATCTGGGTGTGACATTTTGATAGCAGACTTTCATTTGTTCCTCATATAAATGGTGTGTTTTAAATGATTAAGCTTTATTATCAGAAACTTCCATGATATGGTCTCCTTATTATCAAAACCGTATTAATAACCTTGAGAGAGTTCAGCGGCGTTTCTTGAAATTGAAGCTTTCGAATTGATGGATATTATCCTGAAAAAGGGTTTCCGCATGAAATCTTACTTCAGCGGCATTCTTTTTGTTCTCTAAAACATAGACGTATCGTCACAGACCTCAGATTTCTTTATAAAGTTTTGCATAACAGAGTTGAATGTAGTAACATACTGGAAAAAATAAGTTTTCTTGTATCTAGGACTTCAGCTCGCCAATCTGCCACATTCTATTGTGCTACACCTCGTAAAAATGTGTGTAACTACTCTCCTTTATATCGAGTGTGTAGAATCTACAACGAAAATCAAAATAAATTCGACATATTTAGCTGCGGATTGGCACAGACAAAAAATAATTAAGTATATAATATTTTGTAGTTTTATTTCTGGTTATTTGTGTAAGCTTATTTTTTCTTTTTTTTTTGGTTTGTTTTGTCATTGTAAATATTTAAGTTTTTTTTTCTGTTGTACCCATTTTGATAATTGGTTTTTGTAACCGTCAAATGAGTTTAAATAAATAAATAAATAAATAAATAAAAAATCGAGTTTTAAGCGAATAATGCTCAAACGTTTTTTAAATGAAATGTTATCTGGGGCTACTTTTAAAGTTGTTTTTTTGAGAAAGTCCCAGACAAAAGATATTGAAAAAATCGGGATTTTCCTTTACATACCAAATAGTCAGATCTTGAAGTATTGTAGATATCTATACACAAATGAACATTCATGAAGTTAAATATTGATCAAAGTCCAATCGTCTGATATTATTTTTTTATTTGAAAGTCATAGTCCCATACTAGGTTTACACAATTCTTTACAGAAACATACACTTATTGTTTAATAGTAATTCTAGTTGAAATTTATTCATCACAACAACGGTCAAAGGCACTTAAAACCCAACGACTTTGTTGTTATACTCAACATAATGCAACGCATTATAATATCTTTTTATTCCAGGTGAATCGTGTCTTGGACCGTTGGGAATGGAATCGGGGAAAATAAGAGATTCCGCAATTTCTGCCAGTAGCAGTTATGATTCTGGAAGCGTTGGACCACATCACGCCAGGTAGAGTAACAATCAAATCAAGATAGGTCGATTGACTTTTCATCAAATTGTATATTGTCAGTCTATTGGAACTGACGAAAAATTCTAACCTAGAACTGAGAAAATTGCGGTTTTTCTCTATTCTTTTAATTAGGTAATCTGCATTTGATGCCATACGTTAGTAAAATTTATTATTTTATGAATTGAAATGAATATTTATGAAAATTTAAATCGATTTTCGTAATCAGTCACTTCAAAAGATTAGTAGTTTCAACCACCACATATAGTTTGTCGATAAAAATAAAATTGTCCTTTTATACAGGGTGATTCAAAAATCGATCACGAAACTTAAGGGGGTGATTCTACTTAACAAAATAAGGGTAGAGCTTCATATAATTTTTTTTCAAAATGTCATTCGTTTTCGAGTTACAAGCCGTCCAAGTTCAAGTTTTTATTTTTTGTTTTTTGAATTACTCGCTTACAGGAAAACCGATTTGACTAATATTTGAAAGATAGGCTAAGTCTTCTTCGCTTCATCATTTTAGTAACAATTCACATTGATTGTTTGCCGCTAGAGGGCACTTTACCTACATTGAAAATTGTTTTTTTGTCATAATTTTTTAGTGTTGACAGCTACAGTAGTTTTTGGCATAATTTCTGAAAGACTGATGCCAGGCCTTTAAAAAAGGTGCTCTTTATTTACATCACTAAACCCAACGGTTTAGACGTAAATCACCCTTAAAAATTAAGTGGTAAATTTACTTTTCTCATTTCATTACCACCAGCTACCAGGTAAATAGCTATCAAAGTATACTAGAGCTGTCAGTTTAACATCAAATAAATTCGCTTTTTAAACTATTTAATTTATAATCTTAAAATAACTAATAATGGCTAATCACCAATATTCAAATATCGAATATTGTGATATCCATTTTTGTTATGGAAAAGCAAATGGTAATGCAGAGTTGGCAAGAAGATATTATATGGAGAGTTATCCGGAAAGAAATATCCCTCATGCTCAAACATTTTCCAGTGTGCACAGGAGTCTTGCGGAATGTGGTTCCTTTAAAAGTTATAATGGAAATAGGGGAAGACCTAGAACTGCTAGAAACGTGCAACAAGAAGAAAGAGTGCTTGAAATTATTGAAGATAATCCAGGTATTAGTACTAGAAAAATTGGGAATGAAGTGCGGCTCTGTCAGGCTAGTTCATGGAGGATACTAAGAGAAGAACAACTCTACCCGTTTCATTCAAAAAAGGTGCAGGCTCTTTATGACGATGATCGGCCGAGACGGTTGGAAATGTGCAATCAGATCCTAGCTAAGTATGAACACGATAATCGATTAATTGGCGTCATATTATTCACTGACGAAGCTGGTTTCACTCGTGATGGCATAACAAATCTACACAACATCCACACATATGCTTACGAGAACCCAAACAATGTGGTAGAAACGAAACATCAGCGTAGATTTTCACTAAATGTGTGGGCAGGGATAATAGGAGATTACCTTATTGGTCCTCATTTCTTTGATGGCCCATTAACTGGTGACGTATACTTAGATTTTATCCAAAATCGTCTCCCATTGTATCTGGAAGATGTGCCATTGGAAGTAAGGACCAACATGTGGATCCTCCAAGACGGAGCTCCGCCCCACTTTAGTATACGTGTCCGACAGTATTTGAATGCAACGTATCCTGAGCGATGGATAGGACGAAGTGGACCATTGGCATGGGCAGCGAGGTCACCAGACCTTAATCCTATGGATTTTTTCTTTTGGGGTCATTTGAAACAATTGGTGTACGATATTCCAGTAATCAACGTCGAGGATCTTCGCTTCAGGATAATCGAAAAGTGCCAAATTATTAAAGAAACACCAGGAATTTTTCATCGAGTTAGGCGACATTTTTTGAAGAGTGTTAGGAAATGTATGGAAGAAAATGGGGGACATTTTGAGAATCTTTTTTAGTTTGTTTAGTACTGTTTCATTAATTTTTATCAATTAAATGTATATCGCAATAATCCATAATATGAATATTTACTGATTAGCCATTATTAGTTATTTTAAGATTATAAATTAAATAGTTTAAAAAGCGAATTTATTTGATGTTAAACTGACAGCTCTAGTATACTTTGATAGCTATTTACCTGGTAGCTGGTGGTAATGAAATGAGAAAAGTAAATTTACCACTTAATTTTTAAGGGTGATTTACGTCTAAACCGTTGGGTTTAGCGATGTAAATAAAGAGCACCTTTTTTAAAGGCCTGGCATCAGTCTTTCAGAAATTATGCCAAAAACTACTGTAGCTGTCAACACTAAAAAATTATGACAAAAAAACAATTTTCAATGTAGGTAAAGTGCCCTCTAGCGGCAAACAATCAATGTGAATTGTTACTAAAATGATGAAGCGCAGAAGACTTAGCCTCTCTTTCAAATATTAGTCAAATCGGTTTTCCTGTAAGCGAGTAATTCAAAAAACAAAAAATAAAAACTTGAACTTGGACGGCTTGTAACTCGAAAACGAATGACATTTTGAAAAAAAAAACCCTTATTTTGTCAAGTAGAATCACCCCCTTAAGTTTCGTGATCGATTTTTGAATCACCCTGTATAGCCTTAAAGATCGAGAAAACTCGTGATTTTTGCAGTTTTATATTAGAATTTCTCGAAAATCTAAAACACCAGGTCAATTCTGACTTCATATTCACATTAACGTATTGAAAATCTTCGAAAAAACATAGTCTGGTTTCAAAAATTGTCTTCCTATGTAATTTATTTTAAGATGTTCACGTAATTCTCAAATTTAAATTAAAACTTTCATGAATAAAACCGTTATATGCATGGACAGATCTTGGTGTTCTTTTTTAATAGAAATTTTAATCTCAAACCGAAACTCTCAAAGTAATAACAACGTCATTAAGAAATAAAAAATCTAAAAATTTAATCAGAACATTCAAGCCTTTGTTGCGGTGAAAAATTGCGGTTTCATTAAAATCTTTAATTAAAATACTGAAAATATTAACTTAAATTGTATTGCAATTTGAAATTGTGTTTTAGGAAGAAGATGGACGGTTTTTTATTCTGTACACATCAAAGAGATTCTTATTATTTCAATAAAACATTTTTTTGTCTGGTTCTTTTTGACTTGAAGCAAATTTATTAATTAAATACTTTTTTTTTCTAGTAAGTTTCTAATCGGTTTACACTTTTATCATCAAAGAAACACATACAGGGATAGATCTATTTAAGCCAACTTAGTTATATCTGATATTGTTTTGTGTAAGCGGTAGAAGGTATCAAAGTATTAAGGAAACATAATTTTTCCTAAATTTCTTGTAAACGTAGTAACTGAATTTTATAATTTTTGGTGTGTGGTCTAACACTATACTATAACGTTAGTGGTATAGCAACCGACTACAACGTAGTATATTATTCCGACGAAAAACTATCCGAAGTTCATCACCAGAGATCTCTCAATGGAAAATGACCAATGTAGGTGTGGTTGTCAAACATTAGAGACAATCCAGCACATAACTGGAGCATGTCAAGCGTTTGCCGCAACCGAGTATAAGGAAAGACACGACTCAGCCGCTAAGATACTCCACCAAGAGTTAGCAGATAGGAAAAGTGCCTTATTACAAATATAATGCAGAACCTATTCTTGCGAACAATGAGTTCAAGTTACATTGGGACCGAATGGTTCTGACGGATCAAACAGATAAAATTTCTAGGCGAACTACACTAATCGACATTACTGTACCTAACAACAACAACCTAAGGCCAAAATACAACAAGAAGATCGCCATATACAGAGATCGGGAGGTACAGATCCGAAGACAAAGGACAATGAACAGCGTCCAAATAATTTCCTTAATTTTCTCAACAACTGGAGTGCTACCAAAGAGCATCCTGCAGAACATCAAGAGACTGGACCTTGGTGAGCAACTGTGCAACAGCGCGAACCGTTCGAAAGTTCGTAGAAAATACGGCAGACCACTTCACCTACGACCCGATAACATGGAAAGATTTCCCACAGAGCTTCATACTTTTGGTATCTTTATATACCTGGTTTGAGTCGATAATCCCTGGAGGGAGTGCGAAGCCATTTTGCTTGAAATCATTATAATACCTGTTAAAAAAAGAGGAAAGTATTAGGAAATCACGAAGAGAAAAGAAAAGCTATAGACCAGATAACTTAAAAAAATCTATCCTAGAGGACATATATGCTGGTGAAATGTTGCTTTTATAATCAAAATTTGAAGAAGAACACTAGGTCTTATTATTATTAACCTTTGGCAAGATAATTAATAAAAACGTATACTAGATAATTCAAAAAATATAATAAGGGAAGAAAAGAGGGGAAGGAATAAGATAAAGAGTATTATATACTTTTTTTTCTCCTCCTCCTACTCCTCTTATGTTCTCTCATATTATCACTACTATCGAAATAATTACTTATTTGTTTACGTATTTTCTATTGGTTCAACTACATGTTGAATACTGACCTGATTTCTTTCCAATTATTAGCGTGTTTAACGCACAATATGGACTGAACGTTCACGTATATAACCGCGTATATCACCTCATCTGTACAAGCTCTAAATAGTTGGGAATTACGACGAATTCTAAATACTAAAAAAAATTAAAGTATTGGCTCTTCCTGGTATCTTTCAAATTAGTTTTTCTTTGAGTTTAACAACAAATAAAGAATTTTTATTCGGAAAAAAACAAGCTTGTATTTTCTGCGAAATACGAATTTATCGAAGCTTTAAAAGCTCTTCAATCTTACCCCAGGGCACATCGAACCAGGTGCACTGTAAAACCTCAAATTGTAAAAACTGGAAATGAAAAACATACGACTAAAAAGCATTTTTCAATGGATCCTATTTGAAATTTTCCTTTTAGGTTTACTGAAAAAAAGAAAACCGTAAATATTATTAAAATTGAAAGTTTAAAACCTGGGTTTTATTGTAAAAAATACCGCAAAAATTAACATATAAAAATGCTAGAAACTTTCAATTTTTAAAATGCTATAAATGTGTTAAATAATATACTATTTCTCTTTGATGTAAAGGATTAGAAAGAACGATATTTTGTTTTTAATTTGTAGCTAGTGTTATAGTTTCAAGCTTCCTTGTTTATTTTACTAAACTTCTATTTCAGGTTGCAGAACAACAAACAAGGTGGCGCTTGGTGTCCGAGACATATGGTTTCACGCGATTCTAGAGAATATCTAGAGATTGACTTGGGTGAAATACATATTTTGACAGGTGAGAAGCTGATCCCAGTCTTGTGCTTTGCCTCCTAAAATTAAACAAAAATTTTATTGATTCTACGAAAAATTAATTAGAAAATTATCGATATGAAAAATTAGAATAAATCATGTAAGACTTACTTTTAATTTAGGCGTAAAAACTCAAGGACGGTATGGAAATGGTCAGGGACAAGAGTACGCCGAACAATATATGGTGGAGTATTGGAGAACTGGTCTGGCTAAATGGGTAAGATGGAGGGATCGAAGAGGTAAGGAGGTAAGTCAATTCCTTTTCTAAAATGTACTTGTTTCTAGAATAATATTAAATCGGGAACTCAAGTATTTTGATCACTTAATGCAAAACGAAACGGGATATTACATTCCGTAGAAAATATTTATTTATTTATTAATTTATTTACAATAACTTCCCTGCAGTTCTTGAGACCCAACTACAAGGCAGTGATTACACAAATAATACGTCTGCGAACAATTTTAAATTAGGATCAAACGACAAAAATATATATCAATTTAAATACAAATAAAAATTTAACTAAAATAATTAATTCTAACATTAAATGTATAATACAGTGTTATTCTATCTACTTTCATATACAAAGGTGAACATACAAATCAATTAAGGATGAAAATGAAAAAAAAAAGAGAAAAAAGAAAGAAATGTCAAGGTCAATGTGCCAAAATCCGGCAGACAGTTCCTAGAGATGAGCTGAATATATCAAAGCTACTACTCTTGTAAGTGTCGCACATGGAATATAGAGGCGAAAATTTGAGTACGTTAGTTCTGGGAGTTCTGAGATAAAATACGATAAAATTTCGGCAATTTATACCAGGGATACTTAAGTTTATCCAAACTAATTAGGACAGTCAAAAAAATTGTTAAGTACCTATAAAGAAATGTCAGTAAGAAAACTTCCCACAGTACTTTTAAAGATAAAAAGTTAAATTTCTGAAACAATAGTTCATGTGAAAAACCTTGCTTAGGATAAACCCCAAAACTCTTAAGATTGAGGTATTTCAAAAATCTTCTTTGGACCCTCTCCAAAGTATTGACGTGGGTATTGTAGCCTGGGAACCACACAACTGATGCGTATTCTAGTTTAGACCACACATATGAGAAATACAGTAATTTGATGACGTCAGTGTTATTAAAATCGCGAGTACAACGCAAGATAAACCCAAAAACCTTTGAGGCTTCAGAAACGATATTATTCATATGAAAAGAAAATGAAAGCGTGGGATTGTAAGTGACTCCGAGATCTTTAAAAAGATCTGTCCGCGAGAGTAGCACGGTATTCAACGAATATTCATATCGAAATGAAGAAAATTTCGAAGTGAAAGTCATAACATTACACTTCTCCACGTTGAGCTGCAGATAATTTTCGGAACACTAATTGCTAACCTGTTCCAGATTCCATTGAAGCTCTACACAATCCTGTAAGCAATTTATCCTCTTATATAGCTTATTATCATCGGCATATAATAAAATATCCATGTCAACAACAGAAACAATGCCATTAATAAAAATATTAAAAAATAAAGGTCCTAGTACTGATCCTTGTGGCACACCAGAACTTGAAATATATTTCACTGAGCGAGAACCGCGAATTTCAACATACTGAATACGATTATGAAGATATGATTTAAATAACGTTATTAGTGCATCTGGAAATCCAAATGATGACAATTTCTTAAGTAAGATGGAGTGGTTCTAACGATCAAATGCCTTTGTGAAGTCCAAATAAACAACATCCATCTGACAACCATGATCAATAGCTTAAGCAATATCCTGAGTCATAATCATGAGATTAGTTGTCGTCAACCTACTCTTAAAGAAGCCATGTTGAGATGGAGTAATTAAATTTTTAGTTAATGAAAAAATAGAATCATGAAGTAAAAATTCAAATATTTTAGAAAAATTGCATTTAATTGACACCGGTCTGTAATTACAAACTTCAGATCTATCCCCTTTCTTAGAAACAGGACAAACCTTGAAAGATTTCCATATGGAAGGAAAACTGTTTCATTTTAAACACCTATTATATAGTATTTTATGTGGTTTGGCTACGACGAATCTGCAGTCTCGTATTAGAAAGGCTGGTATTAAATCAGGACCAGTAATAAATTTAGATTTAAGCTTCTTTATAGCATAAACTATTTCACATTCAATGAAATCAGATACATGAACAGATGGAATCTACGGAACATGAATCATCCACGGATACTGGACTGGCCGAAGAAAAGGATTGCTTAAAGAATTCCGCGAAGGCATTAAAAATATCAGATAAAGTATTAATTTCTTTATTACCAAAAGACATACTATTTGGAATACCCTGTAGTTCCTTTTTCGATTTAATAAAATTCCAAAACGGTTTAGGATCCCTTCTAATATTATCCTCTACCCCCCGAATTTATGTTTTGTATGAGACAGATATGTATTTTTTATTTTACTTCTAAGTGATTTAAAATTTTCCAAATGAAGCAAACTTTCAGAAGTTTTATATTTTTTATGAGATTCATTATTTTGTTTAATGCAATGTATGATATGACGAGAAAACCAAGGTGGATAATTTCGTTTCGGAATCTTTTTATATTTAGGTACGTAAACATCCAACGTATCATATAATTTTTTGTAAAAAATATCACATAGTTTCTCAATAGAGTTTTCTTGGTCTAAAAAATTCCAATCTATATTCAATAAAGCATTATATAAATCAGGGAAATTAGCTTTTTTAAAATTATAATTATTTATAAGGTTAGGTAGAGAGCTTCTTTTAAAAGACGAACAATTTTTTAAGGTTATCAGAAGGGCCGGATTGTGGCTATCTTCATTAATAAGCATATTCAAAGCTCTTTCGATGCTACACTGCTCATTATTATGTATAACTAAATCCAAAATTCAGTTAATATGGTTTCTAATCTTATTACTTTAACATAAATTAACACAATTCAAAAAGTTATTTAATAAATTAACCTAGGTATCCTCCATGTCCCCATCCAGAAACTCCGTATAACTAGGTATGTTAAAATCACCCAAAATACAGATATTCGAGCCAAACAAGTTTTCAAAAGAAATTAAAGATTCAAATAAATTTTCTAACAGAGTTAATATTGTAGGCGGTGGTACATAAACAATAAAGATAAACATAGATGAGAAATCGAAAGAAATTTTTACATATACCAAGTCAAGCTTAGGACAGAGATTGTTCTTAGGGATATTAACTAGAGTTGACAGAAGACGCTGATTGACTGCCAATAAAACGCCTCCACCCCGTTTCTTATTTGTTCCTGTAGCATTTCGGTCTGCTCGATACACATTATAGTTACTAGAAAATAATTTATTATCATGTACTGAAGAATCCAACCAAGTTTCTGTAAACGCTATCACATCGAGAATCGAACACGATACATTATTAAACAATTCAACAGTTTTAGTTCTGAGTTCTCGAGTATTTTGATAATAAAGTGAAAAATTGTGATTTGACACTACCTGCATCTTATCGGCCGACGGTGGACATTGGAGGAAGGGATTTGAAGTAGAGGGAGATGAGAAGGGCGGCGTACTAACGAGCATTTGGCCTCAAAAACCGGACAGAATTAATAACGTCGTTGTTTTTGACTCTAGACTTGTCAAAATCAATATCCGGGAATTTTTGAGGACACCAAGTTGATTTCTGGCATTATTTTACTAATCGGGCTAAGGGGGGCTGACTTACGGTGGGGAAGGGGAGGGGAGATATATTAAAAAAACGCAATGGTTATCGTTTTATGTGTTTTTAGGTGCTCCGATTTCATTTCTGGCATTATTTTACTAATCGGGTGAAGGGGCGCTGACTTAGGGTGGGGAGGGGGAGGGGAGTAATATTAAAAAAACGTAATGGGTATCGTTTTATATGTTGACTTAGGGTAATTGTAGGTTTTCCCGTAAAAAGTCTATCTCTTGCAAAGTTTGACATTCTAAAGTTTTCTACCGACTTTATTAATGGTTGTCAAATAAAAAATTTTAATATATTTTGACAAAAACAGCTTGCGATCAAAATTGAGTTAAATGGATTCTGTTTAATTTTTTAATAATGTCTAAACAATGCCACTGATTAATTATCATGAAAATATTTTAACAATCATAAATTATTTAACTGTGCAAAATCCTAAGAAAAATAATTAACATCATATGATTTGCTGACGGTTAATCCTATTTAATTTTTTATTGCTAATAGAAGTGTGTGAATTTATGCACGATTTGCTACCAGATTGTTTATTCGTCCTTTAAAGTTATAACATTTTTATAGGAGCATATTATTTGCAATCATTTATTTCTATTTTAATATGGCATATTGGTTTTTAAACGTATAATCATTTTAAATTTTAACATCATACCAGTTTCGATATTCAGCTTTATATGTCTGTGGAACATTAACTTTATGGTAAAACGATATTGTTGTTGGTTAATGCATACCTAATTCAGGACTTTTTTTTGTAGAGCCAGTGTATGTTATTATTTCCAAGTTTAGTTGCTTCAAGATGTTTACATCAAACAGTGCTTCAGAGTTTTTTCAGGTAGTTTATTTGTAAGAAGCACAGCACAAACTTTTTGCTCATCTTCTTGTATAAAACTATTTCCAGAAAAATGCTCTGAACAGAGTTACTCATCTGGTGTATAAAAGAATTATGATCATGACCAATTTGCTTCAGCTCTTGAATTAGAAGATTCTTTTCTCTTAGAAAACTAAAATATTGATAGCATTTAAAAATTATCATACATCATATCCATAAGATTAAACTTGTTACCCTTAGATTTACAATTTGATTCTAAGGTAAAATTTTATATAATTATTATTGAATGCTTTATAACTTACCAATTAAATAAATTCCAATTTACCAGATGAGGTATTTGCACGTCTTACGATGAAGAATCACATTTTTTAAAATACCAAAAAAACCTTAAAGTTCATGTTCCTGTATGAAATTTGCAGTAAAACGTTACCTAAAATGAGATAAAATCCATAAAACAGCAATATAAATTTTTGTTAAAATGAAAAGTATTCAGTCAATGTCAAAAATACAGTTTCACCAATATAGTAAAAACTTAGGGAATTCATTGTTGCCAAAGCAATTATTTGCACGTAATGGCACGGAGCATGGTGGCGTCATTTTTATTATAAGGGGAGGTATTATGCATGATTAGTCCAGTTTTACATGTCAAGTTCGTGGTTCGAACCGACAAAGATCAGTTCGTTTCAAACTCGTCACGCGCTCGACTCGCCATATTTATACGCACCTTAACAATTCAAAATTTATTTTGGACTGTGTTCCTGATTCAATTACTTGATAAATATATAAATTAGTTTATACAAAGAAAGCAAATTGATTCAATAAATATTTTAAATTCGCACGACCTGATTGTTAATCAATATTACATCAACAAAGTAAGGTAATTAGCATAAACACAAATTGCGCAGCCTTTAAAACAATAATTACGACCCGTTGCAGCCAGAAACGTTATTTAAATTTAAATGAAATTCACGCTTAGCTCGCTGACAATACATATTTATTTATTTTACGAGATTTTAAAATAACTAATTTAGTGTATTGTGCGGAAGTTTAGAAAATTTTGCAATATTCATAAATACAAAATGAACACTCATCAAAAAATTAACATATTTAACATTCCCTGTAATTTGTTAGCTATTGAGCGATAACTTTGACAAGGCTTTACAGCAGACTATATAATTTTTAGCCTAATTTAAGGTTTAGTATCTGGATTGGTTGAAAGGTATGGTAAGTTATGAGTAAATAGCATTGAGTTGTTTCTTATATATATATATATATATATATATATATATATATATATATATATATATATATATATATATATATATGTATATATATATATATATATATGTATATATATATATATATATATATATATATATATATATATATATATATATATATATATATATATATATATATATATATTCTTGATTCTTGAACCATAGATTATATCATTTTTCTTTATTTTGTCTTTTCTTGGGTTTAGGTTCTATATTTAACAAAAATACAAAACAAATTGACGTTTCGCCCTTTATTTAAGGCATTTTCAAAATTCATAATCATTCAAAAACTCAAAAAAATAGTATTATAATCGGTCTGTTTGATCATGCTATCACCCTAACGTCTCCGGAATTCCGACCAAAAATACTGCAAAAAGTAAAAAAGACACTAATAAATAATAATTTCAACGAAAAGACTGTCACCAAAATAATTGATAAACGAACATATAAGTTTTATAATAATGTAAAAACAAAAAACATAAAACATAAACAGCAAAATATGTAGCATTACCTTACACTAGTGAACTGTCAGAAAAAATAAAATAGATTTTAAAAAAGCATGATATTATCGTATGCCACAAGTCACATAATAAATTAAATACACTGTTCACAAATTTAAAAAGTAAAAATCCTCTAATGAATAAATTAAATATAATATATTCGATCCCTTGCACAAATTGCCCCAAAAAATATATAGGCATGACGAGCCAATTGCTGAAGAACAGATTAAATGGCCATAAATATACGAAAAATGCCTCAACAGCGTTAAACAAACACACACAGGACGAAAAACATACTTTTGATTATAACAGTACCACTATAAAAAACAAAGACATGAATTACCAAAAATTACAGATAAAGGAAATGATTGAAATTAAAAAAGTTAAAAACACTGTTAACGATAGAACAGATATGGGGAATTTGAACCACATTTACACAAGCCTAATTTAAACAATAATATTAAGTATTCCATCCTGTCAAATAAGAATCAAAAATTGAATATCCTCTTAAACATAAAACTAAACGTATACCTTATTTGTTTTTTTTTGTGCATTGTAAAATATAAAAAATATAAAAAAAAATAAAACACATTAGCATTCCATGTATCCTCAGTAGACGATGTAAAGTTTGAATTTTATTTAGTAATAGAGTAACAAAATGTCAAGGTATGTACCGGTAAAATTAAATATATATTTTTTTTAATTTTAAAAATTTAAATACTGTTTTTAAAGTGTCTTGTTTGTTTTTTAAAGTTGTAAATATGTTCTTATGTGCATATTTTAATTATAAAAAAATATTTTTAGGGAAAAAAATTTTGAAAATGTCTTAAATAAAGGGCGAAATGTCAATTTGTCTTGCATTTTTGTTAAATATAGAACCTAAACCCAAGAAAAGACAAAATAAAAATAAATGATATATATATATATATATATATATATATATATATATATATATATATATATGTACAATTTTTTAATTTCTTGTTTCGTCTCTACTAGACTCATCAGGGTACCCTGATGAGTCTAGTAGAGACGAAACATGTACCTCTGCCGTATCACTGTGACGGGGAGGGTAAGTTTTGACCTTCTTCTCGGTATGGTGGTACAGGTAGACCATCATCTCGATGGTGGTGGAATAGGATAAATTGTGTGCCTTAGCAATTTGTCCCAACTGTGCAACCTCCAACACGGAAAGGATATGGTTGGAACGAAGTTTGCATTTACTGTTCGCATTTTGCTTCGTATATATATATATATATATATATATATATATATATATATATATATATATATATATATATATATATATATATATATATGAGCAGTATTGAATTTGCAGGAAATAAACTGTTTGTAAATATTCTTTCCTTCTCTCTGCTTGAAAGAATAATACATACAAATAACTATTTCAATACGGCAATAATGATATATTTATTTATTTCTTACTGAAATTTTGATTTTTAAAATTAATATTATTTCATAATTAAATTAATAGTGATTCGCCAATTATAATCCAAAACTAATCAAAAAATCTGTCGGTATTTGTATATATGTTTCCGATTCCTCATTTAAATATTAAACTAAACCTGATATTATTACTAATACCTCACAATCCAATGGTTTATATTTATTTCTATTAAAATAACAAAATGTTTAATACTGTGTTTTGTAATATTAACCATAAATATCGAAATGTTGTTGCATTTTGATCAATGGTTCCACATTGTAGTCTATGCAACATTTAAATATTGGTTGGAATTTATTGATATTATTTATTTGTTTGTATGCATTTTGTAAATTAGGTGATTTTATAGAAAACAACTGATAAAAATTGACTTAAAAATATACAATAATATTCTCTTAAGTTTGTCCTTGGATAGATAGATAGATAGGGAAATAGATACATAGATAGATAGATATTTATATGTATTATCCTTGCAAGCAGAAAAAAAGGGGAAATAATACATACAAACAGTTTGTTTCCTGCAAATACCACTAGGGTCCTCTCTCCATACCATCTCACCAAATTAAAATTTCAGTAAGAAACAAAGGTATCTATCTATCGTATTTAAATAATTGTTTATATCAGTGCCACTAACGAGATCATAAGGTGATCGAAACGCGTATGGAGAGAGGACTAGGGTTGTATTTGCAAGAAACAAACGGTTTATATACAGGATGATTTTCCGGTAATTTTATCAATGGATTGTGGGAAAACATTGTGGGAAGAATTTGAAAATTTTACAATGTATGTACAGGGTGAATCAACGATTGGATGAAGTAGGTTTGTGCCTTTTCGGTGAAATTAACAAAGAAACTATATTTATTGTTTGATACAATTTATTTTTACGCAGATTTTAAAAATATTTAGGATTCTACAGGGTGAGCCAAAAAACTAGGACAGCATAAAGTTGTATTTTTTTAAATAGAACATCCTATATACGAATCGTATTTTCGATTTAGCTTATAATTTTAAATCTTTTTTATTAAGGGTTTACTATAACAAAACTTTATAGTTTCTGAGATAATTAAGTTTAAAAAAAAGTCACATTTTCAAGCATCAATTCAATCCTAAATAACGTTTTCAATTTTGTGACAAATATATTCAAATTTGGAATTTAGCAAGGCCAAGGACAAGTTAACATAATTTTTACTTAATATTTGCAATAAAAGCTACAGGGTGTTGAACACATCGGCTCAAATTTGAACAAGTTTAAATGAATAAATATCTTTTTTTTTTAAATGGTACACCCTGTATATTTTCATGTTATTTAATAGAGTAATAAAAACCCTAAAAGTTTTGTTCAATATATCCTATACGTATTTATAATAGTTTTTGAGATATTTCAGTTTTTCTTATTTTCCATACTTTTTTACAGAAATAGTCTTCATTATCATAGTAGCCATGGCAAAAACAATGTAAAAGAACATTTTTCTGTGTGTCAAATTTATAACCGCAATCGCTTCTTTTGGTTTTTATGTAGTGTAGTTTAGTTTTTTTTGCATTCATCTTATATTGTAAAATGAATTTTCCAAAGAATGAGTTAATAGATATGATTTATACAATAGGCGAGGCTCAAAAAAAATTGCCTTCTTGCTCAAAGAATTTACAAAATGAAGTATCCTGATCGACGCCAGCCTAATACCCATACTTTTCAAAACTTAATGCAAAGATTTGATTCTTCTGGTACTGTTGATTATCCAAAACGTAAAGTGGTCAAAAAATCAGTAACTAATGAAGAAAAAGAACTACAAGTATCGTTAAATGTTCAGGAAAATCCTTATATTGGTAGCCGTCAGTTAGCAGCATTATGTGAAACATCACAATCCACCGCTAATCGTACTACCAAGAAATATAGGTATCATCCATATCACATGGAATTACACCAAGAATTGCATGGACAGGATTTTGAAAGTCGTGTAAACTTTTGTCGTACAATAAATGCGGAGATTCAATTAAATCCAAATTTATTATGCAAGGTAATGTTTAGTGATGAAGCTACTTTTAGAAGAAACGGTGCCATAAATAGACGCAACATGCATTATTATGCCACAGAAAACCCATTTTGGATTAGAGAGGTGCAACATCAAAACCACTGGTCATTAAATGTTTGGTGTGGTATTCATCATAATCGAATTATTGGACCCCACTTTTTTAATGAACCACTAAATGGCCATAGTTACCTGAACTTTCTACAAGAAGAACTACCCCAACTGCTTCAAGGTCTCGATAGGGATGAGCTCGACAGTATGTGGTTTCAGCACGATGGTGCGCCTCCGCATTACCATCGTGAAGTTCGTGCGTTTTTGGACCAACGATATCCGCAAAAATGGATTGGACGTGGGGGTTTCATTGAGTGGCCACCAAGGTCTTGCGACATCACCTCATTAGATTTCTTCCTATGGGGTTATATTAAAAATAAGGTGTATGTTAATCCACCAACAACAGTGGAAGATATGCGAAACAGGATAGGGATACCTCTAGAACAATAACGCCACTAATTTTGTCCAGGGTCCGAGAAAATCTGCAAAAAAGACTTAATTTGTGCAATGCACAAGAGGGTCGTTTATTCGAACACTTATTAAAAAGAAATAATTAATCTCAGTATTTAATAGGTAATTTTTTTGTTGATATTTATTCATTTAAACTTGTTCAAATTTGAGCCGATGTGTTCAACACCCTGTAGCTTTTATTGCAAATATTAGATAAAAATTATGTTAACTTGTCTTTGGCCTTGCTAAATTACAAATTTGAATATATTTGTCACAAAATTGAAAACGTTATTTAGGATTGAATTGATGCTTGAAAATGTGACTTTTTTTCTTTAAACTTAATTATCTCAGAAACTATAAAGTTTTGTTATAGTAAATCCTTAATAAAAAAGATTAAAAATTATAAGCTAAATCGAAAATACGATTCGTATATAGGGTGTTCTATTTAAAACAATACAACTTTATGCTGTCCTAGGTTTTTGGCTCACCCTGTAGAGTCCTAAATATTTTTAAAATCTGCGTAAAAATAAACTGTATCAAACAATAAATATAGTTTCTTTGTAAATTTCACCGAAAAGGCACAAACC
Organism: Diaprepes abbreviatus; assembly: GCA_034092305.1. Classification (NCBI taxonomy): domain Eukaryota; kingdom Metazoa; phylum Arthropoda; class Insecta; order Coleoptera; family Curculionidae; genus Diaprepes; species Diaprepes abbreviatus. The sequence goes on from JASJET010000390.1 coordinate 1,437,271, forward strand.
TACTTCATCCAATCGTTGACTCACCCTGTACACCCTATATATAATTGCATTTTTTATTTCTTTGTAAAATTCTAGACATGTTTCATGTATAATACATACATAACACATAATACTTGAGTCTCAGCGTTTTGAATATATTTAAAATAAAATAAAAAAAAATTTTATGTCAAAAATTACGTTTGAGGACCAAAACTTAACTATAAATTTTTCCTGTAAGGAAGTCTTTATTATTTAATTTGGGTTAGTTTTCTTTTATACGAAGATCGACTTTAGTAGTCTTTTTATCATATTTTGAAAATAATTAGTACAGAGTGGTCAAAAAAGATGAATAAAAATTATATTTAAAAAATCGTCAAAAGTAAATATTTTTCAAATATACTTGCCTTGTAGATATTATCGGATATGCCGCGAAATATCCTAAAATTGTAGTTTCAATATTCTCATTATTAACAAGTGGTTTATTTCTATATCTTTGCTTTTATTGATCCAAAGTTCTTGAAGTTTTCTATAATCCTTTTAGCAGTTGCTGGTGTTGGTTTCTGTTCCTGCGTATTATCGGATTGCGAATGTATCGCATGTTCTTGAAATAACTCTATCACATTCCCTTAAATATTCCTTTACTATTAATTAATGTCAAATGGCAAGAAATAGTGACAATTCTGTAGGATTCGATTGTTTTATTTTCTGTAGGGTTTGATTGTTTTGCCTTTTTTTACCTGGGTCACCTTACATATTTTTAAATATTGTGATTTAATCTATTACAAGCTTTTCAAAAATATATAACAGATCCTGTTAGTAGGCGTGACGGATATTAAAGATACAAGAACCTATTACGGGTATCAACAGTATACTGATGAACAGAAAATGGATAAATATATTTTCGAATTCTTAATATAGTTTATTTTATAACGAAAAATAAAGGGTATTTTTTTATAGAGGTATAGAACTTTTAAATGGAATAAAACAAAGATGAATTTTTTACATTGACATGAAATTTACTTTATTCGAAAGATAACCTTCTGGCATTATAATTTAAATATGACTTCTGGCATATGACCGCCACGGCTGGCTCGGACGTAGTCTAATCTAGAGGTCCAATTTTCGATGACTTTTTCTAATATTTGTGGCCGTATATCGGCAATAACACGACGAATGTTGTCCTCCAAGTGATCAATCGTTTCGGGCTTATCGGCGTAGACTAGTGACTTCACATATCCCCACAGAAAATAGTCTAGCGGCGTTAAGTCGCACGATTTTGAAGGCCAATTCACGGGTCCGAAATGTGAAACTATGCGGTTACCAAACATTTCCTTCAATAAATCAATTGTGGCACGAGCTGTGTGACATGTTACGCCGTCTTGTTGAAACCACAGCTCCTGCATATCATGGTTGTTCAATTGATGAACGAAAAAGTCAGTAATCATGGCTCTATAGCGGTCACCATTGACTGTAACGTTCTGACCAGCATCATTTTTAAAGAAGTACGGACCAATGATTCCACCAGCCCACAAAGCACACCAAACAGTCAGTTTTTCTGGATGTAACGGTGTCTCAACATACACTTGAGGATTATCATCACTCCAAATACGGCAGTTTTGTTTATTGACGTATCCATTCAAACAAAAGTGAGCTTCATCGCTAAACAAAATTCGCTTATGAAAATCGGGATCAACGGCAATCTTGTTTTGGGCCCATTCACCGAATCTACGCCTTGCTAGGTAATCGTGTGGCTTCAATTCTTGCACGAGTTGAATTTTGTAAGCACGCAAACCAAGATCTTTCCGCAAAATCTTCCATAAAGTGAATGGACACATATCCAATTCCTGTGCACGATGGCGGATAGACTGATTCGGGTCTTCCTCTACGCTACGCTCTACAGCAGCAATGACTTCTTCTGTACGCACTGTACGACGTCTCTGCGGATGCGTATTATCATTTAGAGTAAACGTGGTGCGAAAACGTTCCATAGTTAATCGAATTAATTGCTCTGATGGACGATTATGTTGACCATAAAATGGACGTAGTGCGCGATACGTATTTCGAACAGAACCATGATTTTCAAAATAAATTTGCACAATTTGGAAGCGTTGTTCAGGCGTCAGTCTATTCATGTTAAAATGCCAAACCAAACTAAACATAAATCACTTGACGGCTGACAAAATAGCTGCCAGTTAAAAAAGTGTTGTCAACTTAAAGTTCTATACCTCTATAAAAAAACACCCTTTAGTTTTGTAGGTTAAACTAAAAAAAAATGTTCTCTGTTCTGTTTTCAGACATAATTCTTATTTTCTTCAATGCATTTTAAATAATAAAAGGCCGAGTCTGTAACTCTCCAAAGGCCCTTTGAATCGCATTTCTTAAATCCGCCATGTTTTGGTATTGGTCTGTAAATATTTTATTTTTGAGACAAAACAAGAAGAAATCCAAAATCGACAAATCGGAAAACCTGGGTGGCCATTTTATAAATCCATTTGTCATATTCCAGCGGCCCGGAAAATTGGTGTCCAGATAGGCCCTTACAACATGCGTATTATGAGCTGGAACTCTGTCTTGTTGCAAGTACAGGTCATTAAATCGCCTTTAGGGTACTTTTTCTCTTATTTGTACTTATTTAAAAGAGTGAGTTAAAGAAACTGAAGCGTAAACAAACTCAATCGTTTAGTATTATTGGGTAAGCTTCGTTGAAAACTTTCCTAGATCTCTCAAACAAGAAAGCATTTGAAAAAATCTTCAATACCAAAAGATACAACACTCTTTCATTTTTAGTGTGATCCTGGCATTAAATGAAAAAAAAAGGTTATTTAGATGTATATATATATATATATATATATATATATATATATATATATATATATATATATATATATATATAGGAATTAATTTTACTTGAACCATTAAATATATTTTTAGTTGGTTATTTTCTTGGGAATATGGTTCATTTTTATATTGAAACTATCAGTCAAGTCAAGACAGTTATAGGGTTAAAAATGTAGTGTCCATTCTTCTAACTGGCCTTTTAAAAATACTTTTAAAAAGTGAATATACAAAAGAGTGAGTTGACTACAATTGGTTTGTGATGTAATTAACTATTGTTTAAAACAAAAATCTCTGTTCTTAATGCATCCGCATCAGTTGAAAAAGATTCGAAAGAATCGAAACGTCCTGGGAAATAAAAATATATATATACAATAAGTATGACTACTGTATATATGTACTTTCAATATAAAAATGAACCATATTCCCAAGAAAATAACCAACTAAATATATATATATATATATATATATATATATATATATATATATATATATATATATACAGGGTGATTCAAAAATCGATCACGAAACTTAAGGGGGTGATTCTACTTGACAAAATAAGGGTAGAGCTTCATATAATTTTTTTTCAAAATGTCATTCGTTTTCGAGTTACAAGCCGTCCAAGTTCAAGTTTTTATTTTTTGTTTTTTGAATTACTCGCTTACAGGAAAACCGATTTGACTAATATTTGAAAGATAGGCTAAGTCTTCTGCGCTTCATCATTTTAATAACAATTCACATTGATTGTTTGCCGCTAGAGGGCACTTTACCTACATTGAAAATGGTTTTTTTGTCATAATTTTTTAGTGTTAACAGCTACAGTAGTTTTTGGCATAATTTCTGAAAGACTGATGCCAGGCCTTTAAAAAAAATGCTCTTTATTTACATCGCTAAACTCAACGGTTTAGACGTAAATCACCCTTAAAAATTAAGTGGTAAATTTACTTTTCTCATTTCATTACCACCAGCTACCAGGTAAATAGCTATCAAAGTATACTAGAGCTTTGTCAGTTTAACATCAAATAAATTCGCTTTTTAAACTATTTAATTTATAATCTTAAAATAACTAATAATGGCTAATCACCAATATTCAAATATCGAATATTGTGATATCCATTTTTGTTATGGAAAAGCAAATGGTAATGCAGAGTTGGCAAGAAGATATTATATGGAGAGTTATCCGGAAAGAAATATCCCTCATGCTCAAACATTTTCCAGTGTGCACAGGAGGCTTGCGGAATGTGGTTCCTTTAAAAGTTATAATGGAAATAGGGGAAGACCTAGAACTGCTAGAAACGTGTAACAAGAAGAAAGAGTGCTTGAAATTATTGAAGATAATCCAGGTATTAGTACTAGAAAAATTGGGAATGAAGTGCGGCTCTGTCAGGCTGGTTCATGGAGGATACTAAGAGAAGAACAACTCTACCCGTTTCATTCAAAAAAGGTGCAGGCTCTTTATGACGATGATCGGCCGAGACGGTTGGAAATGTGCAATCAGTTCCTAGCTAAGTATGAACACGATAATCGATTAATTGGCGTCATATTATTCACTGACGAAGCTGGTTTCACTCGTGATGGCATAACAAATCTACACAACATCCACACATATGCTTACGAGAACCCAAACAATGTGGTAGAAACGAAACATCAGCGTAGATTTTCACTAAATGTGTGGGCAGGGATAATAGGAGATTACCTTATTGGTCCTCATTTCTTTGATGGCCCATTAACTGGTGACGTATACTTAGATTTTATCCAAAATCGTCTCCCATTGTATCTGGAAGATGTGCCATTGGAAGTAAGGGCCAACATGTGGATCCTCCAAGACGGAGCTCCGCCCCACTTTAGTATACGTGTACGACAGTATTTGAATGCAACGTATCCTGAGCGATGGATAGGACGAAGTGGACCATTGGCATGGGCAGCGAGGTCACCAGACCTTAATCCTATCGATTTTTTCTTTTGGGGTCATTTGAAACAATTGATGTACGATATTCCAATAATCAACGTCGAGGATCTTCGCTTCAGGATAATCGAAAAGTGCCAAATCATTAAAGAAACACCAGGAATTTTTCATCGAGTTAGGCGACATTTTTTGAAGAGTGTTAGGAAATGTATTGAAGAAAATGGGGGACATTTTGAGAATCTTTTTTAGTTTGTTTAGTACTGTTTCATTAATTTTTATCAATTAAATGTATATCGCAATAATCCATAATATGAATATTTACTGATTAGCCATTATTAGTTATTTTAAGATTATAAATTAAATAGTTTAAAAAGCGAATTTATTTGATGTTAAACTAACAGCTCTAGTATACTTTGATAGCTATTTACCTGGTAGCTGGTGGTAATGAAATGAGAAAAGTAAATTTACCACTTAATTTTTAAGGGTGATTTACGTCTAAACCGTTGGGTTTAGCGATGTAAATAAAGAGCACCTTTTTTAAAGGCCTGGCATCAGTCTTTCAGAAATTATGCCAAAAACTACTGTAGCTGTCAACACTAAAAAATTATGACAAAAAAACAATTTTCAATGTAGGTAAAGTGCCCTCTAGCGGCAAACAATCAATGTGAATTGTTACTAAAATGATGAAGCGCAGAAGACTTAGCCTATCTTTCAAATATTAGTCAAATCGGTTTTCCTGTAAGCGAGTAATTCAAAAAACAAAAAATAAAAACTTGAATTTGGACGGCTTGTAACTCGAAAACGAATGACATTTTGAAAAAAAATTATATGAAGCTCTACCCTTATTTTGTCAAGTAGAATCACCCCCTTAAGTTTCGTGATCGATTTTTGAATCACCCTGTATAAAAGGAAGAATCGGTTTTATTTTCCTGTACTCAAAGCTCTTGGGAAGGAGAGGGGCGATCGCAAGAAAAACAAGTTGTCAACGGAAGGGAGTGCCAACAGCATACACATTTCTAATATAAAAGGCAGAATCGGTTTTATTTTCCTATATTCAAAGCTCTTGGGAAGGAGAGGGGCCATTTCAAGAAAAACAAGTTGTCAACGGAAGGAAGTGCCAACAGCATACACATTTCTAATATAAAAGGCAGAAACGGTTCTATTTTCCTGAACTCAAAGCTCTTGGGAAGGAGAGGGGCGATCGCAAGAAAAACAAGTTATCAACGGAAAGGAGTGCCAACAGCATACACATTTCTAATATAAAAGGCAGAATCGGTTTTATTTTCCTGTACTCAAAAATCTTGGGAAAGAGAGGGGCGATCGCAAGAAAAACAAGTTGTCAACGGAAGGGAGTGCCAACAGCATACACATTTCTAATATAAAAGGCAGAATTGGTTTTATTTTCCTATACTCAAAGCTCTTGGGAAGGAGAGAGGCGATCGCAAGAAAAACAAGTTGTCAACGGAAGGGAGTGCCAACAGCATACACATTTGTAATATAAAAGGCAGAATCAGTTTTATTTTCCTGTACTCAAAGCTCTTGGGAAGGAGAGGGGCGATCGCAAGAAAAACAAGTTGTCAACGGAAGGGAGTAACAACAGCATACACATTTCTAATATAAAAGGCAGAATCGGTTTTATTTTCCTATACTCAAAGCTCTTGGGAAGGAGAGGGGCGATCACAAGAGAAACAAGTTGTCAACGGAAGGGAGTGCCAACAGTATACACATTTGTAATATAAAAGGCAGAATCGGTTTTATTTTCCTGTACTCAAAGCTCTTGGGAAGGAGAGGGGCGATCGCAAGAAAAACAAGTTGTCAACGGAAGGGAGTGCCAACAACATACACATTTCTAATATAAAAGGCAGAATTGGTTTTATTTTCCTGTACTTAAAGCTCTTGGGAAAGAGAGGGGCGATCGCAGGAAAAACAAGTTGTCAACGGAAAGGAGTGCCAACAGCATACACATTTCTAATATAAAAGGCAGAATCGGTTTTATTTTCCTGTACTCAAAGCTCTTGGGAAGGAGAGGGGCGATCGCATGAAAAACAAGTTGTCAACGGAAGGGAGTGCCAACAGCATACACATTTGTAATATAAAAGGCAGAATCAGTTTTATTTTCCTGTACTCAAAGCTCTTGGGAAGGAGAGGGGCGATCGCAAGAAAAACAAGTTGTAAACGGAAGGGAGTAACAACAGCATACACATTTCTAATATAAAAGGCAGAATCGGTTTTATTTTCCTATACTCAAAGCTCTTGGGAAGGAGAGGGGCGATCACAAGAAAAACAAGTTGTCAACGGAAGGGAGTGCCAACAGTATACACATTTGTAATATAAAAGGCAGAATCGGTTTTATTTTCCTGTACTCAAAGCTCTTGGGAAGGAGAGGGGCGATCGCAAGAAAAACAAGTTGTCAACGGAAGGGAGTGCCAACAGCATACACATTTCTAATATAAAAGGCAGAATTGGTTTTATTTTCCTGTACTTAAAGCTCTTGGGAAAGAGAGGGGCGATCGCAGGAAAAACAAGTTGTCAACGGAAAGGAGTGCCAACAGCATACACATTTCTAATATAAAAGGCAGAATCGGTTTTATTTTCCTGTACTCAAAGCTCTTGGGAAGGAGAGGGGCGATCGCATGAAAAACAAGTTGTCAACGGAAGGGAGTGCCAACAGCATACACATTTGTAATATAAAAGGCAGAATCAGTTTTATTTTCCTGTACTCAAAGCTCTTGGGAAGGAGAGGGGCGATCGCAAGAAAAACAAGTTGTCAACGGAAGGGAGTAACAACAGCATACACATTTCTAATATAAAAGGCAGAATCGGTTTTATTTTCCTATACTCAAAGCTCTTGGGAAGGAGAGGGGCGATCACAAGAAAAACAAGTTGTCAACGGAAGGGAGTGCCAACAGTATACACATTTGTAATATAAAAGGCAGAATCTGTTTTATTTTCCTGTACTCAAAGCTCTTGGGAAGGAGAGGGGCGATCGCAAGAAAAACAAGTTGTCAACGGAAGGGAGTGCCAACAGCATACACATTTCTAATATAAAAGGCAGAATTGGTTTTATTTTCCTGTACTCAAAGCTCTTGGGAAGGAGAGGGGCGATCGCAAGAAAAACAAGTTGTCAACGGAAGGGAGTGCCAACAGCATACACATTTCTAATATAAAAGGCAGAATTGGTTTTATTTTCCTGTACTTAAAGCTCTTGGGAAAGAGAGGGGCGATCGCAGGAAAAACAAGTTGTCAACGGAAAGGAGTGCCAACAGCATACACATTTCTAATATAAAAGGCAGAATCGGTTTTATTTTCCTGTACTCGAAGCTCTTGGGAAGGAGAGGGGCGATCGCAAAAAAACAAGTTGTCAACGGAAGAGAGTGACAACAGCATACACATTTGTAATATAAAAGGCAGAATCGGTTTTATTTTCCTGTACTCAAAGCTCTTGGGAAGGAGAGGGGCGATCGCAAGAAAAACAAGTTGTCAACGGGAGGGGGAAACAACAGCATACACATTTCTAATATAAAAGGCAGAATCGGTTTTATTTTCCTATACTCAAAGCTCTTGGGAAGGAGAGGGGCGATCACAAGAAAAACAAGTTGTCAACGGAAGGGAGTGCCAACAGTATACACATTTGTAATATAAAAGGCAGAATCGGTTTTATTTTCCTGTACTCAAAGCTCTTGGGAAGGAGAGGGGCGATCGCAGGAAAAACAAGTTGTCAACGGAAAGGAGTGCCAACAGCATACACATTTCTAATATAAAAGGCTGAATCGGTTTTATTTTCCTGTACTCAAAGCTCTTGGGAAGGAGAGGGGCGATCGCATGAAAAACAAGTTGTCAACGGAAGGGAGTGCCAACAGCATACACATTTGTAATATAAAAGGCAGAATCAGTTTTATTTTCCTGTACTCAAAGCTCTTGGGAAGGAGAGGGGCGATCGCAAGAAAAACAAGTTGTAAACGGAAGGGAGTAACAACAGCATACACATTTCTAATATAAAAGGCAGAATCGGTTTTATTTTCCTATACTCAAAGCTCTTGGGAAGGAGAGGGGCGATCACAAGAAAAACAAGTTGTCAACGGAAGGGAGTGCCAACAGTATACACATTTGTAATATAAAAGGCAGAATCGGTTTTATTTTCCTGTACTCAAAGCTCTTGGGAAGGAGAGGGGCGATCGCAAGAAAAACAAGTTGTCAACGGAAGGGAGTGCCAACAGCATACACATTTCTAATATAAAAGGCAGAATTGGTTTTATTTTCCTGTACTTAAAGCTCTTGGGAAAGAGAGGGGCGATCGCAGGAAAAACAAGTTGTCAACGGAAAGGAGTGCCAACAGCATACACATTTCTAATATAAAAGGCAGAATCGGTTTTATTTTCCTGTACTCAAAGCTCTTGGGAAGGAGAGGGGCGATCGCATGAAAAACAAGTTGTCAACGGAAGGGAGTGCCAACAGCATACACATTTGTAATATAAAAGGCAGAATCAGTATTATTTTCCTGTACTCAAAGCTCTTGGGAAGGAGAGGGGCGATCGCAAGAAAAACAAGTTGTCAACGGAAGGGAGTAACAACAGCATACACATTTCTAATATAAAAGGCAGAATCGGTTTTATTTTCCTATACTCAAAGCTCTTGGGAAGGAGAGGGGCGATCACAAGAAAAACAAGTTGTCAACGGAAGGGAGTGCCAACAGTATACACATTTGTAATATAAAAGGCAGAATCTGTTTTATTTTCCTGTACTCAAAGCTCTTGGGAAGGAGAGGGGCGATCGCAAGAAAAACAAGTTGTCAACGGAAGGGAGTGCCAACAGCATACACATTTCTAATATAAAAGGCAGAATTGGTTTTATTTTCCTGTACTCAAAGCTCTTGGGAAGGAGAGGGGCGATCGCAAGAAAAACAAGTTGTCAACGGAAGGGAGTGCCAACAGCATACACATTTCTAATATAAAAGGCAGAATTGGTTTTATTTTCCTGTACTTAAAGCTCTTGGGAAAGAGAGGGGCGATCGCAGGAAAAACAAGTTGTCAACGGAAAGGAGTGCCAACAGCATATACATTTCTAATATAAAAGGCAGAATCGGTTTTATTTTCCTGTACTCGAAGCTCTTGGGAAGGAGAGGGGCGATCGCAAGAAAAACAAGTTGTCAACGGAAGAGAGTGACAACAGCATACACATTTGTAATATAAAAGGCAGAATCGGTTTTATTTTCCTGTACTCAAAGCTCTTGGGAAGGAGAGGGGCGATCGCAAGAAAAACAAGTTGTCAACGGGAGGGGGAAACAACAGCATACACATTTCTAATATAAAAGGCAGAATCGGTTTTATTTTCCTATACTCAAAGCTCTTGGGAAGGAGAGGGGCGATCACAAGAAAAACAAGTTGTCAACGGAAGGGAGTGCCAACAGTATACACATTTGTAATATAAAAGGCAGAATCGGTTTTATTTTCCTGTACTCAAAGCTCTTGGGAAGGAGAGGGGCGATCGCAAGAAAAACAAGTTGTCAACGGAAGGGAGTGCCAACAGCATACACATTTCTAATATAAAAGGCAGAATTGGTTTTATTTTCCTGTACTTAAAGCTCTTGGGAAAGAGAGGGGCGATCGCAGGAAAAACAAGTTTTCAACGGAAAGGAGTGCCAACAGCATACACATTTCTAATATAAAAGGCAGAATCGGTTTTATTTTCCTGTACTCAAAGCTCTTGGGAAGGAGAGGGGCGATCGCATGAAAAACAAGTTGTCAACGGAAGGGAGTGCCAACAGCATACACATTTGTAATATAAAAGGCAGAATCAGTTTTATTTTCCTGTACTCAAAGCTCTTGGGAAGGAGAGGGGCGATCGCAAGAAAAACAAGTTGTCAACGGAAGGGAGTAACAACAGCATACACATTTCTAATATAAAAGGCAGAATCGGTTTTATTTTCCTATACTCAAAGCTCTTGGGAAGGAGAGGGGCGATCACAAGAAAAACAAGTTGTCAACGGAAGGGAGTGCCAACAGTATACACATTTGTAATATAAAAGGCAGAATCGGTTTTATTTTCCTGTACTCAAAGCTCTTGGGAAGGAGAGGGGCGATCGCAAGAAAAACAAGTTGTCAACGGAAGGGTGTGCCAACAGCATACACATTTCTAATATAAATGGCAGAATTGGTTTTATTTTCCTGTACTCAAAGCTCTTGGGAAGGAGAGGGGCGATCGCAAGAAAAACAAGTTGTCAACGGAAGGGAGTGCCAACAGCATACACATTTCTAATATAAAAGGCAGAATTGGTTTTATTTTCCTGTACTTAAAGCTCTTGGGAAAGAGAGGGGCGATCGCAGGAAAAACAAGTTGTCAACGAAAAGGAGTGCCAACAGCATACACATTTCTAATATAAAAGGCAGAATCGGTTTTATTTTCCTGTACTCGAAGCTCTTGGGAAGGAGAGGGGCGATCGCAAGAAAAACAAGTTGTCAACGGAAGAGAGTGACAACAGCATACACATTTGTAATATAAAAGGCAGAATCGGTTTTATTTTCCTGTACTCAAAGCTCTTGGGAAGGAGAGGGGCGATCGCAAGAAAAACAAGTTGTCAACGGGAGGGGGAAACAACAGCATACACATTTCTAATATAAAAGGCAGAATCGGTTTTATTTTCCTGTACTCAAAGCTCTTGGGAAGGAGAGGGGCGATCGCAAGAAAAACAAGTTGTCAACGGAAGGGAGTGCCAACAGCATACACATTTCTAATATAAAAGGCAGAATGGGTTTTATTTTCCTGTACTCAAAGCTCTTGGGAAGGAGAGGGGCGATCGCAAGAAAAACAAGTTGTCAACGGCAGGGAGTGCCAACAGCATACACATTTCTAATATAAAAGGCAGAATCGGTTTTATTTTCCTGTACTCAAAGCTCTTGGGAAAGGGAGGGGCGATCGCAGGAAAAACAAGTTGTCAACGGAAAGGAGTGCCAACAGCATACACATTTCTAATATAAAAGGCAGAATCGGTTTTATTTCTCTTTACTCAAAGCTCTTGGGAAGGAGAGGGGCGATCGCAAGAAAAACAAGTTGACAACGGGAGGGAGTGCCAACAGCATACACATTTCTAATAGAAAAGGAAGAATCGGTTTTATTTTCTTGTACTCAAAGCTTTTGGGAAGTAGAGGGGCGATCGCAAGAAAAACAAGTTGTCAACGGGAGGGAGTGCCAACAACATACACATTTCTAATGTAAAAGGCAGAATCGGTTTTATTATCCTGTACTTAAAGCTCTTGGGAAGGAGAAAGGCGATCGCAAGAAAAACAAGTTGTCAACGGGAGGGAGTGCCAACAACATACACATTTCTAATGTAAAAGGCAGAATCGGTTTTATTATCCTGTACTTAAAGCTCCTGGGAAGGAGAAAGGCGATCGCAAGAAAAACAAGTTGTCAACGGAAGGGAGTAACAACAGCATACACATTTCTAATATAAAAGGCAGAATCGGTTTTATTTTCCTCTAATCAAAGCTCTTGGGAAGGAGAGGGGCGATCGCAAGAAAAACAAGTTTTAAACGGGAGGGAGTGCCAACAGCATACACATTTCTAATATAAAAGGCAGAATCGGTTTTATTTTCCTGTACTCAAAGCTCTTGGGAAGGAGAGGGGCGATCGCAAGAAAAACAAGTTGTCAACGGAAGGGAGTGCCAACAGCATGCACATTTCTAATATAAAAGGCAGAATCGGTTTTATTTTCCTATACTCAAAGCTCTTGGGAAGGAGAGGGGCGATCGCAAAAAAAACAAGTTGTCAACGGAAGGGAGTGCCAACAGCATACACATTTCTAATATAAAAGGCAGAATCGGTTTTATTTTCCTGTACTCAAAGCTCTTGGGAAGGAGAGGGGCGATCGCAAGAAAAACAAGTTGTCAACGGAAGGGAGTACCAACAGCATACACATTTCTAATATAAAAGGCAGAATCGGTTTTATTTTCCTGTACTCAAAGCTCTTGGGAAGCAGAGGGGCGATTGAAAGAAAAACAAGTTGTCAACGGAAGGGAGTACCAACAGCATACACATTTCTAATATAAAAGGAAGAATCGGTTTTATTTTCCTGTACTCAAAGCTCTTGGGAAGGAGAGAAGCGATCGCATGAAAAACAAGTTGTCAACGGAAAGGAGTGCCAACAGCATACACATTTCTAATATAAAAGGCAGAATCGGTTTTATTTTCCTGTACTCAAAGCTCTTGGGAAGGAGAGGGGCGATCGCATGAAAAACAAGTTGTCAACGGAAGGGAGTGCCAACAGCATACACATTTGTAATATAAAAGGCAGAATCAGTTTTATTTTCCTGTACTCAAAGCTCTTGGAAAGGAGAGGGGCGATCGCAAGAAAAACAAGTTGTCAACGGAAGGGAGTAACAACAGCATACACATTTCTAATATAAAAGGCAGAATCGGTTTTATTTTCCTATACTCAAAGCTCTTGGGAAGGAGAGGGGCGATCACAAGAAAAACAAGTTGTCAACGGAAGGGAGTGCCAACAGTATACACATTTGTAATATAAAAGGCAGAATCGGTTTTATTTTCCTGTACTCAAAGCTCTTGGGAAGGAGAGGGGCGATCGCAAGAAAAACAAGTTGTCAACGGAAGGGAGTGCCAACAGCATACACATTTCTAATATAAAAGGCAGAATTGGTTTTATTTTCCTGTACTCAAAGCTCTTGGGAAGGAGAGGGGCGATCGCAAGAAAAACAAGTTGTCAACGGAAGGGAGTGCCAACAGCATACACATTTCTAATATAAAAGGCAGAATTGGTTTTATTTTCCTGTACTTAAAGCTCTTGGGAAAGAGAGGGGCGATCGCAGGAAAAACAAGTTGTCAACGGAAAGGAGTGCCAACAGCATACACATTTCTAATATAAAAGGCAGAATCGGTTTTATTTTCCTGTACTCGAAGCTCTTGGGAAGGAGAGGGGCGATCGCAAGAAAAACAAGTTGTCAACGGAAGAGAGTGACAACAGCATACACATTTGTAATATAAAAGGCAGAATCGGTTTTATTTTCCTGTACTCAAAGCTCTTGGGAAGGAGAGGGGCGATCGCAAGAAAAACAAGTTGTCAACGGGAGGGGGAACCAACAGCATACACATTTCTAATATAAAAGGCAGAATCGGTTTTATTTTCCTGTACTCAAAGCTCTTGGGAAGGAGAGGGGCGATCGCAAGAAAAACAAGTTGTCAACGGAAGGGAGTGCCAACAGCATACACATTTGTAATATAAAAGGCAGAATCGGTTTTATTTTCCTGTATTCAAAGCTCTTGGGAAGGAGAGGGGCGATCGCAAGAAAAATTAGTTGTCAACGGAAGGGAGTGCCAACAGCATACACATTTCTAATATAAAAGGCAGAATGGGTTTTATTTTCCTGTACTCAAAGCTCTTGGGAAGGAGAGGGGCGATCGCAAGAAAAACAAGTTGTCAACGGCAGGGAGTGCCAACAGCATACACATTTCTAATATAAAAGGCAGAATCGGTTTTATTTTCCTGTACTCAAAGCTCTTGGGAAAGGGAGGGGCGATCGCAGGAAAAACAAGTTGTCAACGGAAAGGAGTGCCAACAGCATACACATTTCTAATATAAAAGGCAGAATCGGTTTTATTTCTCTTTACTCAAAGCTCTTGGGAAGGAGAGGGGCGATCGCAAGAAAAACAAGTTGTCAACGGGAGGGAGTGCCAACAGCATACACATTTCTAATAGAAAAGGAAGAATCGGTTTTATTTTCCTGTACTCAAAGCTTTTGGGAAGGAGAGGGGCGATCGCAATAAAAACAAGTTGTCAACGGGAGGGAGTGCCAACAACATACACATTTCTAATGTAAAAGGCAGAATCGGTTTTATTATCTTGTACTTAAAGCTCTTGGGAAAAAGAAAGGCGATCGCAAGAAAAACAAGTTGTCAACGGAAGGGAGTGCCAACAGCATACACATTTCTAATATACAAGGCAGAATCGGTTTTATTTTCCTGTACTCAAAGCTCTTGGGAAGGGGAGGGGCGATCGCAGGAAAAACAAGTTGTCAATGGAAGAGAGAGCCAACAGCATACACATTTGTAATATAAAAGGCAGAATCGGTTTTATTTTCCTGTACTCAAAGCTCTTGGGAAGGAGAGGGGCGATCGCAAGAAAAACAAGTTGTCAACGGAAGGGAGTGCCAACAGCATACACATTTCTAATATAAAAGGCAGAATCGGCTTTATTTTCCTATACTCAAAGCTCTTGGGAAGGAGAGGGGCGATCGCAAGAAAAACAAGTTGTCAACGGAAGGAAGTGCCAACAGCATACACATTTCTAATATAAAAGGCAGAATCGGTTCTATTTTCCTGAACTCAAAGCTCTTGGGAAGGAGAGGGGCGATCGCAAGAAAAACAAGTTGTCAAAGGAAAGGAGTGCCAACAGCATACACATTTCTAATATAAAAGGCAGAATCGGTTTTATTTTCCTGTACTCAAAGCTCTTGGGAAGGAGAGGGGCGATCGCAAGAAGAACAAGTTGTCAACGGAAGGGAGTGCCAACAGCATACATATTTCTAATATAAAAGGCAGAATCGGCTTTATTTCTCTGTACTCAAAGCTCTTGGGAAGGAGAGGGGCGAACGCAAAAAAAACAAGTTGTCAACGGAAGGGAGTGCCAACAGCATACATATTTCTAATATAAAAGGCAGAATCGGTTTTATTTCTCTTTACTCAAAGCTCTTGGGAAGGAGAGGGGCGATCGCAAGAAAAACAAGTTGTCAAAGGAAAGGAGTGCCAACAGCATACACATTTCTAATATAAAAGGCAAAATCGGTTTTATTTTCCTGTATTCAAAGCTCTTGGGAAAAAGAGGGGCGATCGCAAGAAAAACAAGTTGTCAACGGAAGGGAGTGCCAACAGCATACACACTTCTAATATAAAAGGCAGAATCGGCTTTATTTTCCAGTATTCAAAGCTCTTGGGAAAGAGAGGGGCGATCGCAAGAAAAACAAGTTGTCAACGGAAGGGAGTGCCAACAGCATACACATTTCTAATATAAAAGGCAGAATCGGTTTTATTTTCCTTTACTCAAAGCTCTTGGGAAGGAGAGGGGCGATCGCAAGAAAAACAAGTTGTCAACGGAAGGGAGTGCCAACAGCATACACATTTGTAATATAAAAGGCAGAATCGGTTTTATTTTCCTGTACTCAAAGCTCTTGGGAAGGAGAGGGGCGATCGCAAGAAAAACAAGTTGTCAACGGAAGGGAGTGCCAACAGCATACATATTTCTAATATAAAAGGCAGAATCGGCTTTATTTCTCTGTACTCAAAGCTCTTGGGAAGGAGAGGGGCGAACGCAAAAAAAACAAGTTATCAACGGAAGGGAGTGTAAAATAGCATACACTTTTCTAATATAAAAGGCAGAATCGGTTTTATTTTCCTCTACTCAAAGCTCTTGGGAAGGAGAGGGGCGATCGTAAGAAAAACAAGTTTTCAACGGGAGGGAGTGCCAACAGCATACACATTTCTAATATAAAAGGCAGAATCGGTTTTATTTTCCTGTACTCAAAGCTCTTGGGAAGGAGAGGGGCGATCGCAAGAAAAACAAGTTGTCAACGGAAGAGAGTGCCAACAGCATGCACATTTCTAATATAAAAGGCAGAATCGGTTTTATTTTCCTATACTCAAAGCTCTTGGGAAGGAGGGGGGCGATCGCAAGAAAAACAAGTTGTCAACGGAAGGGAGTACCAACAGCATACACATTTCTAATATAAAAGGCAGAATCGGTTTTATTTTCCTGTACTCAAAGCTCTTGGGAAAGGGAGGGGCGATCGCAGGAAAAACAAGTTGTCAACGGAAAGGAGTGCCAACAGCATACACATTTCTAATATAAAAGGCAGAATCGGTTTTATTTCTCTTTACTCAAAGCTCTTGGGAAGGAGAGGGGCGATCGCAAGAAAAACAAGTTGACAACGGGAGGGAGTGCCAACAGCATACACATTTCTAATAGAAAAGGAAGAATCGGTTTTATTTTCTTGTACTCAAAGCTTTTGGGAAGGAGAGGGGCGATCGCAAGAAAAACAAGTTGTCAACGGGAGGGAGTGCCAACAACATACACATTTCTAATGTAAAAGGCAGAATCGGTTTTATTATCCTGTACTTAAAGCTCTTGGGAAGGAGAAAGGCGATCGCAAGAAAAACAAGTTGTCAACGGGAGGGAGTGCCAACAACATACACATTTCTAATGTAAAAGGCAGAATCGGTTTTATTATCCTGTACTTAAAGCTCCTGGGAAGGAGAAAGGCGATCGCAAGAAAAACAAGTTGTCAACGGAAGGGAGTAACAACAGCATACACATTTCTAATATAAAAGGCAGAATCGGTTTTATTTTCCTGTAATCAAAGCTCTTGGGAAGGAGAGGGGCGATCGCAAGAAAAACAAGTTTTAAACGGGAGGGAGTGCCAACAGCATACACATTTCTAATATAAAAGGCAGAATCGGTTTTATTTTCCTGTACTCAAAGCTCTTGGGAAAGAGAGGGGCGATCGCAAGAAAAACAAGTTGTCAACGGAAGGGAGTGCCAACAGCATGCACATTTCTAATATAAAAGGCAGAATCGGTTTTATTTTCCTATACTCAAAGCTCTTGGGAAGGAGAGGGGCGATCGCAAAAAAAACAAGTTGTCAACGGAAGGGAGTGCCAACAGCATACACATTTCTAATATAAAAGGCAGAATCGGTTTTATTTTCCTGTACTCAAAGCTCTTGGGAAGGAGAGGGGCGATCGCAAGAAAAACAAGTTGTCAACGGAAGGGAGTACCAACAGCATACACATTTCTAATATAAAAGGCAGAATCGGTTTTATTTTCCTGTACTCAAAGCTCTTGGGAAGCAGAGGGGCGATTGAAAGAAAAACAAGTTGTCAACGGAAGGGAGTACCAACAGCATACACATTTCTAATATAAAAGGAAGAATCGGTTTTATTTTCCTGTACTCAAAGCTCTTGGGAAGGAGAGAAGCGATCGCATGAAAAACAAGTTGTCAACGGAAAGGAGTGCCAACAGCATACACATTTCTAATATAAAAGGCAGAATCGGTTTTATTTTCCTGTACTCAAAGCTCTTGGGAAGGAGAGGGGCGATCGCATGAAAAACAAGTTGTCAACGGAAGGGAGTGCCAACAGCATACACATTTGTAATATAAAAGGCAGAATCAGTTTTATTTTCCTGTACTCAAAGCTCTTGGAAAGGAGAGGGGCGATCGCAAGAAAAACAAGTTGTCAACGGAAGGGAGTAACAACAGCATACACATTTCTAATATAAAAGGCAGAATCGGTTTTATTTTCCTATACTCAAAGCTCTTGGGAAGGAGAGGGGCGATCACAAGAAAAACAAGTTGTCAACGGAAGGGAGTGCCAACAGTATACACATTTGTAATATAAAAGGCAGAATCGGTTTTATTTTCCTGTACTCAAAGCTCTTGGGAAGGAGAGGGGCGATCGCAAGAAAAACAAGTTGTCAACGGAAGGGAGTGCCAACAGCATACACATTTCTAATATAAAAGGCAGAATTGGTTTTATTTTCCTGTACTCAAAGCTCTTGGGAAGGAGAGGGGCGATCGCAAGAAAAACAAGTTGTCAACGGAAGGGAGTGCCAACAGCATACACATTTCTAATATAAAAGGCAGAATTGGTTTTATTTTCCTGTACTTAAAGCTCTTGGGAAAGAGAGGGGCGATCGCAGGAAAAACATATTGTCAACGGAAAGGAGTGCCAACAGCATACACATTTCTAATATAAAAGGCAGAATCGGTTTTATTTTCCTGTACTCGAAGCTCTTGGGAAGGAGAGGGGCGATCGCAAGAAAAACAAGTTGTCAACGGAAGAGAGTGACAACAGCATACACATTTGTAATATAAAAGGCAGAATCGGTTTTATTTTCCTGTACTCAAAGCTCTTGGGAAGGAGAGGGGCGATCGCAAGAAAAACAAGTTGTCAACGGGAGGGGGAACCAACAGCATACACATTTCTAATATAAAAGGCAGAATCGGTTTTATTTTCCTGTACTCAAAGCTCTTGGGAAGGAGAGGGGCGATCGCAAGAAAAACAAGTTGTCAACGGAAGGGAGTGCCAACAGCATACACATTTGTAATATAAAAGGCAGAATCGGTTTTATTTTCCTTTATTCAAAGCTCTTGGGAAGGAGAGGGGCGATCGCAAGAAAAATTAGTTGTCAACGGAAGGGAGTGCCAACAGCATACACATTTCTAATATAAAAGGCAGAATGGGTTTTATTTTCCTGTACTCAAAGCTCTTGGGAAGGAGAGGGGCGATCGCAAGAAAACAAGTTGTCAACGGCAGGGAGTGCCAACAGCATACACATTTCTAATATAAAAGGCAGAATCGGTTTTATTTTCCTGTACTCAAAGCTCTTGGGAAAGGGAGGGGCGATCGCAGGAAAAACAAGTTGTCAACGGAAAGGAGTGCCAACAGCATACACATTTCTAATATAAAAGGCAGAATCGGTTTTATTTCTCTTTACTCAAAGCTCTTGGGAAGGAGAGGGGCGATCGCAAGAAAAACAAGTTGTCAACGGGAGGGAGTGCCAACAGCATACACATTTCTAATAGAAAAGGAAGAATCGGTTTTATTTTCCTGTACTCAAAGCTTTTGGGAAGGAGAGGGGCGATCGCAATAAAAACAAGTTGTCAACGGGAGGGAGTGCCAACAACATACACATTTCTAATGTAAAAGGCAGAATCGGTTTTATTATCCTGTACTTAAAGCTCTTGGGAAAAAGAAAGGCGATCGCAAGAAAAACAAGTTGTCAACGGAAGGGAGTGCCAACAGCATACACATTTCTAATATACAAGGCAGAGTCGGTTTTATTTTCCTGTACTCAAAGCTCTTGGGAAGGGGAGGGGCGATCGCAGGAAAAACAAGTTGTCAATGGAAGAGAGAGCCAACAGCATACACATTTGTAATATAAAAGGCAGAATCGGTTTTATTTTCCTGTACTCAAAGCTCTTGGGAAGGAGAGGGGCGATCGCAAGAAAAACAAGTTGTCAACGGAAGGGAGTGCCAACAGCATACACATTTCTAATATAAAAGGCAGAATCGGCTTTATTTTCCTATACTCAAAGCTCTTGGGAAGGAGAGGGGCGATCGCAAGAAAAACAAGTTGTCAACGGAAGGAAGTGCCAACAGCATACACATTTCTAATATAAAAGGCAGAATCGGTTTTATTTTCCTGTACTCAAAGCTCTTGGGAAAGAGAGGGGCGATAGCAAGAAGGACAAGTTGTCAACGGAAGGGAGTGCCAACAGCATACACATTTCTAATATAAAAGGCAAAATCGGTTTTATTTTCCTGTATTCAAAGCTCTTGGGAAAAAGAGGGGCGATCGCAAGAAAAACAAGTTGTCAACGGAAGGAAGTGCCAACAGCATACACACTTCTAATATAAAAGGCAGAATCGGCTTTATTTTCCAGTATTCAAAGCTCTTGGGAAAGAGAGTTGCGATCGCAAGAAAAACAAGTTGTCAACGGAAGGGAGTGCCAACAGCATACACATTTCTAATATAAAAGGCAGAATCGGTTTTATTTTCCTTTACTCAAAGCTCTTGGGAAGGAGAGGGGCGATCGCAAGAAAAACAAGTTGTCAACGGAAGGGAGTGCCAACAGCATACACATTTGTAATATAAAAGGCAGAATCGGTTTTATTTTCCTGTACTCAAAGCTCTTGGGAAGGAGAGGGGCGATCGCAAGAAAAACAAGTTGTCAACGGAAGGGAGTGCCAACAGCATACATATTTCTAATATAATAGGCAGAATCGGCTTTATTTCTCTGTACTCAAAGCTCTTGGGAAGGAGAGGGGCGAACGCAAAAAAAACAAGTTATCAACGGAAGGGAGTGTAAAATAGCATACACTTTTCTAATATAAAAGGCAGAATCGGTTTTATTTTCCTCTACTCAAAGCTCTTGGGAAGGAGAGGGGCGATCGCAAGAAAAACAAGTTTTCAACGGGAGGGAGTGCCAACAGCATACACATTTCTAATATAAAAGGCAGAATCGGTTTTATTTTCCTGTACTCAAAGCTCTTGGGAAGGAGAGGGGCGATCGCAAGAAAAACAAGTTGTCAACGGAAGGGAGTGCCAACAGCATGCACATTTCTAATATAAAAGGCAGAATCGGTTTTATTTTCCTATACTCAAAGCTCTTGGGAAGGAGGGGGGCGATCGCAAGAAAAACAAGTTGTCAACGGAAGGGAGTACCAACAGCATACACATTTCTAATATAAAAGGCAGAATCGGTTTTATTTTCCTCTACTCAAAGCTCTTGGGAAGCAGAGGGGCGATTGAAAGAAAAACAAGTTGTCAACGGAAGGGAGTAACAACAGCATACACATTTCTAATATAAAAGGAAGAATCGGTTTTATTTTCCTGTACTCAAAGCTCTTGGGAAGGAGAGGGGCGATCGCAAGAAAAACAAGTTGTCAACGGAAAGAAGTGCCAACAGCATACACATTTCTAATATAAAAGGCAGAATCGGTTCTATTTTCCTGAACTCAAAGCTCTTGGGAAGGAGAGGGGCGATCGCAAGAAAAACAAGTTGTCAACGGAAAGGAGTGCCAACAGTATACACATTTCTAATATAAAAGGCAGAATCGGTTTTATTATCCTGTACTTAAAGCTCTTGGGAAAAAGAAAGGCGATCGCAAGAAAAACAAGTTGTCAACGGAAGGGAGTGCCAACAGCATACACATTTCTAATATACAAGGCAGAATCGGTTTTATTTTCCTGTACTCAAAGCTCTTGGGAAGGGGAGGGGCGATCGCAGGAAAAACAAGTTGTCAATGGAAGAGAGAGCCAACAGCATACACATTTGTAATATAAAAGGCAGAATCGGTTTTATTTTCCTGTACTCAAAGCTCTTGGGAAGGAGAGGGGCGATCGCAAGAAAAACAAGTTGTCAACGGAAGGGAGTGCCAACAGCATACACATTTCTAATATAAAAGGCAGAATCGGCTTTATTTTCCTATACTCAAAGCTCTTGGGAAGGAGAGGGGCGATCGCAAGAAAAACAAGTTGTCAACGGAAGGAAGTGCCAACAGCATACACATTTCTAATATAAAAGGCAGAATCGGTTCTATTTTCCTGAACTCAAAGCTCTTGGGAAGGAGAGGGGCGATCGCAAGAAAAACAAGTTGTCAAAGGAAAGGAGTGCCAACAGCATACACATTTCTAATATAAAAGGCAGAATCGGTTTTATTTTCCTGTACTCAAAGCTCTTGGGAAAGAGAGGGGCGATAGCAAGAAAAACAAGTTGTCAACGGAAGGGAGTGCCAACAGCATACACATTTCTAATATAAAAGGCAAAATCGGTTTTATTTTCCTGTATTCAAAGCTCTTGGGAAAAAGAGGGGCGATCGCAAGAAAAACAAGTTGTCAACGGAAGGGAGTGCCAACAGCATACACACTTCTAATATAAAAGGCAGAATCGGCTTTATTTTCCAGTATTCAAAGCTCTTGGGAAAGAGAGGGGCGATCGCAAGAAAAACAAGTTGTCAACGGAAGGGAGTGCCAACAGCATACACATTTCTAATATAAAAGGCAGAATCGGTTTTATTTTCCTTTACTCAAAGCTCTTGGGAAGGAGAGGGGCGATCGCAAGAAAAACAAGTTGTCAACGGAAGGGAGTGCCAACAGCATACACATTTGTAATATAAAAGGCAGAATCGGTTTTATTTTCCTGTACTCAAAGCTCTTGGGAAGGAGAGGGGCGATCGCAAGAAAAACAAGTTGTCAACGGAAGGGAGTGCCAACAGCATACATATTTCTAATATAAAAGGCAGAATCGGCTTTATTTCTCTGTACTCAAAGCTCTTGGGAAGGAGAGGGGCGATCGCAAAAAAAACAAGTTATCAACGGAAGGGAGTGTAAAATAGCATACACATTTCTAATATAAAAGGCAGAATCGGTTTTATTTTCCTCTACTCAAAGCTCTTGGGAAGGAGAGGGGCGATCGCAAGAAAAACAAGTTTTCAACGGGAGGGAGTGCCAACAGCATACACATTTCTAATATAAAAGGCAGAATCGGTTTTATTTTCCTGTACTCAAAGCTCTTGGGAAAGAGAGGGGCGATCGCAAGAAAAACAAGTTGTCAACGGAAGGGAGTGCCAACAGCATACACATTTCTAATATAAAAGGCAGAATCGGTTCTATTTTCCTTAACTCAAAGCTCTTGGGAAGGAGAGGGGCGATCGCAAGAAAAACAAGTTGTCAACGGAAAGGAGTGCCAACAGTATACACATTTCTAATATAAAAGGCAGAATCGGTTTTATTTTCTTATACTCAAAGCTCTTGGGAAAGAGAGGGGCGATCGCAAGAAAAACAAGTTGTCAACGGAAGGGAGTGCCAACAGCATACACATTTCTAATATAAAAGGCAGAATCGGTTTTATTTTCCTGTATTCAAAGCTCTTATGAGAGAGAGGGGCGATCGCAAGAAAAACAAGTTGTCAACGGAAGGGAGTGCCAACAGCATACACATTTCTAATATAAAAGGCAGAATCGGTTTTATTTTCCTGTACTCAAAACTCTTGGGAAGGAGAGGGGCGATCGCAAGAAAAACAAGTTTTCAACGGAAAGGAGTGCCAACAGTATACACATTTCTAATATAAAAGGCAGAATCGGTTTTATTTTCTTGTACTCAAAGCTCTTGGGAAAGAGAGGGGCGATCGCAAGAAAAACAAGTTGTCAACGGAAGGGAGTGCCAACAGCATACACATTTCTAATATAAAAGGCAGAATCGGTTTTATTTTCCTGTATTCAAAGCTCTTGTGAGAGAGAGGGGCGATCGCAAGAAAAACAAGTTGTCAACGGAAGGGAGTGCCAACAGCATACACATTTCTAATATAAAAGGCAGAATCGGTTTTATTTTCCTGTACTCAAAACTCTTGGGAAGGAGAGGGACGATCGCAAGAAAAACAAGTTGTCAACGGAAGGGAGTGCCAACAGCATACACATTTCTAATATAAAAGGCAGAATTGGTTTTATTTTCCTGTACTTAAAGCTCTTGGGAAAGAGAGGGGCGATCGCAGGAAAAACAAGTTGTCAACGAAAAGGAGTGCCAACAGCATACACATTTCTAATATAAAAGGCAGAATCGGTTTTATTTTCCTGTACTCAAAGCTCTTGGGAAGGAGAGGGGCGATCGCAAGAAAAACAAGTTGTCAACGGAAGGGAGTGCCAACAGCATACACATTTCTAATATAAAAGGCAGAATTGGTTTTATTTTCCTGTACTTAAAGCTCTTGGGAAAGAGAGGGGCGATCGCAGGAAAAACAAGTTGTCAACGGAAAGGAGTGCCAACAGCATATACATTTCTAATATAAAAGGCAGAATCGGTTTTATTTTCCTGTACTCGAAGCTCTTGGGAAGGAGAGGGGCGATCGCAAGAAAAACAAGTTGTCAACGGAAGAGAGTGACAACAGCATACACATTTGTAATATAAAAGGCAGAATCGGTTTTATTTTCCTGTACTCAAAGCTCTTGGGAAGGAGAGGGGCGATCGCAAGAAAAACAAGTTGTCAACGGGAGGGGGAAACAACAGCATACACATTTCTAATATAAAAGGCAGAATCGGTTTTATTTTCCTATACTCAAAGCTCTTGGGAAGGAGAGGGGCGATCACAAGAAAAACAAGTTGTCAACGGAAGGGAGTGCCAACAGTATACACATTTGTAATATAAAAAGCAGAATCGGTTTTATTTTCCTGTACTCAAAGCTCTTGGGAAGGAGAGGGGCGATCGCAAGAAAAACAAGTTGTCAACGGAAGGGAGTGCCAACAGCATACACATTTCTAATATAAAAGGCAGAATTGGTTTTATTTTCCTGTACTTAAAGCTCTTGGGAAAGAGAGGGGCGATCGCAGGAAAAACAAGTTTTCAACGGAAAGGAGTGCCAACAGCATACACATTTCTAATATAAAAGGCAGAATCGGTTTTATTTTCCTGTACTCAAAGCTCTTGGGAAGGAGAGGGGCGATCGCATGAAAAACAAGTTGTCAACGGAAGGGAGTGCCAACAGCATACACATTTGTAATATAAAAGGCAGAATCAGTTTTATTTTCCTGTACTCAAAGCTCTTGGGAAGGAGAGGGGCGATCGCAAGAAAAACAAGTTGTCAACGGAAGGGAGTAACAACAGCATACACATTTCTAATATAAAAGGCAGAATCGGTTTTATTTTCCTATACTCAAAGCTCTTGGGAAGGAGAGGGGCGATCACAAGAAAAACAAGTTGTCAACGGAAGGGAGTGCCAACAGTATACACATTTGTAATATAAAAGGCAGAATCGGTTTTATTTTCCTGTACTCAAAGCTCTTGGGAAGGAGAGGGGCGATCGCAAGAAAAACAAGTTGTCAACGGAAGGGTGTGCCAACAGCATACACATTTCTAATATAAATGGCAGAATTGGTTTTATTTTCCTGTACTCAAAGCTCTTGGGAAGGAGAGGGGCGATCGCAAGAAAAACAAGTTGTCAACGGAAGGGAGTGCCAACAGCATACACATTTCTAATATAAAAGGCAGAATTGGTTTTATTTTCCTGTACTTAAAGCTCTTGGGAAAGAGAGGGGCGATCGCAGGAAAAACAAGTTGTCAACGAAAAGGAGTGCCAACAGCATACACATTTCTAATATAAAAGGCAGAATCGGTTTTATTTTCCTGTACTCGAAGCTCTTGGGAAGGAGAGGGGCGATCGCAAGAAAAACAAGTTGTCAACGGAAGAGAGTGACAACAGCATACACATTTGTAATATAAAAGGCAGAATCGGTTTTATTTTCCTGTACTCAAAGCTCTTGGGAATGAGAGGGGCGATCGCAAGAAAAACAAGTTGTCAACGGGAGGGGGAAACAACAGCATACACATTTCTAATATAAAAGGCAGAATCGGTTTTATTTTCCTGTACTCAAAGCTCTTGGGAAGGAGAGGGGCGATCGCAAGAAAAACAAGTTGTCAACGGAAGGGAGTGCCAACAGCATACACATTTCTAATATAAAAGGCAGAATGGGTTTTATTTTCCTGTACTCAAAGCTCTTGGGAAGGAGAGGGGCGATCGCAAGAAAAACAAGTTGTCAACGGCAGGGAGTGCCAACAGCATACACATTTCTAATATAAAAGGCAGAATCGGTTTTATTTTCCTGTACTCAAAGCTCTTGGGAAAGGGAGGGGCGATCGCAGGAAAAACAAGTTGTCAACGGAAAGGAGTGCCAACAGCATACACATTTCTAATATAAAAGGCAGAATCGGTTTTATTTCTCTTTACTCAAAGCTCTTGGGAAGGAGAGGGGCGATCGCAAGAAAAACAAGTTGACAACGGGAGGGAGTGCCAACAGCATACACATTTCTAATAGAAAAGGAAGAATCGGTTTTATTTTCTTGTACTCAAAGCTTTTGGGAAGGAGAGGGGCGATCGCAAGAAAAACAAGTTGTCAACGGGAGGGAGTGCCAACAACATACACATTTCTAATGTAAAAGGCAGAATCGGTCTTATTATCCTGTACTTAAAGCTCTTGGGAAGGAGAAAGGCGATCGCAAGAAAAACAAGTTGTCAACGGGAGGGAGTGCCAACAACATACACATTTCTAATGTAAAAGGCAGAATCGGTTTTATTATCCTGTACTTAAAGCTCCTGGGAAGGAGAAAGGCGATCGCAAGAAAAACAAGTTGTCAACGGAAGGGAGTAACAACAGCATACACATTTCTAATATAAAAGGCAGAATCGGTTTTATTTTCCTGTAATCAAAGCTCTTGGGAAGGAGAGGGGCGATCGCAAGAAAAACAAGTTTTAAACGGGAGGGAGTGCCAACAGCATACACATTTCTAATATAAAAGGCAGAATCGGTTTTATTTTCCTGTACTCAAAGCTCTTGGGAAGGAGAGGGGCGATCGCAAGAAAAACAAGTTGTCAACGGAAGGGAGTGCCAACAGCATGCACATTTCTAATATAAAAGGCAGAATCGGTTTTATTTTCCTATACTCAAAGCTCTTGGGAAGGAGAGGGGCGATCGCAAAAAAAACAAGTTGTCAACGGAAGGGAGTGCCAACAGCATACACATTTCTAATATAAAAGGCAGAATCGGTTTTATTTTCCTGTACTCAAAGCTCTTGGGAAGGAGAGGGGCGATCGCAAGAAAAACAAGTTGTCAACGGAAGGGAGTACCAACAGCATACACATTTCTAATATAAAAGGCAGAATCGGTTTTATTTTCCTGTATTCAAAGCTCTTGGGAAGCAGAGGGGCGATTGAAAGAAAAACAAGTTGTCAACGGAAGGGAGTACCAACAGCATACACATTTCTAATATAAAAGGAAGAATCGGTTTTATTTTCCTGTACTCAAAGCTCTTGGGAAGGAGAGAAGCGATCGCATGAAAAACAAGTTGTCAACGGAAAGGAGTGCCAACAGCATACACATTTCTAATATAAAAGGCAGAATCGGTTTTATTTTCCTGTACTCAAAGCTCTTGGGAAGGAGAGGAGCGATCGCATGAAAAACAAGTTGTCAACGGAAGGGAGTGCCAACAGCATACACATTTGTAATATAAAAGGCAGAATCAGTTTTATTTTCCTGTACTCAAAGCTCTTGGAAAGGAGAGGGGCGATCGCAAGAAAAACAAGTTGTCAACGGAAGGGAGTAACAACAGCATACACATTTCTAATATAAAAGGCAGAATCGGTTTTATTTTCCTATACTCAAAGCTCTTGGGAAGGAGAGGGGCGATCACAAGAAAAACAAGTTGTCAACGGAAGGGAGTGCCAACAGTATACACATTTGTAATATAAAAGGCAGAATCGGTTTTATTTTCCTGTACTCAAAGCTCTTGGGAAGGAGAGGGGCGATCGCAAGAAAAACAAGTTGTCAACGGAAGGGAGTGCCAACAGCATACACATTTCTAATATAAAAGGCAGAATTGGTTTTATTTTCCTGTACTCAAAGCTCTTGGGAAGGAGAGGGGCGATCGCAAGAAAAACAAGTTGTCAACGGAAGGGAGTGCCAACAGCATACACATTTCTAATATAAAAGGCAGAATTGGTTTTATTTTCCTGTACTTAAAGCTCTTGGGAAAGAGAGGGGCGATCGCAGGAAAAACAAGTTTTCAACGGAAAGGAGTGCCAACAGCATACACATTTCTAATATAAAAGGCAGAATCGGTTTTATTTTCCTGTACTCGAAGCTCTTGGGAAGGAGAGGGGCGATCGCAAGAAAAACAAGTTGTCAACGGAAGAGAGTGACAACAGCATACACATTTGTAATATAAAAGGCAGAATCGGTTTTATTTTCCTGTACTCAAAGCTCTTGGGAAGGAGAGGGGCGATCGCAAGAAAAACAAGTTGTCAACGGGAGGGGGAACCAACAGCATACACATTTCTAATATAAAAGGCAGAATCGGTTTTATTTTCCTGTACTCAAAGCTCTTGGGAAGGAGAGGGGCGATCGCAAGAAAAACAAGTTGTCAACGGAAGGGAGTGCCAACAGCATACACATTTGTAATATAAAAGGCAGAATCGGTTTTATTTTCCTGTATTCAAAGCTCTTGGGAAGGAGAGGGGCGATCGCAAGAAAAATTAGTTGTCAACGGAAGGGAGTGCCAACAGCATACACATTTCTAATATAAAAGGCAGAATGGGTTTTATTTTCCTGTACTCAAAGCTCTTGGGAAGGAGAGGGGCGATCGCAAGAAAAACAAGTTGTCAACGGCAGGGAGTGCCAACAGCATACACATTTCTAATATAAAAGGCAGAATCGGTTTTATTTTCCTGTACTCAAAGCTCTTGGGAAAGGGAGGGGCGATCGCAGGAAAAACAAGTTGTCAACGGAAAGGAGTGCCAACAGCATACACATTTCTAATATAAAAGGCAGAATCGGTTTTATTTCTCTTTACTCAAAGCTCTTGGGAAGGAGAGGGGCGATCGCAAGAAAAACAAGTTGTCAACGGGAGGGAGTGCCAACAGCATACACATTTCTAATAGAAAAGGAAGAATCGGTTTTATTTTCCTGTACTCAAAGCTTTTGGGAAGGAGAGGGGCGATCGCAATAAAAACAAGTTGTCAACGGGAGGGAGTGCCAACAACATACACATTTCTAATGTAAAAGGCAGAATCGGTTTTATTATCCTGTACTTAAAGCTCTTGGGAAAAAGAAAGGCGATCGCAAGAAAAACAAGTTGTCAACGGAAGGGAGTGCCAACAGCATACACATTTCTAATATACAAGGCAGAATCGGTTTTATTTTCCTGTACTCAAAGCTCTTGGGAAGGGGAGGGGCGATCGCAGGAAAAACAAGTTGTCAATGGAAGAGAGAGCCAACAGCATACACATTTGTAATATAAAAGGCAGAATCGGTTTTATTTTCCTGTACTCAAAGCTCTTGGGAAGGAGAGGGGCGATCGCAAGAAAAACAAGTTGTCAACGGAAGGGAGTGCCAACAGCATACACATTTCTAATATAAAAGGCAGAATCGGCTTTATTTTCCTATACTCAAAGCTCTTGGGAAGGAGAGGGGCGATCGCAAGAAAAACAAGTTGTCAACGGAAGGAAGTGCCAACAGCATACACATTTCTAATATAAAAGGCAGAATCGGTTCTATTTTCCTGAACTCAAAGCTCTTGGGAAGGAAAGGGGCGATCGCAAGAAAAACAAGTTGTCAAAGGAAAGGAGTGCCAACAGCATACACATTTCTAATATAAAAGGCAGAATCGGTTTTATTTTCCTGTACTCAAAGCTCTTGGGAAAGAGAGGGGCGATAGCAAGAAGAACAAGTTGTCAACGGAAGGGAGTGCCAACAGCATACACATTTCTAATATAAAAGGCAAAATCGGTTTTATTTTCCTGTATTCAAAGCTCTTGGGAAAAAGAGGGGCGATCGCAAGAAAAACAAGTTGTCAACGGAAGGGAGTGCCAACAGCATACACACTTCTAATATAAAAGGCAGAATCGGCTTTATTTTCCAGTATTCAAAGCTCTTGGGAAAGAGAGGGGCGATCGCAAGAAAAACAAGTTGTCAACGGAAGGGAGTGCCAACAGCATACACATTTCTAATATAAAAGGCA
Organism: Diaprepes abbreviatus; assembly: GCA_034092305.1. NCBI lineage: Eukaryota > Metazoa > Arthropoda > Insecta > Coleoptera > Curculionidae > Diaprepes > Diaprepes abbreviatus. The sequence goes on from JASJET010000390.1 coordinate 1,467,061, forward strand.
GAATCGGTTTTATTTTCCTTTACTCAAAGCTCTTGGGAAGGAGAGGGGCGATCGCAAGAAAAACAAGTTGTCAACGGAAGGGAGTGCCAACAGCATACACATTTGTAATATAAAAGGCAGAATCGGTTTTATTTTCCTGTACTCAAAGCTCTTGGGAAGGAGAGGGGCGATCGCAAGAAAAACAAGTTGTCAACGGAAGGGAGTGCCAACAGCATACATATTTCTAATATAAAAGGCAGAATCGGCTTTATTTCTCTGTACTCAAAGCTCTTGGGAAGGAGAGGGGCGAACGCAAAAAAAACAAGTTATCAACGGAAGGGAGTGTAAAATAGCATACACTTTTCTAATATAAAAGGCAGAATCGGTTTTATTTTCCTCTACTCAAAGCTCTTGGGAAGGAGCGGGGCGATCGCAAGAAAAACAAGTTTTCAACGGGAGGGAGTGCCAACAGCATACACATTTCTAATATAAAAGGCAGAATCGGTTTTATTTTCCTGTACTCAAAGCTCTTGGGAAGGAGAGGGGCGATCGCAAGAAAAACAAGTTGTCAACGGGAGGGAGTGCCAACAGCATACACATTTCTAATAGAAAAGGAAGAATCGGTTTTATTTTCCTGTACTCAAAGCTTTTGGGAAGGAGAGGGGCGATCGCAATAAAAACAATTTGTCAACGGGAGGGAGTGCCAACAACATACACATTTCTAATGTAAAAGGCAGAATCGGTTTTATTATCCTGTACTTAAAGCTCTTGGGAAAAAGAAAGGCGATCGCAAGAAAAACAAGTTGTCAACGGAAGGGAGTGACAACAGCATACACATTTCTAATATACAAGGCAGAATCGGTTTTATTTTCCTGTACTCAAAGCTCTTGGGAAGGGGTGGGGCGATCGCAGGAAAAACAAGTTGTCAATGGAAGAGAGAGCCAACAGCATACACATTTGTAATATAAAAGGCAGAATCGGTTTTATTTTCCTGTACTCAAAGCTCTTGGGAAGGAGAGGGGCGATCGCAAGAAAAACAAGTTGTCAACGGAAGGGAGTGCCAACAGCATACACATTTCTAATATAAAAGGCAGAATCGGCTTTATTTTCCTATACTCAAAGCTCTTGGGAAGGAGAGGGGCGATCGCAAGAAAAACAAGTTGTCAACGGAAGGAAGTGCCAACAGCATACACATTTCTAATATAAAAGGCAGAATCGGTTCTATTTTCCTGAACTCAAAGCTCTTGGGAAGGAGAGGGGCGATCGCAAGAAAAACAAGTTGTCAAAGGAAAGGAGTGCCAACAGCATACACATTTCTAATATAAAAGGCAGAATCGGTTTTATTTTCCTGTACTCAAAGCTCTTGGGAAAGAGAGGGGCGATAGCAAGAAGAACAAGTTGTCAACGGAAGGGAGTGCCAACAGCATACACATTTCTAATATAAAAGGCAAAATCGGTTTTATTTTCCTGTATTCAAAGCTCTTGGGAAAAAGAGGGGCGATCGCAAGAAAAACAAGTTGTCAACGGAAGGGAGTGCCAACAGCATACACACTTCTAATATAAAAGGCAGAATCGGCTTTATTTTCCAGTATTCAAAGCTCTTGGGAAAGAGAGGGGCGATCGCAAGAAAAACAAGTTGTCAACGGAAGGGAGTGCCAACAGCATACACATTTCTAATATAAAAGGCAGAATCGGTTTTATTTTCCTTTACTCAAAGCTCTTGGGAAGGAGAGGGGCGATCGCAAGAAAAACAAGTTGTCAACGGAAGGGAGTGCCAACAGCATACACATTTGTAATATAAAAGGCAGAATCGGTTTTATTTTCCTGTACTCAAAGCTCTTGGGAAGGAGAGGGGCGATCGCAAGAAAAACAAGTTGTCAACGGAAGGGAGTGCCAACAGCATACATATTTCTAATATAAAAGGCAGAATCGGCTTTATTTCTCTGTACTCAAAGCTCTTGGGAAGGAGAGGGGCGAACGCAAAAAAAACAAGTTATCAACGGAAGGGAGTGTAAAATAGCATACACTTTTCTAATATAAAAGGCAGAATCGGTTTTATTTTCCTCTACTCAAAGCTCTTGGGAAGGAGAGGGGCGATCGCAAGAAAAACAAGTTTTCAACGGGAGGGAGTGCCAACAGCATACACATTTCTAATATAAAAGGCAGAATCGGTTTTATTTTCCTGTACTCAAAGCTCTTGGGAAGGAGAGGGGCGATCGCAAGAAAAACAAGTTGTCAACGGAAGGGAGTGCCAACAGCATGCACATTTCTAATATAAAAGGCAGAATCGGTTTTATTTTCCTATACTCAAAGCTCTTGGGAAGGAGGGGGGCGATCGCAAGAAAAACAAGTTGTCAACGGAAGGGAGTACCAACAGCATACACATTTCTAATATAAAAGGCAGAATCGGTTTTATTTTCCTGTACTCAAAGCTCTTGGGAAAGGGAGGGGCGATCGCAGGAAAAACAAGTTGTCAACGGAAAGGAGTGCCAACAGCATACACATTTCTAATATAAAAGGCAGAATCGGTTTTATTTCTCTTTACTCAAAGCTCTTGGGAAGGATAGGGGCGATCGCAAGAAAAACAAGTTGACAACGGGAGGGAGTGCCAACAGCATACACATTTCTAATAGAAAAGGAAGAATCGGTTTTATTTTCTTGTACTCAAAGCTTTTGGGAAGGAGAGGGGCGATCGCAAGAAAAACAAGTTGTCAACGGGAGGGAGTGCCAACAACATACACATTTCTAATGTAAAAGGCAGAATCGGTTTTATTATCCTGTACTTAAAGCTCTTGGGAAGGAGAAAGGCGATCGCAAGAAAAACAAGTTGTCAACGGGAGGGAGTGCCAACAACATACACATTTCTAATGTAAAAGGCAGAATCGGTTTTATTATCCTGTACTTAAAGCTCCTGGGAAGGAGAAAGGCGATCGCAAGAAAAACAAGTTGTCAACGGAAGGGAGTAACAACAGCATACACATTTCTAATATAAAAGGCAGAATCGGTTTTATTTTCCTGTAATCAAAGCTCTTGGGAAGGAGAGGGGCGATCGCAAGAAAAACAAGTTTTAAACGGGAGGGAGTGCCAACAGCATACACATTTCTAATATAAAAGGCAGAATCGGTTTTATTTTCCTGTACTCAAAGCTCTTGGGAAGGAGAGGGGCGATCGCAAGAAAAACAAGTTGTCAACGGAAGGGAGTGCCAACAGCATGCACATTTCTAATATAAAAGGCAGAATCGGTTTTATTTTCCTATACTCAAAGCTCTTGGGAAGGAGAGGGGCGATCGCAAAAAAAACAAGTTGTCAACGGAAGGGAGTGCCAACAGCATACACATTTCTAATATAAAAGGCAGAATCGGTTTTATTTTCCTGTACTCAAAGCTCTTGGGAAGGAGAGGGGCGATCGCAAGAAAAACAAGTTGTCAACGGAAGGGAGTACCAACAGCATACACATTTCTAATATAAAAGGCAGAATCGGTTTTATTTTCCTGTACTCAAAGCTCTTGGGAAGCAGAGGGGCGATTGAAAGAAAAACAAGTTGTCAACGGAAGGGAGTACCAACAGCATACACATTTCTAATATAAAAGGAAGAATCGGTTTTATTTTCCTGTACTCAAAGCTCTTGGGAAGGAGAGAAGCGATCGCATGAAAAACAAGTTGTCAACGGAAAGGAGTGCCAACAGCATACACATTTCTAATATAAAAGGCAGAATCGGTTTTATTTTCCTGTACTCAAAGCTCTTGGGAAGGAGAGGGGCGATCGCATGAAAAACAAGTTGTCAACGGAAGGGAGTGCCAACAGCATACACATTTGTAATATAAAAGGCAGAATCAGTTTTATTTTCCTGTACTCAAAGCTCTTGGAAAGGAGAGGGGCGATCGCAAGAAAAACAAGTTGTCAACGGAAGGGAGTAACAACAGCATACACATTTCTAATATAAAAGGCAGAATCGGTTTTATTTTCCTATACTCAAAGCTCTTGGGAAGGAGAGGGGCGATCACAAGAAAAACAAGTTGTCAACGGAAGGGAGTGCCAACAGTATACACATTTGTAATATAAAAGGCAGAATCGGTTTTATTTTCCTGTACTCAAAGCTCTTGGGAAGGAGAGGGGCGATCGCAAGAAAAACAAGTTGTCAACGGAAGGGAGTGCCAACAGCATACACATTTCTAATATAAAAGGCAGAATTGGTTTTATTTTCCTGTACTCAAAGCTCTTGGGAAGGAGAGGGGCGATCGCAAGAAAAACAAGTTGTCAACGGAAGGGAGTGCCAACAGCATACACATTTCTAATATAAAAGGCAGAATTGGTTTTATTTTCCTGTACTTAAAGCTCTTGGGAAAGAGAGGGGCGATCGCAGGAAAAACATATTGTCAACGGAAAGGAGTGCCAACAGCATACACATTTCTAATATAAAAGGCAGAATCGGTTTTATTTTCCTGTACTCGAAGCTCTTGGGAAGGAGAGGGGCGATCGCAAGAAAAACAAGTTGTCAACGGAAGAGAGTGACAACAGCATACACATTTGTAATATAAAAGGCAGAATCGGTTTTATTTTCCTGTACTCAAAGCTCTTGGGAAGGAGAGGGGCGATCGCAAGAAAAACAAGTTGTCAACGGGAGGGGGAACCAACAGCATACACATTTCTAATATAAAAGGCAGAATCGGTTTTATTTTCCTGTACTCAAAGCTCTTGGGAAGGAGAGGGGCGATCGCAAGAAAAACAAGTTGTCAACGGAAGGGAGTGCCAACAGCATACACATTTGTAATATAAAAGGCAGAATCGGTTTTATTTTCCTGTATTCAAAGCTCTTGGGAAGGAGAGGGGCGATCGCAAGAAAAATTAGTTGTCAACGGAAGGGAGTGCCAACAGCATACACATTTCTAATATAAAAGGCAGAATGGGTTTTATTTTCCTGTACTCAAAGCTCTTGGGAAGGAGAGGGGCGATCGCAAGAAAAACAAGTTGTCAACGGCAGGGAGTGCCAACAGCATACACATTTCTAATATAAAAGGCAGGATCGGTTTTATTTTCCTGTACTCAAAGCTCTTGGGAAAGGGAGGGGCGATCGCAGGAAAAACAAGTTGTCAACGGAAAGGAGTGCCAACAGCATACACATTTCTAATATAAAAGGCAGAATCGGTTTTATTTCTCTTTACTCAAAGCTCTTGGGAAGGAGAGGGGCGATCGCAAGAAAAACAAGTTGTCAACGGGAGGGAGTGCCAACAGCATACACATTTCTAATAGAAAAGGAAGAATCGGTTTTATTTTCCTGTACTCAAAGCTTTTGGGAAGGAGAGGGGCGATCGCAATAAAAACAAGTTGTCAACGGGAGGGAGTGCCAACAACATACACATTTCTAATGTAAAAGGCAGAATCGGTTTTATTATCCTGTACTTAAAGCTCTTGGGAAAAAGAAAGGCGATCGCAAGAAAAACAAGTTGTCAACGGAAGGGAGTGCCAACAGCATACACATTTCTAATATACAAGGCAGAATCGGTTTTATTTTCCTGTACTCAAAGCTCTTGGGAAGGGGAGGGGCGATCGCAGGAAAAACAAGTTGTCAATGGAAGAGAGAGCCAACAGCATACACATTTGTAATATAAAAGGCAGAATCGGTTTTATTTTCCTGTACTCAAAGCTCTTGGGAAGGAGAGGGGCGATCGCAAGAAAAACAAGTTGTCAACGGAAGGGAGTGCCAACAGCATACACATTTCTAATATAAAAGGCAGAATCGGCTTTATTTTCCTATACTCAAAGCTCTTGGGAAGGAGAGGGGCGATCGCAAGAAAAACAAGTTGTCAACGGAAGGAAGTGCCAACAGCATACACATTTCTAATATAAAAGGCAGAATCGGTTCTATTTTCCTGAACTCAAAGCTCTTGGGAAGGAGAGGGGCGATCGCAAGAAAAACAAGTTGTCAAAGGAAAGGAGTGCCAACAGCATACACATTTCTAATATAAAAGGCAGAATCGGTTTTATTTTCCTGTACTCAAAGCTCTTGGGAAAGAGAGGGGCGATAGCAAGAAGAACAAGTTGTCAACGGAAGGGAGTGCCAACAGCATACACATTTCTAATATAAAAGGCAAAATCGGTTTTATTTTCCTGTATTCAAAGCTCTTGGGAAAAAGAGGGGCGATCGCAAGAAAAACAAGTTGTCAACGGAAGGGAGTGCCAACAGCATACACACTTCTAATATAAAAGGCAGAATCGGCTTTATTTTCCAGTATTCAAAGCTCTTGGGAAAGAGAGGGGCGATCGCAAGAAAAACAAGTTGTCAACGGAAGGGAGTGCCAACAGCATACACATTTCTAATATAAAAGGCAGAATCGGTTTTATTTTCCTTTACTCAAAGCTCTTGGGAAGGAGAGGGGCGATCGCAAGAAAAACAAGTTGTCAACGGAAGGGAGTGCCAACAGCATACACATTTGTAATATAAAAGGCAGAATCGGTTTTATTTTCCTGTACTCAAAGCTCTTGGGAAGGAGAGGGGCGATCGCAAGAAAAACAAGTTGTCAACGGAAGGGAGTGCCAACAGCATACATATTTCTAATATAAAAGGCAGAATCGGCTTTATTTCTCTGTACTCAAAGCTCTTGGGAAGGAGAAAGGCGAACGCAAAAAAAACAAGTTATCAACGGAAGGGAGTGTAAAATAGCATACACTTTTCTAATATAAAAGGCAGAATCGGTTTTATTTTCCTCTACTCAAAGCTCTTGGGAAGGAGAGGGGCGATCGCAAGAAAAACAAGTTTTCAACGGGAGGGAGTGCCAACAGCATACACATTTCTAATATAAAAGGCAGAATCGGTTTTATTTTCCTGTACTCAAAGCTCTTGGGAAGGAGAGGGGCGATCGCAAGAAAAACAAGTTGTCAACGGAAGGGAGTGCCAACAGCATGCACATTTCTAATATAAAAGGCAGAATCGGTTTTATTTTCCTATACTCAAAGCTCTTGGGAAGGAGGGGGGCGATCGCAAGAAAAACAAGTTGTCAACGGAAGGGAGTACCAACAGCATACACATTTCTAATATAAAAGGCAGAATCGGTTTTATTTTCCTCTACTCAAAGCTCTTGGGAAGCAGAGGGGCGATTGAAAGAAAAACAAGTTGTCAACGGAAGGGAGTAACAACAGCATACACATTTCTAATATAAAAGGAAGAATCGGTTTTATTTTCCTGTACTCAAAGCTCTTGGGAAGGAGAGGGGCGATCGCAAGAAAAACAAGTTGTCAACGGAAGGAAGTGCCAACAGCATACACATTTCTAATATAAAAGGCAGAATCGGTTCTATTTTCCTGAACTCAAAGCTCTTGGGAAGGAGAGGGGCGATCGCAAGAAAAACAAGTTGTCAACGGAAAGGAGTGCCAACAGTATACACATTTCTAATATAAAAGGCAGAATCGGTTTTATTATCCTGTACTTAAAGCTCTTGGGAAAAAGAAAGGCGATCGCAAGAAAAACAAGTTGTCAACGGAAGGGAGTGCCAACAGCATACACATTTCTAATATACAAGGCAGAATCGGTTTTATTTTCCTGTACTCAAAGCTCTTGGGAAGGGGAGGGGCGATCGCAGGAAAAACAAGTTGTCAATGGAAGAGAGAGCCAACAGCATACACATTTGTAATATAAAAGGCAGAATCGGTTTTATTTTCCTGTACTCAAAGCTCTTGGGAAGGAGAGGGGCGATCGCAAGAAAAACAAGTTGTCAACGGAAGGGAGTGCCAACAGCATACACATTTCTAATATAAAAGGCAGAATCGGCTTTATTTTCCTATACTCAAAGCTCTTGGGAAGGAGAGGGGCGATCGCAAGAAAAACAAGTTGTCAACGGAAGGAAGTGCCAACAGCATACACATTTCTAATATAAAAGGCAGAATCGGTTCTATTTTCCTGAACTCAAAGCTCTTGGGAAGGAGAGGGGCGATCGCAAGAAAAACAAGTTGTCAAAGGAAAGGAGTGCCAACAGCATACACATTTCTAATATAAAAGGCAGAATCGGTTTTATTTTCCTGTACTCAAAGCTCTTGGGAAAGAGAGGGGCGATAGCAAGAAAAACAAGTTGTCAACGGAAGGGAGTGCCAACAGCATACACATTTCTAATATAAAAGGCAAAATCGGTTTTATTTTCCTGTATTCAAAGCTCTTGGGAAAAAGAGGGGCGATCGCAAGAAAAACAAGTTGTCAACGGAAGGTAGTGCCAACAGCATACACACTTCTAATATAAAAGGCAGAATCGGCTTTATTTTCCAGTATTCAAAGCTCTTGGGAAAGAGAGGGGCGATCGCAAGAAAAACAAGTTGTCAACGGAAGGGAGTGCCAACAGCATACACATTTCTAATATAAAAGGCAGAATCGGTTTTATTTTCCTTTACTCAAAGCTCTTGGGAAGGAGAGGGGCGATCGCAAGAAAAACAAGTTGTCAACGGAAGGGAGTGCCAACAGCATACACATTTGTAATATAAAAGGCAGAATCGGTTTTATTTTCCTGTACTCAAAGCTCTTGGGAAGGAGAGGGGCGATCGCAAAAAAAACAAGTTATCAACGGAAGGGAGTGTAAAATAGCATACACATTTCTAATATAAAAGGCAGAATCGGTTTTATTTTCCTCTACTCAAAGCTCTTGGGAAGGAGAGGGGCGATCGCAAGAAAAACAAGTTTTCAACGGGAGGGAGTGCCAACAGCATACACATTTCTAATATAAAAGGCAGAATCGGTTTTATTTTCCTGTACTCAAAGCTCTTGGGAAAGAGAGGGGCGATCGCAAGAAAAACAAGTTGTCAACGGAAGGGAGTGCCAACAGCATACACATTTCTAATATAAAAGGCAGAATCGGTTCTATTTTCCTTAACTCAAAGCTCTTGGGAAGGAGAGGGGCGATCGCAAGAAAAACAAGTTGTCAACGGAAAGGAGTGCCAACAGTATACACATTTCTAATATAAAAGGCAGAATCGGTTTTATTTTCTTATACTCAAAGCTCTTGGGAAAGAGAGGGGCGATCGCAAGAAAAACAAGTTGTCAACGGAAGGGAGTGCCAACAGCATACACATTTCTAATATAAAAGGCAGAATCGGTTTTATTTTCCTGTATTCAAAGCTCTTATGAGAGAGAGGGGCGATCGCAAGAAAAACAAGTTGTCAACGGAAGGGAGTGCCAACAGCATACACATTTCTAATATAAAAGGCAGAATCGGTTTTATTTTCCTGTACTCAAAACTCTTGGGAAGGAGAGGGGCGATCGCAAGAAAAACAAGTTTTCAACGGAAAGGAGTGCCAACAGTATACACATTTCTAATATAAAAGGCAGAATCGGTTTTATTTTCTTGTACTCAAAGCTCTTGGGAAAGAGAGGGGCGATCGCAAGAAAAACAAGTTGTCAACGGAAGGGAGTGCCAACAGCATACACATTTCTAATATAAAAGGCAGAATCGGTTTTATTTTCCTGTATTCAAAGCTCTTGTGAGAGAGAGGGGCGATCGCAAGAAAAACAAGTTGTCAACGGAAGGGAGTGCCAACAGCATACACATTTCTAATATAAAAGGCAGAATCGGTTTTATTTTCCTGTACTCAAAACTCTTGGGAAGGAGAGGGACGATCGCAAGAAAAACAAGTTGTCAACGGAAGGGAGTGCCAACAGCATACACATTTCTAATATAAAAGGCAGAATTGGTTTTATTTTCCTGTACTTAAAGCTCTTGGGAAAGAGAGGGGCGATCGCAGGAAAAACAAGTTGTCAACGAAAAGGAGTGCCAACAGCATACACATTTCTAATATAAAAGGCAGAATCGGTTTTATTTTCCTGTACTCAAAGCTCTTGGGAAGGAGAGGGGCGATCGCAAGAAAAACAAGTTGTCAACGGAAGGGAGTGCCAACAGCATACACATTTCTAATATAAAAGGCAGAATTGGTTTTATTTTCCTGTACTTAAAGCTCTTGGGAAAGAGAGGGGCGATCGCAGGAAAAACAAGTTGTCAACGGAAAGGAGTGCCAACAGCATATACATTTCTAATATAAAAGGCAGAATCGGTTTTATTTTCCTGTACTCGAAGCTCTTGGGAAGGAGAGGGGCGATCGCAAGAAAAACAAGTTGTCAACGGAAGAGAGTGACAACAGCATACACATTTGTAATATAAAAGGCAGAATCGGTTTTATTTTCCTGTACTCAAAGCTCTTGGGAAGGAGAGGGGCGATCGCAAGAAAAACAAGTTGTCAACGGGAGGGGGAAACAACAGCATACACATTTCTAATATAAAAGGCAGAATCGGTTTTATTTTCCTATACTCAAAGCTCTTGGGAAGGAGAGGGGCGATCACAAGAAAAACAAGTTGTCAACGGAAGGGAGTGCCAACAGTATACACATTTGTAATATAAAAGGCAGAATCGGTTTTATTTTCCTGTACTCAAAGCTCTTGGGAAGGAGAGGGGCGATCGCAAGAAAAACAAGTTGTCAACGGAAGGGAGTGCCAACAGCATACACATTTCTAATATAAAAGGCAGAATTGGTTTTATTTTCCTGTACTTAAAGCTCTTGGGAAAGAGAGGGGCGATCGCAGGAAAAACAAGTTTTCAACGGAAAGGAGTGCCAACAGCATACACATTTCTAATATAAAAGGCAGAATCGGTTTTATTTTCCTGTACTCAAAGCTCTTGGGAAGGAGAGGGGCGATCGCATGAAAAACAAGTTGTCAACGGAAGGGAGTGCCAACAGCATACACATTTGTAATATAAAAGGCAGAATCAGTTTTATTTCCCTGTACTCAAAGCTCTTGGGAAGGAGAGGGGCGATCGCAAGAAAAACAAGTTGTCAACGGAAGGGAGTAACAACAGCATACACATTTCTAATATAAAAGGCAGAATCGGTTTTATTTTCCTATACTCAAAGCTCTTGGGAAGGAGAGGGGCGATCACAAGAAAAACAAGTTGTCAACGGAAGGGAGTGCCAACAGTATACACATTTGTAATATAAAAGGCAGAATCGGTTTTATTTTCCTGTACTCAAAGCTCTTGGGAAGGAGAGGGGCGATCGCAAGAAAAACAAGTTGTCAACGGAAGGGTGTGCCAACAGCATACACATTTCTAATATAAATGGCAGAATTGGTTTTATTTTCCTGTACTCAAAGCTCTTGGGAAGGAGAGGGGCGATCGCAAGAAAAACAAGTTGTCAACGGAAGGGAGTGCCAACAGCATACACATTTCTAATATAAAAGGCAGAATTGGTTTTATTTTCCTGTACTTAAAGCTCTTGGGAAAGAGAGGGGCGATCGCAGGAAAAACAAGTTGTCAACGAAAAGGAGTGCCAACAGCATACACATTTCTAATATAAAAGGCAGAATCGGTTTTATTTTCCTGTACTCGAAGCTCTTGGGAAGGAGAGGGGCGATCGCAAGAAAAACAAGTTGTCAACGGAAGAGAGTGACAACAGCATACACATTTGTAATATAAAAGGCAGAATCGGTTTTATTTTCCTGTACTCAAAGCTCTTGGGAAGGAGAGGGGCGATCGCAAGAAAAACAAGTTGTCAACGGGAGGGGGAAACAACAGCATACACATTTCTAATATAAAAGGCAGAATCGGTTTTATTTTCCTGTACTCAAAGCTCTTGGGAAGGAGAGGGGCGATCGCAAGAAAAACAAGTTGTCAACGGAAGGGAGTGCCAACAGCATACACATTTCTAATATAAAAGGCAGAATGGGTTTTATTTTCCTGTACTCAAAGCTCTTGGGAAGGAGAGGGGCGATCGCAAGAAAAACAAGTTGTCAACGGCAGGGAGTGCCAATAGCATACACATTTCTAATATAAAAGGCAGAATCGGTTTTATTTTCCTGTACTCAAAGCTCTTGGGAAAGGGAGGGGCGATCGCAGGAAAAACAAGTTGTCAACGGAAAGGAGTGCCAACAGCATACACATTTCTAATATAAAAGGCAGAATCGGTTTTATTTCTCTTTACTCAAAGCTCTTGGGAAGGAGAGGGGCGATCGCAAGAAAAACAAGTTGACAACGGGAGGGAGTGCCAACAGCATACACATTTCTAATAGAAAAGGAAGAATCGGTTTTATTTTCTTGTACTCAAAGCTTTTGGGAAGGAGAGGGGCGATCGCAAGAAAAACAAGTTGTCAACGGGAGGGAGTGCCAACAACATACACATTTCTAATGTAAAAGGCAGAATCGGTCTTATTATCCTGTACTTAAAGCTCTTGGGAAGGAGAAAGGCGATCGCAAGAAAAACAAGTTGTCAACGGGAGGGAGTGCCAACAACATACACATTTCTAATGTAAAAGGCAGAATCGGTTTTATTATCCTGTACTTAAAGCTCCTGGGAAGGAGAAAGGCGATCGCAAGAAAAACAAGTTGTCAACGGAAGGGAGTAACAACAGCATACACATTTCTAATATAAAAGGCAGAATCGGTTTTATTTTCCTGTAATCAAAGCTCTTGGGAAGGAGAGGGGCGATCGCAAGAAAAACAAGTTTTAAACGGGAGGGAGTGCCAACAGCATACACATTTCTAATATAAAAGGCAGAATCGGTTTTATTTTCCTGTACTCAAAGCTCTTGGGAAGGAGAGGGGCGATCGCAAGAAAAACAAGTTGTCAACGGAAGGGAGTGCCAACAGCATGCACATTTCTAATATAAAAGGCAGAATCGGTTTTATTTTCCTATACTCAAAGCTCTTGGGAAGGAGAGGGGCGATCGCAAAAAAAACAAGTTGTCAACGGAAGGGAGTGCCAACAGCATACACATTTCTAATATAAAAGGCAGAATCGGTTTTATTTTCCTGTACTCAAAGCTCTTGGGAAGGAGAGGGGCGATCGCAAGAAAAACAAGTTGTCAACGGGAGGGAGTGCCAACAACATACACATTTCTAATGTAAAAGGCAGAATCGGTTTTATTATCCTGTACTTAAAGCTCCTGGGAAGGAGAAAGGCGATCGCAAGAAAAACAAGTTGTCAACGGAAGGGAGTACCAACAGCATACACATTTCTAATATAAAAGGCAGAATCGGTTTTATTTTCCTGTACTCAAAGCTCTTGGGAAGCAGAGGGGCGATTGAAAGAAAAACAAGTTGTCAACGGAAGGGAGTACCAACAGCATACACATTTCTAATATAAAAGGAAGAATCGGTTTTATTTTCCTGTACTCAAAGCTCTTGGGAAGGAGAGAAGCGATCGCATGAAAAACAAGTTGTCAACGGAAAGGAGTGCCAACAGCATACACATTTCTAATATAAAAGGCAGAATCGGTTTTATTTTCCTGTACTCAAAGCTCTTGGGAAGGAGAGGGGCGATCGCATGAAAAACAAGTTGTCAACGGAAGGGAGTGCCAACAGCATACACATTTGTAATATAAAAGGCAGAATCAGTTTTATTTTCCTGTACTCAAAGCTCTTGGAAAGGAGAGGGGCGATCGCAAGAAAAACAAGTTGTCAACGGAAGGGAGTAACAACAGCATACACATTTCTAATATAAAAGGCAGAATCGGTTTTATTTTCCTATACTCAAAGCTCTTGGGAAGGAGAGGGGCGATCACAAGAAAAACAAGTTGTCAACGGAAGGGAGTGCCAACAGTATACACATTTGTAATATAAAAGGCAGAATCGGTTTTATTTTCCTGTACTCAAAGCTCTTGGGAAGGAGAGGGGCGATCGCAAGAAAAACAAGTTGTCAACGGAAGGGAGTGCCAACAGCATACACATTTCTAATATAAAAGGCAGAATTGGTTTTATTTTCCTGTACTCAAAGCTCTTGGGAAGGAGAGGGGCGATCGCAAGAAAAACAAGTTGTCAACGGAAGGGAGTGCCAACAGCATACACATTTCTAATATAAAAGGCAGAATTGGTTTTATTTTCCTGTACTTAAAGCTCTTGGGAAAGAGAGGGGCGATCGCAGGAAAAACAAGTTGTCAACGGAAAGGAGTGCCAACAGCATACACATTTCTAATATAAAAGGCAGAATCGGTTTTATTTTCCTGTACTCGAAGCTCTTGGGAAGGAGAGGGGCGATCGCAAGAAAAACAAGTTGTCAACGGAAGAGAGTGACAACAGCATACACATTTGTAATATAAAAGGCAGAATCGGTTTTATTTTCCTGTACTCAAAGCTCTTGGGAAGGAGAGGGGCGATCGCAAGAAAAACAAGTTGTCAACGGGAGGGGGAACCAACAGCATACACATTTCTAATATAAAAGGCAGAATCGGTTTTATTTTCCTGTACTCAAAGCTCTTGGGAAGGAGAGGGGCGATCGCAAGAAAAACAAGTTGTCAACGGAAGGGAGTGCCAACAGCATACACATTTGTAATATAAAAGGCAGAATCGGTTTTATTTTCCTGTATTCAAAGCTCTTGGGAAGGAGAGGGGCGATCGCAAGAAAAATTAGTTGTCAACGGAAGGGAGTGCCAACAGCATACACATTTCTAATATAAAAGGCAGAATGGGTTTTATTTTCCTGTACTCAAAGCTCTTGGGAAGGAGAGGGGCGATCGCAAGAAAAACAAGTTGTCAACGGCAGGGAGTGCCAACAGCATACACATTTCTAATATAAAAGGCAGAATCGGTTTTATTTTCCTGTACTCAAAGCTCTTGGGAAAGGGAGGGGCGATCGCAGGAAAAACAAGTTGTCAACGGAAAGGAGTGCCAACAGCATACACATTTCTAATATAAAAGGCAGAATCGGTTTTATTTCTCTTTACTCAAAGCTCTTGGGAAGGAGAGGGGCGATCGCAAGAAAAACAAGTTGTCAACGGGAGGGAGTGCCAACAGCATACACATTTCTAATAGAAAAGGAAGAATCGGTTTTATTTTCCTGTACTCAAAGCTTTTGGGAAGGAGAGGGGCGATCGCAATAAAAACAAGTTGTCAACGGGAGGGAGTGCCAACAACATACACATTTCTAATGTAAAAGGCAGAATCGGTTTTATTATCCTGTACTTAAAGCTCTTGGGAAAAAGAAAGGCGATCGCAAGAAAAACAAGTTGTCAACGGAAGGGAGTGCCAACAGCATACACATTTCTAATATACAAGGCAGAATCGGTTTTATTTTCCTGTACTCAAAGCTCTTGGGAAGGGGAGGGGCGATCGCAGGAAAAACAAGTTGTCAATGGAAGAGAGAGCCAACAGCATACACATTTGTAATATAAAAGGCAGAATCGGTTTTATTTTCC
Organism: Diaprepes abbreviatus; assembly: GCA_034092305.1. Classification (NCBI taxonomy): domain Eukaryota; kingdom Metazoa; phylum Arthropoda; class Insecta; order Coleoptera; family Curculionidae; genus Diaprepes; species Diaprepes abbreviatus. The sequence goes on from JASJET010000390.1 coordinate 1,482,196, forward strand.
TGTACTCAAAGCTCTTGGGAAGGAGAGGGGCGATCGCAAGAAAAACAAGTTGTCAACGGAAGGGAGTGCCAACAGCATACACATTTCTAATATAAAAGGCAGAATCGGCTTTATTTTCCTATACTCAAAGCTCTTGGGAAGGAGAGGGGCGATCGCAAGAAAAACAAGTTGTCAACGGAAGGAAGTGCCAACAGCATACACATTTCTAATATAAAAGGCAGAATCGGTTCTATTTTCCTGAACTCAAAGCTCTTGGGAAGGAGAGGGGCGATCGCAAGAAAAACAAGTTGTCAAAGGAAAGGAGTGCCAACAGCATACACATTTCTAATATAAAAGGCAGAATCGGTTTTATTTTCCTGTACTCAAAGCTCTTGGGAAAGAGAGGGGCGATAGCAAGAAGAACAAGTTGTCAACGGAAGGGAGTGCCAACAGCATACACATTTCTAATATAAAAGGCAAAATCGGTTTTATTTTCCTGTATTCAAAGCTCTTGGGAAAAAGAGGGGCGATCGCAAGAAAAACAAGTTGTCAACGGAAGGGAGTGCCAACAGCATACACACTTCTAATATAAAAGGCAGAATCGGCTTTATTTTCCAGTATTCAAAGCTCTTGGGAAAGAGAGGGGCGATCGCAAGAAAAACAAGTTGTCAACGGAAGGGAGTGCCAACAGCATACACATTTCTAATATAAAAGGCAGAATCGGTTTTATTTTCCTTTACTCAAAGCTCTTGGGAAGGAGAGGGGCGATCGCAAGAAAAACAAGTTGTCAACGGAAGGGAGTGCCAACAGCATAAACATTTGTAATATAAAAGGCAGAATCGGTTTTATTTTTTTGTACTCAAAGCTCTTGGGAAGGAGAGGGGCGATCGCAAGAAAAACAAGTTGTCAACGGAAGGGAGTGCCAACAGCATACATATTTCTAATATAAAAGGCAGAATCGGCTTTATTTCTCTGTACTCAAAGCTCTTGGGAAGGAGAGGGGCGAACGCAAAAAAAACAAGTTATCAACGGAAGGGAGTGTAAAATAGCATACACTTTTCTAATATAAAAGGCAGAATCGGTTTTATTTTCCTCTACTCAAAGCTCTTGGGAAGGAGAGGGGCGATCGCAAGAAAAACAAGTTTTCAACGGGAGGGAGTGCCAACAGCATACACATTTCTAATATAAAAGGCAGAATCGGTTTTATTTTCCTGTACTCAAAGCTCTTGGGAAGGAGAGGGGCGATTGCAAGAAAAACAAGTTGTCAACGGAAGGGAGTGCCAACAGCATGCACATTTCTAATATAAAAGGCAGAATCGGTTTTATTTTCCTATACTCAAAGCTCTTGGGAAGGAGGGGGGCGATCGCAAGAAAAACAAGTTGTCAACGGAAGGGAGTACCAACAGCATACACATTTCTAATATAAAAGGCAGAATCGGTTTTATTTTCCTCTACTCAAAGCTCTTGGGAAGCAGAGGGGCGATTGAAAGAAAAACAAGTTGTCAACGGAAGGGAGTAACAACAGCATACACATTTCTAATATAAAAGGAAGAATCGGTTTTATTTTCCTGTACTCAAAGCTCTTGGGAAGGAGAGGGGCGATCGCAAGAAAAACAAGTTGTCAACGGAAGGAAGTGCCAACAGCATACACATTTCTAATATAAAAGGCAGAATCGGTTCTATTTTCCTGAACTCAAAGCTCTTGGGAAGGAGAGGGGCGATGGCAAGAAAAACAAGTTGTCAACGGAAAGGAGTGCCAAGAGTATACACATTTCTAATATAAAAGGCAGAATCGGTTTTATTATCCTGTACTTAAAGCTCTTGGGAAAAAGAAAGGCGATCGCAAGAAAAACAAGTTGTCAACGGAAGGGAGTGCCAACAGCATACACATTTCTAATATACAAGGCAGAATCGGTTTTATTTTCCTGTACTCAAAGCTCTTGGGAAGGGGAGGGGCGATCGCAGGAAAAACAAGTTGTCAATGGAAGAGAGAGCCAACAGCATTCACATTTGTAATATAAAAGGCAGAATCGGTTTTATTTTCCTGTACTCAAAGCTCTTGGGAAGGAGAGGGGCGATCGCAAGAAAAACAAGTTGTCAACGGAAGGGAGTGCCAACAGCATACACATCTCTAATATAAAAGGCAGAATCGGCTTTATTTTCCTATACTCAAAGCTCTTGGGAAGGAGAGGGGCGATCGCAAGAAAAACAAGTTGTCAACGGAAGGAAGTGCCAACAGCATACACATTTCTAATATAAAAGGCAGAATCGGTTCTATTTTCCTGAACTCAAAGCTCTTGGGAAGGAGAGGGGCGATCGCAAGAAAAACAAGTTGTCAAAGGAAAGGAGTGCCAACAGCATACACATTTCTAATATAAAAGGCAGAATCGGTTTTATTTTCCTGTACTCAAAGCTCTTGGGAAAGAGAGGGGCGATAGCAAGAAAAACAAGTTGTCAACGGAAGGGAGTGCCAACAGCATACACATTTCTAATATAAAAGGCAAAATCGGTTTTATTTTCCTGTATTCAAAGCTCTTGGGAAAAAGAGGGGCGATCGCAAGAAAAACAAGTTGTCAACGGAAGGGAGTGCCAACAGCATACACACTTCTAATATAAAAGGCAGAATAGGCTTTATTTTCCAGTATTCAAAGCTCTTGGGAAAGAGAGGGGCGATCGCAAGAAAAACAAGTTGTCAACGGAAGGGAGTGCCAACAGCATACACATTTCTAATATAAAAGGCAGAATCGGTTTTATTTTCCTTTACTCAAAGCTCTTGGGAAGGAGAGGGGCGATCGCAAGAAAAACAAGTTGTCAACGGAAGGGAGTGCCAACAGCATACACATTTGTAATATAAAAGGCAGAATCGGTTTTATTTTCCTGTACTCAAAGCTCTTGGGAAGGAGAGGGGCGATCGCAAGAAAAACAAGTTGTCAACGGAAGGGAGTGCCAACAGCATACATATTTCTAATATAAAAGGCAGAATCGGCTTTATTTCTCTGTACTCAAAGCTCTTGGGAAGGAGAGGGGCGATCGCAAAAAAAACAAGTTATCAACGGAAGGGAGTGTAAAATAGCATACACATTTCTAATATAAAAGGCAGAATCGGTTTTATTTTCCTCTACTCAAAGCTCTTGGGAAGGAGAGGGGCGATCGCAAGAAAAACAAGTTTTCAACGGGAGGGAGTGCCAACAGCATACACATTTCTAATATAAAAGGCAGAATCGGTTTTATTTTCCTGTACTCAAAGCTCTTGGGAAGGAGAGGGGCGATCGCAAGAAAAACAAGTTGTCAACGGAAGGGAGTGCCAACAGCATACACATTTCTAATATAAAAAGCAGAATCGGTTCTATTTTCCTTAACTCAAAGCTCTTGGGAAGGAGAGGGGCGATCGCAAGAAAAACAAGTTGTCAACGGAAAGGAGTGCCAACAGTATACACATTTCTAATATAAAAGGCAGAATCGGTTTTATTTTCTTATACTCAAAGCTCTTGGGAAAGAGAGGGGCGATCGCAAGAAAAACAAGTTGTCAACGGAAGGGAGTGCCAACAGCATACACATTTCTAATATAAAAGGCAGAATCGGTTTTATTTTCCTGTATTCAAAGCTCTTATGAGAGAGAGGGGCGATCGCAAGAAAAACAAGTTGTCAACGGAAGGGAGTGCCAACAGCATACACATTTCTAATATAAAAGGCAGAATCGGTTTTATTTTCCTGTACTCAAAACTCTTGGGAAGGAGAGGGGCGATCGCAAGAAAAACAAGTTTTCAACGGAAAGGAGTGCCAACAGTATACACATTTCTAATATAAAAGGCAGAATCGGTTTTATTTTCTTGTACTCAAAGCTCTTGGGAAAGAGAGGGGCGATCGCAAGAAAAACAAGTTGTCAACGGAAGGGAGTGCCAACAGCATACACATTTCTAATATAAAAGGCAGAATCGGTTTTATTTTCCTGTATTCAAAGCTCTTGTGAGAGAGAGGGGCGATCGCAAGAAAAACAAGTTGTCAACGGAAGGGAGTGCCAACAGCATACACATTTCTAATATAAAAGGCAGAATCGGTTTTATTTTCCTGTACTCAAAACTCTTGGGAAGGAGAGGGACGATCGCAAGAAAAACAAGTTGTCAACGGAAGGGAGTGCCAACAGCATACACATTTCTAATATAAAAGGCAGAATCGGTTTTATTTTCCTGTACTCAAAGCTCTTGGGAAAGAGAGGGGCGATCGCAGGAAAAACAAGTTGTCAACGGAAAGGAGTGCCAACAGCATACACATTTCTAATAGAAAAGGAAGAATCGGTTTTATTTTCTTGTACTCAATGCTCTTGGGAAGGAGAGGAGCAATCGCAAGAAAAACAAGTTGTCAACGGGAGGGTGTGCCAACAGCATACACATTTCTAATGTAAAAGGCAGAATCGGTTTTATTTTCCTGTACTCAAAGCTCTTGGGAAGGAGAGGGGCGATCGCAAGAAAAACAAGTTGTCAACGAAAGGGAGTGCCAACAGCATACACATTTATAATATAAAAGGCAGAATCGGTGTTATTTTCCTGTACTCAAAGCTCTTGGGAAGGAGAAGGGCGATCGCAAGAAAAACAAGTTGTCAACGGGAGGGAGTGCCAGCAGCATACACATTTCTAATATAAAAGGCAGAATCGGTTTTATTTACCTGTACTCAAAGCTCTTGGGAAGGGGAGGGGCGATCGCAGGAAAAACAAGTTGTCAACGGAAGAGAGTGCCAAAAGCATACACATTTGTAATATAAAAGGTAGAATCGGTTCTATTTTCCTGTACTCAAAGCTCTTGGGAAGGAGAGGGGCGATCGCAAGAAAAACAAGTTGTCAACGGGTGGGGGTGCCAACAGCATACACATTTCTAATATAAAAGGCAGAATCGGTTTTATTTTCCTGTACTCAAAGCTCTTGGGAAGGAGAGGGGCGATCGCTAGAAAATCAAGTTGTCAACGGAAGGGAGTGCCAACAGCATACACACTTCTAATATAAAAGACAGAATCGGCTTTATTTTTCTGTACTCAAAGCTCTTGGGAAGGAGAGGGGCGATCGCAAAAAAAACAGGTTGTCAACGGAAGGGAGTGCCAACAGCATACACATTTCTAATTTAAAAGGCAGAATCGGTTTTATTTTCCTCTACTCAAAGCTCTTGGGAAGGAGAGGGGCGATCGCAAGAAAAACAAGTTTTCAACGGGAGGGAGTGCCAACAGCATACACATTTCTAATATAAAAAAGGCAGAGTCGGTTTTATTTTCCTGTACTCAAAGCTCTTGGGAAGGAGAGGGGCGATCGCAAGAAAAACAAGTTGTCAACGGAAGGGAGTACCAACAGCATACACATTTCTAATATAAAAGGCAGAATCGGTTTTATTTTCCTGTACTCAAAACTCTTGGGAAGCAGAGGGGCGATTGCAAGAGAAACAAGTTGTCAACGGAAGTTAGTGCCAACAGCATACACATTTCTAATAGAAAAGGCAGAATCGGCTTTATTTTCCTGTACTCAAAGCTCCTGGGAAGGAGAGGGGCGATAGAAAGAAAAACAAGTTGTCACTGGAAGGGAGTGCCAACAGCATACACATTTCTAATATAAAAGGCAGAATCGGTTTTATTTTCCTGTACTCAAAGCTCTTGGGAAGGAGAGGGACGATCGCAAGAAAAACAAGTTGTCATCGGAAGGGAGTGCCAACAGCATACACATTTCTAATATGAAAGGCAGAATCGGTTTTGTTTTCCTGTACTCAAAGCTCTTGGGAAGTAGAGGGGCGGTCGCAAGAAAAACAAGTTGTCAACGGGAGCGGGTGCCAACATCTTACACATTTCTAATATAAAAGGCAGAATCGGTTTTATTTTCCTGTACTCAAAGCTCTTGGAAAAAGAGGGGCGATCACAAGAAAAACAAGTTGTCTACGGGAGGGAGTGCCAGCAGCATACACATTTCTAATATAAAAGGCAGAATCGGTTTTATTTTCCTGTACCCAAAACTATTGGGAAGGAGAGGGGCGATCGCAAGGAAAACAAGTTGTCAACGGGAGGGAGTGCCAACAGCATACACATTTCTAATATAAAAAGCAGAATCGGTTTTATTTTCCTGTATTCAAAGCTCTTGGGAAGGAGAGGGGCGATAGCAAGAAAAACAAGTTGTCAACGGGAGGGTGTGCCAACAGCATACACATTTCTAATATAAAAGGCAGAATCGGTTTTATTTTCCTGTACTCAAAGCTCTTTGGAAGGAGAGGGGCGATCGCAATAAAAACAAGTTGTCAACGGAAGGGAGTGCAAACAGCATACACTTTTCTAATAGAAAAGGCAGAATCGGTTTTATTTTCCTGTACTCAAAGCTCTTGGGAAGGAGAGGGGCGATCGCAAGAAAAACAAGTTGTCAACGGAAGGGAGTGCCAACAGCATACATATTTCTAATATAAAAGGCAGAATCGGCTTTATTTTTTTGTACTCAAAGCTCTTGGGAAGGAGAGGGGCGATCGCAAAAAAAACAAGTTGTCAATTGAAGGGAGTGCCAATAGCATACACGTTTCTAATATAAAAGGCAGAATCGGTTTTATTTTCCTCTACTCAAAGCTCTTGGGAAGGAGAGGGGCGATCGCAAGAAAAACAAGTTGTCAACGGAAGGGAGTGCCAACAGCATACACATTTGTAATATAAAAGGCAGAATCGGTTTTATTTTCCTGTATTCAAAGCTCTTGGGAAGGAGAGGGGCGATATTAAGAAAAACAAGTTTTCAACGGTAGGGAGTGCCAACAGCATACACATTTCTAATATGAAAGGCAAAATCGGTTTTATTTTCCTGTACTCAAAGCTCTCGGGAAGGAGAGGGGCGATCGCAAGAAAAACATGTTGTCAACGGAAGGGAGTGCCAACAGCATACACATTTCTAATATAAAAGGCAGAATTGGTTTTATTTTCCTGTAATCAAAGCTCTTGGGAGAGAGAGGGGCGATCGCAAGAAGAACAAGTTGTCAACGGAAGGGAGTGTTAACAGCATACACATTTCTAATATAAAAGGCAGAATCGGTTTTATTTTCCTGTACTCAAAGCTCTTGGGAAGGAGAGGGGCTATCGCAAGAAAAACAAGTTTTCGACGTAAGGGAGTGCCAACAGCATACACATTTCTAATATAAAAGGCAGAATCGGTTTTATTTTCCTGTACTCAAAGCTCTTGGGAAAGAGAGGAGCGATCACAAGAAACACAAGTTGTCAACGGGAGGAAGTGCCAACAGCAATACCCATTTCTAAAATAAAAGGCAGAATCGGTTTTATTTTCCTGTACTCAAAGCTCTTGGGAAGGAGAGGGGCGATCGCAAGAAAAACAAGTTGTCAACGGAAAGGAGTGCCAACAGTATACACATTTCTAATATAAAAGGCAGAACCGGTTTTATTTTCCTTTATTCAAAGCTTTTGGGAAGGTGATAGGCGATCGCGAGAAAAACTAGTTGTCAACGGGAGGGTGTGCCAACAGCATTCACATTTCTAATATAAAAGGCAGAATCGGTTTTATTTTCCTGTACTCGAAGCTCTTGGGAAGGAGAGGGGCGATCGCAAGAAAAACAAGTTGTCAACGGAAGGGAGTGCCAACAGCATACACATTTCTAATATAAAAGGCAGAATTGGTTTTATTTTCCTGTAATCAAAGCTCTTGGGAGAGAGAGGGGCGATCGCAAGAAGAACAAGTTGTCAACGGAAGGGAGTGTTAACAGCATACACATTTCTAATATAAAAGGCAGAATCGGTTTTATTTTCCTGTACTCAAAGCTCTTGGGAAGGAGAGGGGCGATCGCAAGAAAAACAAGTTGTCAACGGAAGGGAGTGCCAACAGCATACACATTTCTAATATAAAAGGCAGAATTGGTTTTATTTTCCTGTACTCAAAGCTCTTGGGAAGGAGAGGGGCGATCGCAAGAAAAACAAGTTGTCAACGGAAGGGAGTGCCAACAGCATACACATTTCTAATATAAAAGGCAGAATCGGTTTTATTTTCCTGTGCTCAAAGCTCTTGGGAAAGAGAGGGGCGATCGCGGGAAAAACAAGTTGTCAACGGAAGGGAGTGCCAACAGCATACACATTTCTAATATAAAAGACAGAATCGGCTTCATTTTTCTGTACTCAAAGCTCTTGGGAAGGAGAGGGGCGATCGCAAAAAAAACAGGTTGTCAACGGAAGGGAGTGCCAACAGCATACACATTTCTAATAGAGAAGGAAGAATCGGTTTTATTTTCTTGTACTCAAAGTTCTTGGGAAGGAGAGGAGCAATCGCAAGAAAAACAAGTTGTCAACGGGAGGGAGTGCCAACAGCATACACATTTCTAATGTAAAAGGCAGAATCGGTTTTATTTTCCTGTACTCAAAGCTCTTGGGAAGGAGAGGGGCGATCGCAAGAAAAACAAGTTGTCAACGGAAGGGAGTGCCAACAGCATACACATTTATAATATAAAAGGCAGAATCGGTGTTATTTTCCTGTACTCAAAGCTCTTGGGAAGGAGAAGGGCGATCGCAAGAAAAACAAGTTGTCAACGGGAGGGAGTGCCAGCAGCATACACATTTCTAATATAAAAGGCAGAATCGGTTTTATTTACCTGTACTCAAAGCTCTTGGGAAGGGGAGGGGCGATCGCAGGAAAAACAAGTTGTCAACGGAAGAGAGTGCCAAAACATACACATTTGTAATATAAAAGGCAGAATCGGTTCTATTTTCCTGTACTCAAAGCTCTTGGGAAGGAGAAGGGCGATCGCAAGAAAAACAAGTTGTCAACGGAAGGGAGTGCCAACAGCATACACATTTCTAATATAAAAGGCAGAATCGGTTTTGTTTTCCTGTACTCAAAGCTCTTGGGAAGGAGAGGGGCGGTCGCAAGAAAAACAAGTTGTCAACGGGAGGGGGTGCCAACATCTTACACATTTCTAATATAAAAGGCAGAATCGGTTTTATTTTCCTGTACTCAAAGCTCTTGGAAAAAGAGGGGCGATCACAAGAAAAATAAGTTGTCTACGGGAGGGAGTGCCAGCAGCATACACATTTCTAATATAAAAGGCAGAATCGGTTTTATTTTCCTGTACCCAAAACTATTGGGAAGGAGAGGGGCGATCGCAAGGAAAACAAGTTGTCAACGAGAGGGAGTGCCAACAGCAAACACATTTCTAATATAAAAAGCAGAATCGGTTTTATTTTCCTGTATTCAAAGCTCTTGGGAAGGAGAGGGGCGATCGCAAAAAAAAACAAGTTGTCAACGGGAGGGTGTGCCAACAGCATACACATTTCTAATATAAAAGGCAGAATCGGTTTTATTTTCCTGTACTCAAAGCTCTTTGGAAGGAGAGGGGCGATCGCAAGAAAAACAAGTTGTCAACGGAAGGGTGTGCCAACAGCATAAACTTTTCTAATAGAAAAGGCAGAATCGGTTTTATTTTCCTGTACTCAAAGCTCTTGGGAAGGAGAGGGGCGATCGCAAGAAAAACAAGTTGTCAACGGAAGGGAGTGCCAACAGCATACATATTTCTAATATAAAAGGCAGCATCGGCTTTATTTTTCTGTACTCAAAGCTCTTGGGAAGGAGAGGGGCGATCGCAAAAAAAACAAGTTGTCAACGGAAGGGAGTGCCAATAGCATACACGTTTCTAATATAAAAGGCAGAATCGGTTTTATTTTCCTCTACTCAAAGCTCTTGGGAAGGAGAGGGGCGATCGCAAGAAAAACAAGTTGTCAACGGAAGGGAGTGCCAACAGCATACACATTTGTAATATAAAAGGCAGAATCGGTTTTATTTTCCTGTATTCAAAGCTCTTGGGAAGGAGAGGGGCGATCTTAAGAAAAACAAGTTTTCAACGGTAGGGAGTGCCAACAGCATACACATTTCTAATATGAAAGGCAAAATCGGTTTTATTTTCCTGTACTCAAAGCTCTCGGGAAGGAGAGGGGCGATCGCAAGAAAAACATGTTGTCAACGGAAGGGAGTACCAACAGCTTACACATTTCTAATATAAAAGGCAGAATCGGTTTTATTTTCCTGTACTCAAAGCTCTTGGGAAGCAGAGGGGCGATTGCAAGAAAAACAAGTTGTCAACGGAAGGGAGTGCCAACAGCAAACACATTTCTAATATAAAAGGAAGAATCGGTTTTATTTTCCTGTACTCAAAGCTCTTGGGAAGGAGAGGGGCGATCGCAAGAAAAACAAGTTGTCAACGGAAGGGAGTGCCAACAGCATACACATTTCTTATATAAAAGGCAGAATCGGTTTTATTTTCCTGTACTCAAAGCTCTTGGGAAAGAGAGGGGCGATCGCAAGAAAAACAAGTTGTCAACGGAAGGGAGTGCCAATAGCATACACATTTCTAATATAAAAAGCAGAATCGGTTTTATTTTCCTATACTCAAAGCTCTTGGGAAAGAGAGGGGCTATCGCAAGAAAAACAAGTTTTCGACGGAAGGGAGTGCCAACAGCATACACATTTCTAATATAAAAGGCAGAATCGGTTTTATTTTCCTGTACTCAAAGCTCTTGGGAAAGAGAGGAGCGATCACAAGAAACACAAGTTGTCAACGGGAGGAAGTGCCAACAGCAATACCAATTTCTAACATAAAAGGCAGAATCGGGTTTATTTTCCTGTACTCAAAGCTCTTGGGAAGGAGAGGGGCGATCGCTAGAAAATCAAGTTGTCAACGGAAGGGAGTGCCAACAGCATACACACTTCTAATATAAAAGACAGAATCGGCTTTATTTTTCTGTACTCAAAGCTCTTGGGAAGGAGAGGGGCGATCGCAAAAAAAACAGGTTGTCAACGGAAGGGAGTGCCAACAGCATACACATTTCTAATTTAAAAGGCAGAATCGGTTTTATTTTCCTCTACTCAAAGCTCTTAGGAAGGAGAGGGGCGATCGCAAGAAAAACAAGTTTTCAACGGGAGGGAGTGCCAACAGCATACACATTTCTAATATAAAAAAGGCAGAATCGGTTTTATTTTCCTGTACTCAAAGCTCTTGGGAAGGAGAGGGGCGATCGCAAGAAAAACAAGTTGTCAACGGAAGGGAGTACCAACAGCATACACATTTCTAATATAAAAGGCAGAATCGGTTTTATTTTCCTGTACTCAAAACTCTTGGGAAGCAGAGGGGCGATTGCAAGAGAAACAAGTTGTCAACGGAAGTTAGTGCCAACAGCATACACATTTCTAATAGAAAAGGCAGAATCGGCTTTATTTTCCTGTACTCAAAGCTCCTGGGAAGGAGAGGGGCGATAGCAAGAAAAACAATTTGTCAACGGAAGGGAGTGCCAACAGCATACACATTTCTAATATAAAAGGCAGAATCGGTTTTATTTTCCTGTACTCAAAGTTCTTGGGAAGGAGAGGGACGATCGCAAGAAAAACAAGTTGTCAACGGAAGGGAGTGCCAACAGCAAACACATTTCTAATATAAAAGGCAGAATCGGTTTTGTTTTCCTGTACTCAAAGCTCTTGGGAAGGAGAGGGGCGGTCGCAAGAAAAACAAGTTGTCAACGGGAGGGGGTGCCAACATCTTACACATTTCTAATATAAAAGGCAGAATCGGTTTTATTTTCCTCTACTCAAAGCTCTTGGAAAAAGAGGGGCGATCACAAGAAAAACAAGTTGTCTACGGGAGGGAGTGCCAGCAGCATACACATTTCTAATATAAAAGGCAGAATCGGTTTTATTTTCCTGTACCCAAAACTATTGGGAAGGAGAGGGGCGATCGCAAGGAAAACAAGTTGTCAACGGGAGGGAGTGCCAACAGCATACACATTTCTAATATAAAAAGCAGAATCGGTTTTATTTTCCTGTATTCAAAGCTCTTGGGAAGGAGAGGGGCGATCGCAAGAAAAACAAGTTGTCAACGGGAGGGTGTTCCAACAGCATACACATTTCTAATATAAAAGGCAGAATCGGTTTTATTTTCCTGTACTCAAAGCTCTTTGGAAGGAGAGGGGCGATCGCAAGGAAAACAAGTTGTCAACGGAAGGGAGTGCCAACAGCATACACTTTTCTAATAGAAAAGGCAGAATCGGTTTTATTTTCCTGTACTCAAAGCTCTTGGGAAGGAGAGGGGCGATCGCAAGAAAAACAAGTTGTCAACGGATGGGAGTGCCAACAGCATACATATTTCTAATATAAAAGGCAGAATCGGCTTTATTTTTCTGTACTCAAAGCTCTTGGGAAGGAGAGGGGCGATCGCAAAAAAAACAAGTTGTCAACGGAAGGGAGTGCCAATAGCATACACGTTTCTAATATAAAAGGCAGAATCGGTTTTATTTTCCTCTACTCAAAGCTCTTGGGAAGGAGAGGGGCGATCGCAAGAAAAACAAGTTGTCAACGGAAGGGAGTGCCAACAGCATACACATTTGTAATATAAAAGGCAGAGTCGGTTTTATTTTCCTGTATTCAAAGCTCTTGGGAAGGAGAGGGGCGATCTTAAGAAAAACAAGTTTTCAACGGTAGGGAGTGCCAACAGCATACACATTTCTAATATGAAAGGCAAAATCGGTTTTATTTTCCTGTACTCAAAGCTCTCGGGAAGGAGAGGGGCGATCGCAAGAAAAACATGTTGTCAACGGAAGGGAGTACCAACAGCTTACACATTTCTAATATAAAAGGCAGAATCGGTTTTATTTTCCTGTACTCAAAGCTCTTGGGAAGCAGAGGGGCGATTGCAAGAAAAACAAGTTGTCAACGGAAGGGAGTGCCAACAGCAAACACATTTCTAATATAAAAGGAAGAATCGGTTTTATTTTCCTGTACTCAAAGCTCTTGGGAAGGAGAGGGGCGATCGCAAGAAAAACAAGTTGTCAACGGAAGGGAGTGCCAACAGCATACACATTTCTAATATAAAAGGCAGAATCGGTTTTATTTTCCTATACTCAAAGCTCTTGGGAAGGAGAGGGGCCATCGCAAGAAAAACAAGTTATCAACGGAAGGAAGTGCCAACAGCATACACATTTCTAATATAAAAGGCAGAATCGGTTCTATTTTCCTGAACTCAAAGCTCTTGGGAAATAGAGGGGCGATCGCAAGAAAAACAAGTTGTCAACGGAAAGGAGTGCCAACAGCATACATATTTCTAATATAAAAGGCAGAATCGGTTTTATTTTCCTGTACTCAAAGCTCTTGGGAAAGAGAGGGGCGATCGCAAGAAAAACAAGTTGTCAACGGAAGGGAGTGCCAACAGCATACACATTTCTAATATAAAAGGCAGAATGAGTTTTATTTTTCTGTACTCAAAGCTCTTGGGAAAGAGAGGGGCGATCGCAAGAAAAACAAGTTGTCAATGGAAGGGAGTGCCAACAGCATACACATTTCTAATATAAAAAGCAGAATCGGTTTTATTTTCCTATACTCAAAGCTCTTGGGAAGGAGAGGCGCTATCGCAAGAAAAACAAGTTTTCGACGGAAGGGAGTGCCAACAGCATACACATTTCTAATATAAAAGGCAGAATCGGTTTTATTTTCCTGTACTCAAAGCTCTTGGGAAGGAGATGGGCGATCGCAAGAAAAACAAGTTGTCAACGGAAGAGAGTGACAATAGCATACACATTTGTAATATAAAAGGCAGAATCGGTTTTATTTTCCTGTACTCAAAGCTCTTGGGAAAGAGAGGAGCGATCACAAGGAACACAAGTTGTCAACGGGAGGAAGTGCCAACAGCAATACCCATTTCTAACATAAAAGGCAGAATCGGTTTTATTTTCCTGTACTCAAAGCTCTTGGAAAGGAGAGGGGCGATCACAAGAAAAACAAGTTGTCAACGGGAGGGAGTGCCAAAAGCATACACATTTCTAATATAAAAGGCAGAACCGGTTTTATTTTCCTGTATTCAAAGCTTTTGGGAAGGAGAGGGGCGATCGCGAGAAAAACTAGTTGCCAACGGGAGGGTGTGCCAACAGCATTCACATTTCTAATATAAAAGGCAGAATCGGTTTTATTTTCCTGTACTCGAAGCTCTTGGGAAGGAGAGGGGCGATCGCAAGAAAAACAAGTTGTCAACGGGAGGGAGTGCCAGCAGCATACACATTTCTAATATAAAAGGCAGAATCGGTTTTATTTTCCTGTACTCAAAGCTCTTGGGAGGGGGAGGGGCGATCGCAGGAAAAACAAGTTGTCAACGGAAGAGAGTGACAACAGCATACACATTTGTAATATAAAAGGCAGAATCGGTTTTATTTTCCTGTACTCAAAGCTCTTGGGAAGGAGAGGGGCGATCGCAAGAAAAACAAGTTGTCAACGGAAGGGAGTGCCAACAGCATACATATTTCTAATATAAAAGGCAGAATCGGCTTTATTTTTCTGTACTCAAAGCTCTTGGGAAGGAGAGGGGCGATCGCAAAAAAAACAAGTTGTCAACGGAAGGGAGTGCCAACAGCATACATATTTGTAATATAAAAGGCAGAATCGGTTTTATTTTCCTGTATTTAAAGCTCTTGGGAAGGAGAGGGGCGATCGCAAGAAAAACAAGTTGTCAAAGGAAGGGAGTGCCAACAGCATACACATTTCTAATATAAAAGGCAGAATGGGTTTTATTTTCCTGTACTCAAAGCTCTTGGGAAGGAGAGGGGCGATCGCAAGAAAAACAAGTTGTCAACGGAAGGGAGTGCCAACAGCATACACATTTCTAATATAAAAGGCAGAATCGGTTTAATTTTCCTGTACTCAAAGCTCTTGGGAAAGGGAGGGGCGATCGCAGGAAAAACAAGTTGTCAACGGAAAGGAGTGCCAACAGCATACACATTTCTAATATAAAAGGCAGAATCGGTTTTATTTTTCTTTACTTAAAGCTCTTGGGAAGGAGAGGGGCGATCGCAAGAAAAACAAGTTGTCAACGGAAGGAAGTGCCAACAGCATACACATTTCTAATAGAAAAGGAAGAATCGGTTTTATTTTCTTGTACTCAAAGCTCTTGGGAAGGAGAGGGGCGATCGCAAGAAAAACAAGTTGTCAACTGGAGGGAGTGCCAACAGCATACACATTTCTAATGTAAAAGGCAGAATCGGTTTTATTATCCTGTACTTAAAGCTCTTGGGAAGGAGAGGGGCGATCGCAAGAAAAACAAGTTGTCAACGGAAGGGAGTGCCAACAGCATACACATTTCTAATATAAAAGGCAGAATCGGTTTTATTTTCCTGTACTCAAAGCTCTTGGGAAGGAGAGGGGCGATCGCAAGAAAAACAAGTTTTCAACGGGAGGGAGTGCCAACAGCATACACATTTCTAATATACAAGGCAGAATCGGTTTTATTTTCCTGTACTCAAAGCTCTTGGGAAGGGGAGGGGCGATCGCAGGAAAAACAAGTTGTCAATGGAAGAGAGAGCCAACAGCATACACATTTGTAATATAGAAGGCAGAATCGGTTTTATTTTCCTGTACTCAAAGCTCTTGGGAAGGAGAGGGGCGATCGCAAGAAAAACAAGTTGTCAACGGAAGGGAGTGCTAACAGCATACACATTTCTAATATAAAATTCAGAATCGGTTTTATTTTCCTATACTCAAAGCTCTTGGGAAGGAGAGGGGCGATCGCAAGAAAAACAAGTTGTCAACGGAAGGGAGTGCCAACAGCATACACATTTGTAATATAGAAGGCAGAATCGGTTTTATTTTCCTGTACTCAAAGCTCTTGGGAAGAAGAGGGGCGATCGCAAAAAAAACAAGTTGTCAACGGAAGGAAGTGCCAACAGCATACACATTTCTAATATAAAAGGCAGAATCGGTTTTATTTTCCTATACTCAAAGCTCTTGGGAAGGAGAGGGGCGATCGCAAGAAAAACAAGTTGTCAACGGAAGGGAGTGCCAACAGCATACACATTTGTAATATAGAAGGCAGAATCGGTTTTATTTTCCTGTACTCAAAGCTCTTGGGAAGGAGAGGGGCGATCGCAAAAAAACAAGTTGTCAACGGAAGGGAGTGTAAAATAGCATACACATTTCTAATATAAAAGGCAGAATCGGTTTTATTTTCCTCTACTCAAAGCTCTTGGGAAGGAGAGGGGCGATCGCAAGGAAAACAAGTTTTCAACGGGAGGGAGTGCCAACAGCATACACATTTCTAATATAAAAAGCAGAATCGGTTCTATTTTCCTGAACTCAAAGCTCTTGGGAAGGAGAGGGGCGATCGCAAGAAAAACAAGTTGTCAACGGAAAGGAGTGCCAACAGCATACACATTTCTAATATAAAAGGCAGAATCGGTTTTATTTTCCTGTACTCAAAGCTCTTGGGAAAGAGAGGGGCGATCGCAAGAAAAACAAGTTGTCAACGGAAGGGAGTGCCAACAGCATACACATTTCTAATATAAAAGGCAGAATGAGTTTTATTTTCCTGTACTCAAAGCTCTTGGGAAAGAGAGGGGCGATCGCAAGAAAAACAAGTTGTCAACGGAAGGGAGTGCCAACAGCATACACATTTCTAATATAAAAGGCAGAATCGGTTTTATTTTCCTGTACTCAAAGCTCTTGGGAAGGAGATGGGCGATCGCAAGAAAAACAAGTTGTCAACGGAAGAGAGTGACAACAGCATACACATTTGTAATATAAAAGGCAGAATCGGTTTTATTTTCCTGTACTCAAAGCTCTTGGGAAAGAGAGGGGCGATCACAAGAAACACAAGTTGTCAACGGGAGGAAGTGCCAACAGCAATACCCATTTCTAACATAAAAGTCAGAATCGGTTTTATTTTCCTGTACTCAAAGCTCTTGGAAAGGAGAGGGGCGATCACAAGAAAAACAAGTTGTCAACGGGAGGGAGTGCCAAAAGCATACACATTTCTAATATAAAAGGCAGAACCGGTTTTATTTTCCTGTATTCAAAGCTTTTGGGAAGGAGAGGGGCGATCGCGAGAAAAACTAGTTGTCAACGGGAGGGTGTGCCAACAGCATTCACATTTCTAATATAAAAGGCAGAATCGGTTTTATTTTCCTGTACTCGAAGCTCTTGGGAAAGAGAGGGGCGATCGCAAGAAAAACAAGTTGTCAACGGGAGGGAGTGCCAGCAGCATACACATTTCTAATATAAAAGGCAGAATCGGTTTTATTTTCCTGTACTCAAAGCTCTTGGGAGGGGGAGGGGCGATCGCAGGAAAAACAAGTTGTCAACGGAAGAGAGTGACAACAGCATACACATTTGTAATATAAAAGGCAGAATCGGTTATATTTTCCTGTACTCAAAGCTCTTGGGAAGGAGAGGGGCGATCGCAAGAAAAACAAGTTGTCAACGGGAGGGGGAGCCAACAGCATACACATTTCTAATATAAAAGGCAGAATCGGTTTTATTTTCCTGTACTCAAAGCTCTTGGGAAGGAGAGGGGCGATCGCAAGAAAAACAAGTTGTCAACGGAAGGGAGTGCCAACAGCATACACATTTGTAATATAAAAGGCAGAATCGGTTTTATTTTCCTGTATTCAAAGCTCTTGGGAAGGAGAGGGGCGATCGCAAGAAAAACAAGTTGTCAACGGAAGGGAGTGCCAACAGCATACATATTTCTAATATAAAAGGCAGAATGGGTTTTATTTTCCTGTACTCAAAGCTCTTGGGAAGGAGAGGGGCGATCGCAAGAAAAACAAGTTGTCAACGGCAGGGAGTGCCAACAGCATACACATTTCTAATATAAAAGGCAGAATCGGTTTTATTTTCCTGTACTCAAAGCTCTTGGGAAAGGGAGGGGCGATCGCAGGAAAAACAAGTTGTCAACGGAAAGGAGTGCCAACAGCATACACATTTCTAATATAAAAGGCAGAATCGGTTTTATTTTTCTTTACTCAAAGCTCTTGGGAAGGAGAGGGGCGATCGCAAGAAAAACAAGTTGTCAACGGAAGGGAGTGCCAACAGCATACACATTTCTAATAGAAAAGGAAGAATCGGTTTTATTTTCTTGTACTCAAATCTCTTGGGAAGAAGAGGGGCGATCGCTAGAAAAACAAGTTGTCAACGGGAGGGAGTGCCAACAGCATACACATTTCTAATGTAAAAGGCAGAATCGGTTTTATTATCCTGTACTTAAAGCTCTTGGGAAGGAGAGGGGCGATCGCAAGAAAAACAAGTTGTCAACGGAAGGGAGTGCCAACAGCATACACATTTCTAATATAAAAGGCAGAATCGGTTTTATTTTCCTGTACTTAAAACTCTTGGGAAGGAGAGGGGCTATCCCAAGAAAAACAAGTTGTCAACGGAAGGGAGTGCCAACAGCCTACACATTTCTAATATAAAAGGCAGAATCGGTTTTATTATCCTGTACTTAAAGCTCTTGGGAAGGAGAGGGGCGATCGCAAGAAAAACAAGTTGTCAACGGAAGGGAGTGCCAACAGCATACACATTTCTAATATAAAAGGCAGAATCGGTTTTATTTTCCTGTACTTAAAACTCTTGGGAAGGAGAGGGGCTATCCCAAGAAAAACAAGTTGTCAACGGAAGGGAGTGCCAACAGCCTACACATTTCTAATATAAAAGGCAGAATCGGTTTTATTTTCCTGTACTCAAGGCTCTTGGGAAGAAGATGGGCGATCGCAAGAAAAACAAGTTGTCAACGGAAGAGAGTGACAATAGCATACACATTTGTAATATAAAAGGCAGAATCGGTTTTATTTTCCTGTACTCAAAGCTCTTGGGAAGGAGAGGGGCGATCGCAAGAAAAACAAGTTGTCAACGGGAGGGTGTGCCAACAGCATTCACATTTCTAATATAAAAGGCAGAATCGGTTTTATTTTCCTGTACTCGAAGCTCTTGGGAAGGAGAGGGGCGATCGCAAGAAAAACAAGTTGTCAACGGGAGGGAGTGCCAGCAGCATACACATTTCTAATATAAAAGGCAGAATCGGTTTTATTTTCCTGTACTCAAAGCTCTTGGGAGGGGGAGGGGCGATCGCAGGAAAAACAAGTTGTCAACGGAAGAGAGTGACAACAGCATACACATTTGTAATATAAAAGGCAGAATCGGTTTTATTTTCCTGTACTCAAAGCTCTTGGGAAGGAGAGGGGCGATCGCAAGAAAAACAAGTTGTCAACGGAAGGGAGTGCCAACAGCATACATATTTCTAATATAAAAGGCAGAATCGGCTTTATTTTTCTGTACTCAAAGCTCTTGGGAAGGAGAGGGGCGATCGCAAAAAAAACAAGTTGTCAACGGAAGGGAGTGCCAACAGCATACATATTTGTAATATAAAAGGCAGAATCGGTTTTATTTTCCTGTATTCAAAGCTCTTGGGAAGGAGAGGGGCGATCGCAAGAAAAACAAGTTGTCAAAGGAAGGGAGTGCCAACAGCATACACATTTCTAATATAAAAGGCAGAATGGGTTTTATTTTCCTGTACTCAAAGCTCTTGGGAAGGAGAGGGGCGATCGCAAGAAAAACAAGTTGTCAACGGAAGGGAGTGCCAACAGCATACACATTTCTAATATAAAAGGCAGAATCGGTTTAATTTTCCTGTACTCAAAGCTCTTGGGAAAGGGAGGGGCGATCGCAGGAAAAACAAGTTGTCAACGGAAAGGAGTGCCAACAGCATACACATTTCTAATATAAAAGGCAGAATCGGTTTTATTTTTCTTTACTTAAAGCTCTTGGGAAGGAGAGGGGCGATCGCAAGAAAAACA
This sequence comes from Diaprepes abbreviatus, assembly GCA_034092305.1. Taxonomy (NCBI): domain Eukaryota; kingdom Metazoa; phylum Arthropoda; class Insecta; order Coleoptera; family Curculionidae; genus Diaprepes; species Diaprepes abbreviatus. The sequence continues at coordinate 1,501,766 of JASJET010000390.1, forward strand.
AGTTGTCAACGGAAGGAAGTGCCAACAGCATACACATTTCTAATAGAAAAGGAAGAATCGGTTCTATTTTCTTGTACTCAAAGCTCTTGGGAAGGAGAGGGGCGATCGCAAGAAAAACAAGTTGTCAACTGGAGGGAGTGCCAACAGCATACACATTTCTAATGTAAAAGGCAGAATCGGTTTTATTATCCTGTACTTAAAGCTCTTGGGAAGGAGAGGGGCGATCGCAAGAAAAACAAGTTGTCAACGGAAGGGAGTGCCAACAGCATACACATTTCTAATATAAAAGGCAGAATCGGTTTTATTTTCCTGTACTCAAAGCTCTTGGGAAGGAGAGGGGCGATCGCAAGAAAAACAAGTTTTCAACGGGAGGGAGTGCCAACAGCATACACATTTCTAATATACAAGGCAGAATCGGTTTTATTTTCCTGTACTCAAAGCTCTTGGGAAGGGGAGGGGCGATCGCAGGAAAAACAAGTTGTCAATGGAAGAGAGAGCCAACAGCATACACATGTGTAATATAGAAGGCAGAATCGGTTTTATTTTCCTGTACTCAAAGCTCTTGGGAAGGAGAGGGGCGATCGCAAGAAAAACAAGTTGTCAACGGAAGGGAGTGCTAACAGCATACACATTTCTAATATAAAAGGCAGAATCGGTTTTATTTTCCTATACTCAAAGCTCTTGGGAAGGAGAGGGGCGATCGCAAGAAAAACAAGTTGTCAACGGAAGGGAGTGCCAACAGCATACACATTTGTAATATAGAAGGCAGAATCGGTTTTATTTTCCTGTACTCAAAGCTCTTGGGAAGAAGAGGGGCGATCGCAAAAAAAACAAGTTGTCAACGGAAGGAAGTGCCAACAGCATACACATTTCTAATATAAAAGGCAGAATCGGTTTTATTTTCCTATACTCAAAGCTCTTGGGAAGGAGAGGGGCGATCGCAAGAAAAACAAGTTGTCAACGGAAGGGAGTGCCAACAGCATACACATTTGTAATATAGAAGGCAGAATCGGTTTTATTTTCCTGTACTCAAAGCTCTTGGGAAGGAGAGGGGCGATCGCAAAAAAAACAAGTTGTCAACGGAAGGGAGTGTAAAATAGCATACACATTTCTAATATAAAAGGCAGAATCGGTTTTATTTTCCTCTACTCAAAGCTCTTGGGAAGGAGAGGGGCGATCGCAAGGAAAACAAGTTTTCAACGGGAGGGAGTGCCAACAGCATACACATTTCTAATATAAAAGGCAGAATCGGTTCTATTTTCCTGAACTCAAAGCTCTTGGGAAGGAGAGGGGCGATCGCAAGAAAAACAAGTTGTCAACGGAAGGGAGTGCCAACAGCATACATATTTCTAATATAAAAGGCAGAATGGGTTTTATTTTCCTGTACTCAAAGCTCTTGGGAAGGAGAGGGGCGATCGCAAGAAAAACAAGTTGTCAACGGCAGGGAGTGCCAACAGCATACACATTTCTAATATAAAAGGCAGAATCGGTTTTATTTTCCTGTACTCAAAGCTCTTGGGAAAGGGAGGGGCGATCGCAGGAAAAACAAGTTGTCAACGGAAAGGAGTGCCAACAGCATACACATTTCTAATATAAAAGGCAGAATCGGTTTTATTTTTCTTTACTCAAAGCTCTTGGGAAGGAGAGGGGCGATCGCAAGAAAAACAAGTTGTCAACGGAAGGGAGTGCCAACAGCATACACATTTCTAATAGAAAAGGAAGAATCGGTTTTATTTTCTTGTACTCAAATCTCTTGGGAAGGAGAGGGGCGATCGCTAGAAAAACAAGTTGTCAACGGGAGGGAGTGCCAACAGCATACACATTTCTAATGTAAAAGGCAGAATCGGTTTTATTATCCTGTACTTAAAGCTCTTGGGAAGGAGAGGGGCGATCGCAAGAAAAACAAGTTGTCAACGGAAGGGAGTGCCAACAGCATACACATTTCTAATATAAAAGGCAGAATCGGTTTTATTTTCCTGTACTTAAAACTCTTGGGAAGGAGAGGGGCTATCCCAAGAAAAACAAGTTGTCAACGGAAGGGAGTGCCAACAGCCTACACATTTCTAATATAAAAGGCAGAATCGGTTTTATTATCCTGTACTTAAAGCTCTTGGGAAGGAGAGGGGCGATCGCAAGAAAAACAAGTTGTAAACGGAAGGGAGTGCCAACAGCATACACATTTCTAATATAAAAAGCAGAATCGGTTTTATTTTTCTGTACTCAAAACTCTTGGGAAGGAGAGGGGCGATCGCAAGAAAAACAAGTTGTCAACGGGCGGGGTGCCAACAGCATACACATTTCTAATATAAAAGGCAGAATCGGTTTTATTTTCCTGTACTCAAAGCTCTTGGGAAGGAGATTTGCGATCGCAAGAAAAACAAGTTGTCAACGGGAGGGAGTGCCAACAGCATACACATTTCTAATATAAAAGGCAGAATCGGTTTCATTTTCCTGTACTCAAAGCTCTTGGGAGGGAGAGGGGCGATCGCAAGAAAAACAAGTTGTCAACGGAAGGGAGTGCCAATAGCATACATATTTCTAATATAAAAGGCAGAATCGGTTTTATTTTCCTGTACTCAAAGCTCTTGGGAAGGAGATGGGCGATCGCAAGAAAAACAAGTTGTCAACGAGAGGGAGTGCCAACAGCATACACATTTTTTATACAGGGTGATTCAAAAATCGATCACGAAACGTAAGGGGGTGATTCTACTTGACAAAATAAGGGTAGAGCTTCATATAATTTTTTTTCAAAATGTCATTCGTTTTCGAGTTACAAGCCGTCCAAGTTCAAGTTTTTATTTTTTGTTTTTTGAATTACTCGCTTACAGGAAAACGGATTTGACTAATATTTGAAAGGTAGGCTAAGTCTTCTGCGCTTCATCATTTTAGTGACAATTCACATTGATTGTTTGCCGCTAGAGGGCACTTTACCTACATTGAAAATTGTTTTTTTGTCATAATTTTTTAGTGTTGACAGCTACAGTAGTTTTTGGCATAATTTCTGAAAGACTGATGCCAGACCTTTAAAAAAGGTGCTCTTTATTTACATCGCTAAACCCAACGGTTTAGACGTAAATCACCCTTAAATATTAAGTGGTAAATTTACTTTTCTCATTTCATTACCACCAGCTACCAGGTAAATAGCTATCAAAGTATACTAGAGCTGTCAGTTTAACATTAAAGAAATTCGCTTTTTAAACTATTTAATTTATAATCTTAAAATAACTAATAATGGCTAATCACCAATATTCAAATATCGAATATTGTGATATCCATTTTTGTTATGGAAAAGCAAATGGTAATGCAGAGTTGGCAAGAAGATATTATATGGAGAGTTATCCGGAAAGAAATATCCCTCATGCTCAAACATTTTCCAGTGTGCACAGGAGGCTTGCCGAATGTGGTTCCTTTAAAAGTTATAATGGAAATAGGGGAAGACCTAGAACTGCTAGAAACGTGCAACAAGAAGAAAGAGTGCTTGAAATTATTGAAGATAATCGAGGTATTAGTACTAGAAAAATTGGGAATGAAGTGCGGCTCTGTCAGGCTAGTTCATGGAGGATACTAAGAGAAGAACAACTCTACCCGTTTCATTCAAAAAAGGTGCAGGCTCTTTATGACGATGATCGGCCGAGACGGTTGGAAATGTGCAATCAGTTCCTAGCTAAGTATGAACACGATAATCGATTAATTGGCGTCATATTATTCACTGACGAAGCTGGTTTCACTCGTGATGGCATAACAAATCTACACAACATCCACACATATGCTTACGAGAACCCAAACAATGTGGTAGAAACGAAACATCAGCGTAGATTTTCACTAAATGTGTGGGCAGGGATAATAGGAGATTACCTTATTGGTCCTCATTTCTTTGATGGCCCATTAACTGGTGACGTATACTTAGATTTTATCCAAAATCGTCTCCCATTGTATCTGGAAGATGTGCCATTGGAAGTAAGGGCCAACATGTGGATCCTCCAAGACGGAGCTCCGCCCCACTTTAGTATACGTGTCCGACAGTATTTGAATGCAACGTATCCTGAGCGATGGATAGGACGAAGTGGACCATTGGCATGGGCAGCGAGGTCACCAGACCTTAATCCTATGGATTTTTTCTTTTGGGGTCATTTGAAACAATTGGTGTACGATATTCCAGTAATCAACGTCGAGGATCTTCGCTTCAGGATAATCGAAAAGTGCCAAATTATTAAAGAAACACCAGAAATTTTTCATCGAGTTAGGCGACATTTTTTGAAGAGTGTTAGGAAATGTATTGAAGAAAATGGGGGACATTTTGAGAATCTTTTTTAGTTTGTTTAGTACTGTTTCATTAATTTTTATCAATTAAATGTATATCGCAATAATCCATAATATGAATATTTACTGATTAGCCATTATTAGTTATTTTAAGATTATAAATTAAATAGTTTAAAAAGCGAATTTATTTGATGTTAAACTGACAGCTCTAGTATACTTTGATAGCTATTTACCTGGTAGCTGGTGGTAATGAAATGAGAAAAGTAAATTTACCACTTAATTTTTAAGGGTGATTTACGTCTAAACCGTTGGGTTTAGCGATGTAAATAAAGAGCACCTTTTTTAAAGGCCTGGCATCAGTCTTTCAGAAATTATGCCAAAAACTACTGTAGCTGTCAACACTAAAAAATTATGACAAAAAAACAATTTTCAATGTAGGTAAAGTGCCCTCTAGCGGCAAACAATCAATGTGAATTGTTACTAAAATGATGAAGCGCAGAAGACTTAGCCTATCTTTCAAATATTAGTCAAATCGGTTTTCCTGTAAGCGAGTAATTCAAAAAACAAAAAATAAAAACTTGAATTTGGACGGCTTGTAACTCGAAAACGAATGACATTTTGAAAAAAAATTATATGAAGCTCTACCCTTATTTTGTCAAGTAGAATCACCCCCTTAAGTTTCGTGATCGATTTTTGAATCACCCTGTATATATATATATATATATATATATATATATATATATATATATATATATATATATATATATATATATAGGATAAAGCCTTGTGACAATCTATGGCTAATAATTCATTGCTAGGATATACATACTTTTGTTAACCCTAATACATTGTTTACGGCTAGAAAGATAATTATAGATTGTAAAGGAACATCTGCAACTCCAAAGAAATTCTAAATTTCTTTAGTGGAATTTTACGAAACACAAAATCTAATGCCTTGGATAAGTCACACAATCAAATAACCGGGTATAATTTGGATTCAAAGACATAAGGTACAAGTTCCAGTACGATACAACACCCTTCCCTAAATCTCTTGTTCTCTCCTTTTGAATTTATTATTCTAATAATGGATTTATTGTTATTAATTCCAACTTTATCCCTAACTCAATAAAATCTCCAATTATGTAAAGGACATTATTTTTAAATTTATGTTTCCATCAAATTATTGATTGTAAGGTTTAGAGTGTGTTCTAATCTAAATTTATAAAATGTGGGAGTAGGAAGAAACAGTGTGTGTACAAAATAGAAGTCAAGATAAAAATAAACAATTTTTTAACTGTAAATATATAATTGTTGAAAAATTAATAGTAGTATATAAAAAAGAAATAGGTTACTTTTAATTCATACAAAAATGTTAACTATACCGAGTTCAAAATTGCGGTCTCCTGCGACAGAAAAATTGTCCAACAAAAGATATATAACAGATTTTTAATTAATAACAAACTAACCAAATAAAA